>CM038671.1:397519088-397986588 GCA_021605145.1 Aegilops bicornis | reverse complement strand
CGGTAGCGAACTTTGATTCCCAATGGATGTAATATATCGTAATTTCTTTGTAATAAGTTCTCTTTTGAGACATTCGATGTATTAAGTGTGTGATTGCTACTCTATTATAAATCCTTCGAGTAATCGTGGTGTGTCAAGACATCGATCCAGTGATCTACACCGAAACACAGAGACTTGACCATCTCGAGGTCGGGTCACTACAAGATGGTATCAGAGCACACGCCGAAAGTGTAGGACACGACCACTAAGATAAACCATAGGTCACTCTTCTCTACTCATTTCTGACTCCTCTCCATTTTCCCACTCTTTAGGATGACGGAGATGAAGAACAAGTTTGCACAACCGGATGAAGACACACCTTTTGGACGCCACTTGAAGGAAGTCACTAGGTACTTGAACTTTGGAATACCAAGCTTCACCGGACGCATAATGCCACTTTACCTAAAGAAGAGCTACCGATGATTCAAGTACAAGTTCCAGAAGGACATTCTCGCCAACTTCCAAGCCCATAGAGTTTTCTTTCAAGCACCCACCGAGCCTTGGCAAGAGTATGGCAGCTCACATTACCATGGGACGATTGGAGAAGTCTACAGCAGGAGCTTAAAGACACCATCTACCAAATATGTGGGCGCCGAGACGAGCAATGGGAAGTAATCAGCACCAAGAAGAATAGATCCATTGCAGCTTACATCCAGAGCTAAACCAAAGACATTCAACGTCAGAGAACCAGAGGACAAAGCGCAGACATGATGGAGATGAAGGAGG
This sequence comes from Aegilops bicornis, assembly GCA_021605145.1. Taxonomy (NCBI): domain Eukaryota; kingdom Viridiplantae; phylum Streptophyta; class Magnoliopsida; order Poales; family Poaceae; genus Aegilops; species Aegilops bicornis. The sequence continues at coordinate 397,985,823 of CM038671.1, read as the reverse complement.
CGAAAACTAGGATCATCGAATGGAGGAAGAACTCAAGTTTACACACGATGGATATGAGGAGGAATTCAAGACACCATCGGAGAAGAATGACGACCTAGTCAAGAAGATCTAGTCTTCATGGGAGGATTAGCACCGAAGAAGAGGAAGAAGATCCCACTTGTCCGGACAACTACATCATCATCGCATTTACACCGAGTCCGGATCCAAGTGATGATGACTATGAAGACGAGCCGGAGCGCACATCATGGAGTCTTCCACCGATCAAAATTTCTATATGACCACCATATAATAGTAGTATTCCCCCATGTAACTAGTAGTAGTTGAGCACTTTTGCGATAGTCCTGGACCGTCTGTATGCCCTTGCTTGATTGATTGAATGAATGGTTGTGTTTGCCTCATGTGCATATGGGTAGTGTTTTCTCACTAGACCTCTTTCTATTCAAATATCTTCCATCTAAACCCACCAGATGCCTCCGAGACGTGACCCTGGTTTTGTTTTCCCACCGGAGCTCACCTAGTTGATCCAGCAGCAGAATGCCTTGATGCAATTGCTAGTTCGTAACTGTGGCAATGCCAACAACAACAACAACAACCCGCCGCCAGTGGACAATTTAGCCTGTTTTCTGAGGTTACAACCGCCGGTGTTCTCCAATAGCACCGAGACAATAGTTGCTGATGATTGGCTACGCCATATTGGAAGGGAGTTAACCACCGCAGGATGCACGAATGCTGAGAAGGTGCGCTTTGCCGCACATCAATTGGACGAGCCAGCAGCCGCATGGTGGGAGAAATACACAACTACTTTTCCTATAGCCAATGTTACTTGGGACCAGTTCCAACAAGCTTTTCGCACGGCCCATGTCTCAACTGGAGCCATGCAGATGAAGAAGCGTGAGTTTCGCAACTTACGCCAGGGAACCGCATCGCGGCCCAAAGACGTGTGATGAGTTTAGCAGTTATCACGCTTATGCCCCTCGATGATGTGGCCATAGATGCCGCCAAGGTGAGAAGTTTATGGAAGGGCTGAATTATGAGATGAGTATGCAGCTGATGGTGGCAACTTTCAACAACTACCGTGAGTTGGTAGATAAGGCCCTAATGATTGAAGGAAAGCAGCAGCAAATTGAGAGCCGTAAGAGGAAGTGTGGACAAGGGAAGTACAACTCAGAGCTCACCAAGCCTCGCTAACCCCCGAACTCGAGGACTTGTTCATAACCATGGAGGTCATAACCATACCGAGGAGGATCGATAATCAAAATGGTGCGAGAACGGAATGGGAATGGAGTCAACAATAATCGTAGTCGCCTAACCCATCTACACCCGCCAAGAGGGACTTAAGCCAAGTTATTTGCTTTATAAGGGAAGACAGGCACTATGCCAATGACTGCCTCAAGGAAGGAATGGAAACGGAAATGGGAGCGCTTGGGAAGAAGCCCAATCCATTCAACAAAGGATAAGTGAACCACGTTAACGTGGAGGAAGTCAAGAGCAGCCGGACGCGTAATAGGTAAGTTTTTGGTTCACCATTTACCGCTTCTTGTTCTTTTCGACATCGGTGCATCGCATTCATACATATCAAGGGAATTTGTGGATAAGTTTAAGTTACCAACCCAAACCCTTAGGACCCCTCTTTAGTGAGCTCGCCTGGAGCAGAGTACATGGCTAGCAGATGGTGCACCCAGATACCCCTAATCATTGGCACGCATGTTTTTCCGTCTGATCTAATCATCTTGGAGTCACAAGGATTGGATGTGATATTAGGTATGGACTGGATGTCGAAGTATGGAGGAAGTATTGAGTGTGCTAGCAAGTCAATTTATCTTACCACCCCGGAGTGAAAAAGGATTATATGTGTCTAGGCATGTGCCTAGGAGGAGCTAAGTGAATACCCTCACGGAGTTGTACAGGAGGAAGTACCAGAGTAAAAGATTTTCCTGATGTTTTCCTCAAGAGTTACTGTGCATGCCACCGGATAGAGACATTGAGTTCTTGATAGAGCTATTGCCGTGCACAGGCCAATATCCAAGAGACCCTATCGGATGCCCGCAAATGATCCGGAGGAAATCAAAAGCAGATCAAGGAGTTATTGGAGAAAGGTTACATTCAGAGAAGTTCATCACCTTGGGGAGCCCCAGATTTTTGGTGGAGAAGAAGGATAAATCCCTAAGGATGGTTGTTGATTACCGAAGCTCAATGAAGTAACGATAAAGAACAAGTATCGCCATCGATGATTAATGATCCGCTTGATCGCTTGCAAGGAGCTAAGGTGCCAAGATTGATCTACGATCGTGATACCATCGCTTGAGAATCCGAGAGAAGGATATACCAAAGACAACGCTACTACACGGTATGGATTATATGAGTATACGGTCATGTCATTTGACCGACTAACGCCTCGCTTATTTCATGAGTATGATGAACAAGGTGTTCATGGAGTATTTGGACAAGTTTGTTGTGGTGTTTATTGATGATATTATGGTATACTCAAAGAACGAAGAGGAGCACGCGAACACTTATGCTTGGTTCTCGAGAAACCTGTGGAACACCAGCTTATACGCCAAATTCAGCAAGTGCGAAGTTTTGGTTGAAGGAAGTTGGATTTCTTGGGCATGTTATATCAGAGAGGGTATAGCAAGAGATCCCAAAGAAGGTTCAACAACATCGAATGGTTGGCACCCACTTCAGTTGGCGAGATCCGCAGTTTCCTTGGACTGGCAGGATATTATCAGAGATTCATTGAGAATTTTTCCAAGATTGCTAAGCCAATGAATGAATTGCTAAAGAAGGATACTAAGTTCAAATGGACAGAGGGTTGCGAGACAAGCTTTCAGGAGTTGAAGAAACGGTTGACTACAGCCCCAGTGCTGACATTGCCAGATATACATAAGGAGTTTCAAGTGTATTGTGACGCCTCACTCTTGGGACTTGGATGTGTGCTTATGCAGTACGGAAAGGTTGTTTCAGATGCCTCACGACAAATCAAGCCTCATGAGTTGAACTATGCCACGATTATTTGGAGTTAGCAAACCGTAGTGCATGCATTAAAGACCGAGACATTATCTCATTGGAAACCGCTAGATGTGTACACGGATCATAAGAGTTTGAAGTACATTTTCACACGTATGAGTTGAACCTCGCATGCAGGAGATGGCTGGAACTTATAAAGGATTACGATATGAAGCTACACTATCATCCAGAAAGGCCAACGTCAGAAAGCGCACGCTTTGAGCCTAAGAGTTATGCTAATATCCTTGAAGGTAAAGGATTGCAAAAGGAGTTAGCCGAGGAGATCATGGAACTTCGCTTGGAAATTGTTCCAAGAGGTTTCATTGCAACCTCGGAGGTTCAAATGATATTGTTGGACAAGATTCGAGAAGCTCGTATGAGGACAAAGAGATTGCTGAGATAAGAGAGAAGATGGGCGAAGGTAAAACCAAAGGTTTTCGCGAGGATGAGCACGATACTCAGGGAGTTTGAGGACCGAATTTACGTGCCCAACAATTCGAGATCGTGAAGTTAATACTTCAGAGGCCCATGACTCACCATACTCGATTCACCCCGGAAACACCAAGATGTATTTGGACTTGAAGGAACGCTTCGTGGACTGGTATGAAGAAGGATATTGCCGAGTATGTAGCCGTATGTGATGTATGCCGTAGAGTGAAGGCAGAGCATCGTAAGGCAGCAGGATCATATACCTCATGCCAATACCCGAATGGAAGTGGGACAAACTTGGCATGGACTTCATTACCGGATTACCCGTAACCAAGGCAGGATATGATTCAATATGGGTAGTTGTGGATCGCTTCGACCAAAGTAGCTCACTTCATCCCAAAGAAAACAACTTATACAAGTGCCAAGTTGGCCAAGATATATATGTCCGTGGATCGTATGTTTGCATGGAGTTCCGAGGAGCATCAGACGATAGAGGAACGCAGCTTTACTTCAAAGTTTTGGCATCAACTACACCGCACTTTGGGTACCAGATTGAGTTCAAGACCACTTTCCACCCACGTATCGGATGGATGTAATCGAGAGAGTCAATCAGATTCTCGAAGACATGTTGAGAGCCCGTATGCGCTAGATTATGGATCTAGTTGGGATGACAATTTGCCGTGACGCAGAAGTTCTCATATAACAATAGCTACCGTGCCGCTTTGAAGATGGCACCGCTCAAGCCTCAGATGGACGAAGATGTAGAATACCATTGATGTGGGATGAGGTAGGAGACCGCCAATTGTTTGGACCAGATTTGATCAAGGAATCAAGAGAAGGTTAAACTGATCGTGAGATGTACTAAAGATTGCTCACCTGCATGTAAGAGTTATGCAGATTCAAAACGCAAGGAAGTAACCTATGAAATTGGAGACAGAGCCTATCTCATGGTATCACCCTTGAGGGGAGTGAAACGCTTTGGAGTTAAGGGAAAGTTAGCCCCAAGATTTGTAGGACCGCATCGTGTTTTGGAACGGATGGGAGAAGTTGCCTACAAGCTGCAGCTACTCAAGGATTGTCAGAGTTCACGATGTGTTTCACGATCACAACAAGAAGTGCCATGCCGAGATGGCCGATATACCGTTAAGAGATACAAAGGCTCCTAGAGGCGATACAGCTTGGACAAGAATTTGACTTATGAGGAAAAGCCAAGAAAGATTCTTGACTTTGACAAAGTAGTCACCCGCAAAGAAGGTTATCAAGTTTTGTAAAGTTCAAAGGAGCCACCATACGTAGGAGGAAGCCACTGGAACGAGAAGATGATATTCGCAAGGACCACCCGCACCTATTTTCTAGTTAACCCGAATCTCGAGGGCTAGATTCATCTTAAGGGGGGTAGGTTTGTAACATCCCAAATTTTCAATTTGGAATGTTATACATAGGTCATCCATGCATATCATATTTTATTGCATTTCGTTTGCAATCCTCGAAGCCCTAAGCAACTTAAGGACCCTCGGAGAGAGTTGAGGATTTTCCCAATTTTCGTATTTGAATTTTATCAAATAATGGAGACGAGGATTTTGATTTTAATTATTTTCTCTCCGGAAAATATTTCATTTTAAAATAATAAATGAGGGGAGATAATATGACTTCTCCAAAATAATTGAAATATCAGAGGAAAAATGTTAAAATCATTATTTGGTTTTTATTTAATTTTATTCATTTCTAGAAAAATTTGCATGTTTTAAAAATTGCATTTTAGGGGCCAAGAAAAGTTCATCTTGTTGTAAATATTTCATTTAGACGGATAAAACTTGTTTTGGAATTTTTTTTAGATTTTTATTTATTTTTCTAGAATTTTTCTAGGTTTCATGAACGCTTTATAAAAAATAGAGACCACACCGACCGGGCCTAGGGCTCACCGAAAGTGCCGGGCCACCACTCACGGGCCGACCCGGACTCGAGTCCGAGCCGGACCTGGCCACGCCTTTGCCCTCCTCCAAGTCGCCGCCTCACTTTATATATACGCCCGCCACCCCTCTAGCCACCACCACCTGCCGCCCGAGCCTCGGAGCCGAGCCTCGAGCCCCGAGCGCCGCCGCCGCCTCTAGCGCCGCCGCCTCTTCCGCCGCCACCTCACGCCTGAGCCTCCCGCCGCCTCACCGCCTGGCCGAGTCGCTCACGGACGACTCGAGGTAGCCGCCTCACGCCTGCTTTTTTAGAAAAACCCCTTCGGATTTTTTAGAAAAACCCTAGTTCGTTTTTTTATATAGATCAGTTTTATTCTCCGGTTTATTTACTTAGCGAGCGTTCACTCGTCTGTTCGTTTTAATGAACGTGTTCGTCGTTTAGTTTGTGCTAACAAACGTTCATTCGTTAAGCCGTTCGTCGTTTTTCTTTTATCGGATTTATTCCGCGATTTTCCTGATCGCGATTTCTGATCCGATGTTCGTACTAGTATAACTTTTCGCTCGTTTATCGGAATCAGGCGATTCAAGCGCCTGGAGTTTCATCTCGAAACCCTCTTTCCGAATAATCAACTTAAACCAGTTTTTGTCTCTGTAAAATTTGACCCTAGTTCAGATTAGTAAAGGGATCTTATTTCTTTCGCTGTTTGAGTTTCGTTGCTTCGTTTGGTTTGATTCTTTTTGCGAACCAGAGTTCTTAAATTGAACTTTCTGGTCAACCTCTTTGAGTTGAGTTTTGCTTGTGCATCTTTGCTTGTTGCTTATGTATGTATTGTTTGCTTGCGATAGAATTCCCGGAGTGCGAAGCGTGTTACTACGAGCCTCTAGGATTCACTTGATCGTCAAGAAGGCAAGTAACACTTTGATCATACTCTTTTCATACCCAGTTTTGTGCATTAGTTTCAACCTTCAAACATTGCATGGTTAGGATGTCATTAATTTGTGGGTTGGGAAGTAGATGATGAGGTAGGAACCTATTGCTTTCACATCGCTAAACCCTTGGGAGTTACTTCTACGTATTGCCTATATTGCTATGCTATGCTCAGAGACGTGGATTGGGTTTGAGGTATTCCATGACAGATGTGAGATTGTTAATTAATGGTTCAACTTAAGGTGGCAACTTAAATACACATCCTGGTGGATTGAGGCACCTGGGGAACCCAAAGGTTGTCTGCTTTTTGAAAATCCCGGGTACCCGTGGTGATCTTCCTATGGACCGCCACCTGTGCTCAAAGGGAACTGAGATTATTCATGCTAGAAACTTCCGTGTGCAGCCACAAGCTATTATGGGCTCTAGCATAGTTGAGTAAGTTACGTGAAGCTCTTGAAGAGGTAGATCAGCAGGTAGTGGGTTTTGTAGGTTTGGTATGATCTACCCGAGTAGAGAGTTAATGTTTCGAAAGATCAGTCTCGGTCATCCGTTTCTCAAACACCATGTAGTGCGAGAAATCAACGGAGGCGATCGAGTCTTGTGGGGAAAAGTGCGCAAATCTTTGCAGAGTGTACAGTCTAATCATGCTTAGCCGTGTCCCCGATTATGGACAATTCTGAGTATCTAGTACTTGAGTATTCACATGTATCTCGTCACTCTTAACTAATATTGCTGGGATGTTAATTACCTTAATTGAGATTGAGTTGGGGTTATACCTTCTCAATGATGTTTCAACCACCATGATAGTTAAATTAAAATTTATTCCTTTGTTGTAGGGAAAAATTGGCTTTTCGCAAAAAACTGTAACCGTAGAGCTTTCCACCAGCCAAATATGCATGTAGTGGTAGCATTATTCTGTTATTGCTCTATTGTGTTACATTGCCAAGATATTGCATGTGTTGAGTCATTTCTCGGCTGCAACGTATTATGTTGCGTACTTTTCCAGACGAGGAGTAAGGTTCGATAGGTCGCTGCTGCAGCTCAAATATCCGCTGGAGTTGATGGACTCACTTTATCTTCCAAGCCTTCCAAGTTATCGTATTAGATGGCCTTAAGCCATATTATTGTAATAAGTTCTCTTTGAGACATTCGATGTAATAAGTGTGTGATTGCTACTCGTTATAAATCCTTCGAGTAATCGTGTGTGTGTCAAGACATCGATCTAGGGATGACACTGAAACACAGAGACTTGACCATCTGAGGTCGGGTCGCTACAAACCGATGCTCCAGAGATTACCTGGATAGTTGCGTTGGTTCTGTTTTCAGGGAAAGAACACCAGATGAAGCTGAAATTCTATTGAATAATATGTTGACAAATGAAAATAACTGGACACTTCTTGAGCCAACTCCTGAGCCGATTCCTGAACCTATTCCTAAACCAACTCCGAAGAAGAGAGGTGTTCTATTTCTCAGTCCTGAAGATATGCAAGAGGCAAAGAAATCTATGAAAGAAAAAGGTATAGAAGCTGAAGATATTAAGAATTTACCTCCTATTGAAGAAATACATGGTCTTAATCTACCGCCTGTTGAAGAAACATATGATCTTAACCCTTTACCTATTGAAGAACCTCATGGTCTTGATAACCCGACATAGGTAGTAAAGGTAAATTCTCTCTATATATATGATAAAGCTGAAATCCCTCCTACTAAAATTGCTAGCCAATGCTTGGATGAGTTTGACAACTTTATGGTTAAACAAGAAGATTTCAATGCTTATTTTGGTAGACAATTAAAACAAAATGCTTCTATGATTGAACACTTGGGTAATTACATGGCTGATGTTAAAGGTGAACTTAAACTCACGAGAAAACATGCTTCTATGGTTACCACTCAAGTAGAACAAGTACTTAAGGCTCAAAATGATTTGCTCAATGAAATGAATAGTAAGAAAAATGATTATGTTGTTAGAGTGGCTACTAGAACTGGTAAGATGACTCAGAACCTTTGTATCCTCAAGGCCACCCTAAGAGAATTGAGAAATATTCTCGAGAAATAATATTAATGCACCTAGTCCTTCTAAAAGGAAGAAAAGAAAATGATAGGACTTTTGCAAACTTCTAGTGAACCTATTGTCGAACCAATTCGAGAATCCAAATGATATCTCTATTTCGATGTCAAACACAATGTGGTAATGAACATGAACCTAATAAAAATGTTAATGATGATGTTCATGATGATGCTCAACCTAGTAATGATAATGATATAGAAATTGAACCTCATTGTTGATCTTGATAACCCACAATCAAAGAATCAACGTTATGATAAGAGGGACTTTGTTGCTAGGAAACACGGTAAAGAAAGAGAACCATGGGTTCAAAAACCCATGCCTTTTCCTCCGAAACCATCCAAGAAAAAGGATGATGAGGATTTTGAGCGCTTTGCTGAAATGATTAGACCTATCTTTTTGCGTATGTGATTAACTGATATGCTCAAAATGAATCCTTATGCTAAGTATATGAAAGATATTATTACTAATAAAAGAAAGATACCAGAAGCTGAAATTTTCACCATGCTTGCTAATTATACTTTTAAGGGTGGAATACCAAAGAAACTTGGAGATCCAGGAGTACCCACTATACCATGCTCCATTAAAAGAAATTATGTTAAAACTGCTTATGTGATCTTGGAGCCGGTGTTAGTGTTATGCCTCTCTTTATATCGTAGACTTGATTTGAATAAGTTGACACCTACTGAAATATCTTTGCAAATGGTCGATAAATCAACAGCTAAACCTGTCGGTAATTGTGAGGATGTGCCTGTTGTGGTTGCAAACGTTACTATTTTAACGGACTTTGTTATTCTTGATATTCCCGAGGACGATAGTATGTCTATTATTCTTGGAAGACCCTTTTTGAATACTGCAGGGGCTGTTATTGATTGCAACAAAGGCAATGTCATTCTTCATGTTAATGGTAATGAGCATACGGTACACTTTCCGAGGAAACAACCTCAAGTTCATAGTATTAACTCTATTGGAAAAATTCCATCGATTATATTTGGAGGTTTTGAATTTCCTCTTCCTACTGTCAAGAAGAAATATGATATTCTTATTATTGGGGATGTGCATATCCCCGTTGAGGTAACATAGTGTTATTTGAAATTTCTCCGGTGCCGTGTTAGTCGGAATGAGTTTGTTAACAAGACCTGATCAGCCTTGTTAGTGGATTCCTTTTGATGAGCATGAGATGGATGAAACTAGAAGGCACAACCTTCTGTACCCTCTTTCTACTTTTTGTTATTTAGTTGAAATAAAGTAAAAATAGTATTTTTTCGGTCTGTTTTCTGATTTATCCGTGCAATATAAAAATACGTCAAAAATAAAAGTTCTCCAAATGCCCTGAAAATGGAATATGATTTTTTCTAGAATTTTTGAGAATTTCTGGCACTGAGAACACAACAGGAGGGGCAAGCACCTGGACACGAGGGTGGAGGGCGCGCCTACCCCCTGTATGCCGCCTCTGCCTCGTGGGCCCATGGTGGCCCTCCTCCACTTATTCCTGCACCCATACATTCCTTCTTCCTCCCACAAACACCAATATCCAGCTCAAGCACCGAGTTCTAGCTCATTTTGTCATGATTTTCGATCTCCTTGCTCAAAGCACCTCTCACAAAACTGCTTGGGGAGATTGTTCCTTGGTATGTGACTCCTCCATTGGTCCAATTAGTTTTTGTTTTAGTGCTTTATTCATTGCAAATTTGTGCTACCTAGGTGACCATGTTCTTGAGATTGCATGTCAAATTTATATGGTTCCAAGTAGTTCTAATGCATGATATAGGCTCTAGGAACTTGTAGGAGTAGTTTCTATCAATTTTATTGAGTTTGGTTCACTTTTTTTTGAAGTTACTAAAAATTTCAGAAATTTTTCAGAGGAAGAAATATGCTTAGGAAAATGATTCAAGGTGGTTCTTCAAGGAAACAAGGACCCAGGCTTGCAATGCGTCACGCTGACGAGGAGCCACCAAGGTACGCTCCCGTGCGGCCCTGTGAATGGCCTTCAGAAAATTTTATGGATCGAGCGGGAATCAAGGAGGAATTTAATGCATATTTGCGTAACACCGATCTTGTGAGCTTTGAGGCGCATAAATGCCCCAAAGACTACCACTATCTCACTAGTACATTTGTGAGGAGGTTTGAATTTTCATCTTCACGTAATTCTCCAATTGTCTTGTTTGATCTTTATGAAAGATCTTATACCATGGACTTAGAGGATTTTACTTCGCTTGCAAACTTCCACAAGGGGTAGTGTTAGTGAACCCCAGAATCTGAATTTAGAAATTTTCTTGCTGGTATAACCGTGGGGGGATCTAGAGATATAGCACAAGCTACCATAGGGAGCATCCATTTTCCTGCAATACATTATTTTGCTCTCTTCATAGGTAGATGCATAAATGGTAAAGATGAAGCATGTCACATGTGTGTCCCTGATCTCAGTATTCTTAGGAGTGTTGTGTTAGGAGACCAAACTTATAACTTGGGAGCTATTGTTGCACGTAGGTTGCATAATAATAGATTTAATGGAGATTTGTTTGGTGGAATTTATGCAACCCGCTTAGCTGCTTTTCTTGGTGTGGACGTTCGTGAGGATGACATTGAGTTCCCCCCTACTTATTTAGACTATAATTCTATGGTCTATCACCAGTTTGTCGAGAGGAATGAATCACCTCTCCGATATCGCTTAATCTTTGATAAACCTTAAGAATTTTTTTTCTTTTTCTTATTTAGACTATAATTCTATCATCATTTTCTTTTTCTTGCTTAATTCTTGTGTGTTTGATAAACCTTAAGAAAAAAAATTAGTGTAACTTTTAGTTAGTTTAGTTTTCTTGCTGTAGTAGTAATAATTAAAAAAGAAAAACCCAAAAAGATTTCCCATTCTTCTTTTGCTTGTTGGGAGCTTTCCAGTGTAAATAATTTTATTTCTTTTCTTTTCTTTGGGGGTCGATAGGAGAAGACCATAATTAAATTGTTGAAGTAGCTCTTATATGCATTATTGTTGATTTAACCAAGAGCCCATATTGCCTTGTCTTCTCCTGTTTATTGAACGCTCGCAGATGTCGGATTTCGGGTTCCGGCAGACCTTTGAGGTTCGAACACTGGGGTGCGCACGGAGATCCAACCTTCCACCGTCTCGCACCTCGCCGAATCGCTGGGACCTAAACTACTAAACGGAACAGCACAAGAGACACAAGATTTATACGGGTTCAGGCCACCATTGTGGTGTAATACCCTACTCAAAGGTGTGGTGTGGTGGATTGCCTCTTGGGCTGATGAGGAACACATACAAGGAAGAACAGCCTCGCGAGGGTCTCTGTTCTTGGCGGGTGTGATGAACTGCTAGGTGGTGTTCAACCGCTCTAGCTACTGGTTTCTTGATGAGGATTCCATCTCTCCAAGATGCCCTCTTCCAGATGCCTCTTCGTCTCTCCAAGATGCCCTAGCTCTGAGTGTGGATACTCCTATTTATAGGCGAAGGCCATGGGCCTCTTCCCAAATATTGAGCGGGAAGGGCGCCAACAATTGGCCATTTTGAAGGGGAACAATGGGTACACTTATCCCCGACTAAAGTTGGTCCTCGCCGCCAAAGGCTCGTGATGACGCCTCGCTTGGGCTCCACGATGACTCCCTTCGCCGCTGGGCTGGTCTTGGTCTTGTTGCACCGAAACGGATGCCTTTATGCGTGATGCTCTCGCCGCGCTTGCTCCCTTTGCACCAAAGAGGAAAGAAGGACATCTGCTGGTCGGGCGCCGGGCGCCTCTTAGTCGCCATGGCTTATGCCATGGGCACCTCGCGAGGTACCCCGCCTTGAACTCTCCGCCTCCTCATGAGCCAGCTCGACGAGGCCGCTACCGAGGAAGCTCCTTGTCGTCCGCCTCATGAGGCTTGGCCCCTCGCGAGGGTCTTGAGCTTGCGTTGATGAAGATGGGCTGTCCTGGCCTCCTCCGAGCCACGCCGCAGGCCGCAGTGCAAGTCTGGGGACCCCATTCCCGTAACGCCGACAAGAGCCCCCGGGCTTGGCGCTCGAACTTGGCCAAGGTAGAGGCGAAGGGCAAGTGCGGGCGTCGCGGCCCTAACAGCCGCGGCCTTAGGGCGCCGCGTGGCGGTTGATTGACGCGTGCGCCTCTGCAACCGCGTGGGTTGATAATAGAGCGGCATCTTCCTTGCCTCCTTTACTTTCTCCGCTTCCGCCAGATCCCCTTTCTTGCGCCTCTCCTCTCGCTTCCAAGATCTTCAGATCCACTCACAAGTGCTCCTAGCCAGTCATGGCTCCTCGCCAAGCCCCGGCCGGAGCTTGGTACTCTCCTGCCTTGGATCCACCAAATGTGTCAGGGGCGAGCCTCGCCCTGGTGCGCCGGTTGGTGGAGGCGCAGGGCGTCAATGGAACATAGGTGTTCAAGGCCGGCTCTGCCGCCCCGGAGGGTCGGGGGAGTACCTTCTACCCGTTCTTCGTGAGCGCCATCATTGCTGGTCTGGTGCCTCCCTTTTCTGAGTTCTTTTTCTCCGTCCTCCGTCACTACAACATTCAAGCTCTGCACCTCCATCCCAACTCCGTCCTTCTTCCGGGCGATCTTCGCCTACTAGTGTGAGGCCCATGTTGGGGTGAAGCCCTCGTGGCCTTTTGCGCCAAGATTTCTCCCTCCAAACCTCCCGTGGTTCCGCCACAGGCGCGAAGCTTAAGATACGGCAGAGCCATCGCCATTTCAAACCCCGAAGCGGATTGAGGGCTTCAGGAGCAAGTGGGTCTTGGTGGATGCTGGCGATCCACCTCGGCCGATCTCGCCGACGGAGTGCCCCGAGAGCTTCGATGACTGGTCCCGAGTGGAGCTTCTGGATCCCCGCGCGAAGCTGGTGCTGGAGAAGATGGACGCAGATCTAAAGCCGGCCAACGCGGCGGCGGTGAAGCTGACCGGTGCATCGCTGCTGAGGGAGTTCCTGGAGCATCAACTGGCTCCGCTTGCCAAGATTTGCCTCCGGCGTGGAGGCCTCACTCGAGCCCCGTGGTCCTGGCCAACGAGGATCTGGCGACGGTCCTCCAATCGTTGGTTGGGGGTGATGTGGCGAGACTGGAGGGCGCCCCCGCACCCTTGTTCCTTCGCGAGGATTGGGAGCAGGTAGTGGGGCCCATGCCTGTCTTCAATGGGGACGGGCCCGTGCCCGTGGAGTCTCCGGAGGACCTGGTGGACGTGTGCTCTTCCGACTCCAGCGAAGAGGTGGAGGAAAGAGAGCCGGGAGAGGGGGTTGATTCGGGGGCGGAGTCAAGGGCTCCCCCCCTTCGGCGCAGGTCCCGCACTCTCCGCCTCCCCTAGAGTGACGACGACGAGGATGAGGATGAGCGGGGAGGCAGAAGCCCGCCTCGATCTCAAGAAGGACCGACTGGCTGGTCCCCGGCGATCCACAGACGCGCCTCCCGCCTCCCGGTCCCCTTGAAGCTGATCCCCGCAATGGGCTCTCGGGCTTCAAGTATGGCCGGAGGTTGCTCGAGTCCACCAAATGACGACTAGTAAGTGCTTGATTCTGTTTTATTCCTTGCTTTGTCAGCCAAGCTTGATATCTCAGTATCTCTTGGCTAGGCCGGGCGCCGCGACGAAGAAGTCAAGGGGGCCCCGAGGCTTCATCTGGGCGGTGCCTCCGCCGAGAAAGAAGGTGATCGTGACGCACAGCCCCTCCCGCCAAGGCGTCCTCGCGAGGCCTCGGCCGAGCCTCACGAGGCGAGCCTCATTTCTCGACCCAGGCTACTCCCGAGGTGCCCTTGCTTGGCGCTGCCTCCATTGTTGCCGTGGCGCCGCTAGTTCCGCCTCAGGGTGTAGTGGTCACGCAGCCGTCTTCTCCTCCTACTCCACCGACCGCTGCTCCTTCGAATGTTGTTCTGGATCGCGCCGTTGCTGGACTGGACCGCCAGCGGCAGGATCTTCTGGGCGCCGACTCCCGTCTGATGGTTGGGCGTTTGGAGCTGGCTTCTGGCTGGATTCGCTCCGATGCTTCGATTCGGGCGGCGCTGGTCCAGGCCTCGACGGCTTGCGACGAGGAGAAGCAGGCTGTCCGTGAGGTGAAGATTGCCCGCGATGCTGCCCTGGGGGAGGCAGCTAGCATCCAAGGTCGCTGTGAGACGCTGGAGAGCGAGCTGAAGGGCCTGCAGAACCAGCTTGCCGAGGAGGCCCGCCCGCCAGAGCAGGAGGAAAGCATGAAGGTTCGCGAGGCGTGCCGCCAAGGACCGGGAGGCCAGGCTCAAGAAGCGCCGCGACCGCCTAGGCGTATGGAGCGGGAGCCGAGGCGAGGAAAGTCGAGCTGGACGACAAGGCGCGGGTTCTTGCAGAAGATCGCGTGGCCTTCATGGATATAGAGGTGAAGGCTCGCTCTTTGCTGAGGACGCTTTACGACAGCGGCCTGGAGAGTCCGCTGGCCGGCGCTGAGGATGGTCCCGCCAAGCTGCTTCCCTTCCTGGTTCGCGCTCTTGAAGATGTCTCCCTTGGCCTCGCCCCACGGCCGAGGCCGAGGCGCTGTGTCTTGTCTTCGCAGACCGACGCGGATCCTCACACACATCTACCAGCGATCCCAGCGCCGACCGACAGCTCGGTTGAGCCAAGCGGCGAGCATGCAAGCAGCCGTTGCCGAGGCTGTGAAGGGTCGCGCTGGAGGCTCATGGGGGAAGTTCGGCCTTCAAGACCAAGCCAAAGCGAGGCGCTGCCGGCCCCGCTGCTCCATGAGGCGAGCCCACTCACGCTGCTCCACCGCCGACAAGTGACTCCGCCAGGCTCCTGCCCCGCTTTTAATTCCTGCACATGTATCATGCCTCGGGAGGCGCTAAACTTGCATTTGGGATTGCGATAACAGTGTGGACTGTAATATTTGCTTTTGAATTCCTTGAAATTTGTGCTTCCTACTTGCTTATGTTCTACGCCGGCAGAGCTGCCCACAAGATACCTCGCCGCTGCTAGCCCCGAATCGAAAACCAGGACGGGACCAAGGAGTGAGGGGCTACGTGACAAGTTAGGCTCTGAGTCGCGATGCTCAGGAGTCCCCTTGGCGCACTGAACGTAAAGTAGGGAGGTGAGACGCAGGCGGATCCACCGTTCTATCGTCTGCAGAGCCCGGCCCTCACAAGATACCTCAACCGCCGTTAGCCTTTCGGAACTAAGGGGTGAGGGGCTACGTGACCAGTTAGGGTTCTGAATCGCGATGCTCAGGAGTCCCCTCGACGCTCAAACGGCATTCGTACCTTGGCTCCTCTCGGGAGTGACGTCACGATGAACCAGGCCCGGGGCTCGGCTGGTGGCGTCGTCTGGCGTGACTCAGCGCAGCCCGTGCCCAGCCTCGCTGGGCGCTCCCGAGGGAGGCGCGGCGATGAGGCCGACACCGAGCTCTGGGCTCCCCGAGGTTGATGCGACCCGAGGCCACCCTCGCTTGTTTATCACCAGCTGAGCATATCACTTCCGTGACAGCGCACGAAAGCATAGCCGCTCCTCACGGGCCCTACCTCAAGGCGGGTTGCGCCTGCTCTGGGCCTTATCTTCGAAAGTGTGTTCTCGCAAATTTGGCCGGATGCCGGTGCTCTCGTCTTGGTCCCGGCTCTCGGGTGGTCTCAGCCATCGCCGGGCAAGCCAGTCGCGATGCCATGGACAAGACCAGAGGGTGAGGGCCGAGAGCCAGTAGGAGCCCCGAGTCGTGATGCTCGTGCACCCCCCTTTAACGCTGCAAGCTAGGTTAGATGCAGCAACTCACGTCCTCGGGTCCGGCTCTCGGGCTGGTCTCACCGTCAGCCGGCAAGCCGTGTCGCGATGCCATGGACAAGACCAGAGGGTGAGGGCCGGAGAGCCGGTAGGAGCCCCGAGTCGCGATGCTCGTGCACCCCTTTAACGCATAAGTCGGGTTAGATGACGAAACTCTACGCCCTCGGGTCCCGGCTCTCGGGCTGGTCTCAGCTGGCAAGCCAGGTCGCGATGCCATGGACAAGACCAGAGGGTGAGGGCCGGAGAGCCGGTAGGAGCCCTGAGTCGCGATGCTCAGGCACCCCCCCTTTAACGTGCAAGATTCCGTCACCCAGGAAAAGGCACCAAATAACAAGCATGATGGAGCGAGAGCATAACCCTAAGAAAACGTGAAGAAGGATACATGCCGCCGACAGCCCGAGCGGCTTGGGGATGATGCAGCCCGAGGGGCGCCCCAACAGATAGGCTAATGACATGAAATAAAAGGGATACATGCCGCAGGACGGACCCACGCTGCCTCGGGAATAATGCGGCCTCAAGGCGCCCCACCGGGAATAAAACTTAAATATGTCACCGGTGATGTTGAGGAGAAGGTGTTGGTGTAGCAGACTCGGTGGGCTGCCGAGCCGATCCTCACGAGCCCCTGTGCCCAGGGCCTCGGGAGGATCCGGCTGGCGCCGGGCGGCTCCTCACGGGCCATCTCCATCTCCGCCAGGCTGCGCGTGCTCGACCTCTTGAGCCTCGGGATGGCCCTCATGAGATGCCGGTGCGCAAGCAAGAATCGCTTGGCGAGCCATGGGGCATGCGACGTAGTCAGGCGGGCCTCGCAACGTCCGACTCATGAGGGCCGTGAGGCGCTCTTGAGACGCGGCTCGGTTGAGCCCTGGTATGTCGATGCAGACGCCAAGCCCACCATCCTCGCCTGGATGGGGGCCACAATGGTGGCGGCGGCTGCCCCTCATGACCCTTGACTCAGTGAGCTCTGAATGGCCTTGTTGATGAACTCGATGGTTCGCCCTCCTTGCCTTGCTCCTGCTTATGGAAACGTGCTTCAAGCACGCCTCTCATGTGGTGCCCAAGCGCCTCCCTCGTGACCTTGGCGAGGCCGGGCGGCCCTAGGGGAGAGCCCCGAGCCCCGCCGAGGAGGGCGCCGCCGCTTTCCTATGCGATGGAAGGAGGTTCCCCTGCCCGGCGGGTTCTCGAGGGGCCTGCCTCTTGAGGAGCCGGGCAGGTCAATGTCTTTTCTTCTTGGGTGCGGCCTCGTGAGGCCTCCTGCTGCTGTGGTCTGGGTCTTCTAGCGATGCGGCTGAAAGGCTCGCTTGTGGAGCACATCAAGCGTCTCTCTCTTCACAGGCACCGTGATGACCCCGCCGCTTCGGCATCTTGAGGACGTTGTAGCCGTGGTGGGTTACGGCCATGAATTTGGCCAGCGCCGGTACCCGAGGATGGCGCTGTACGGCAAAGTAATGTGGGCGACGTCGAAGTCGATGAGCTCGGTGTGGTAGTTGTCGCGAGCCCCAAGGTGACAGAAGGCGGACCTGCCCGATCGGGACCGTGGAGCCGCTTGCGGTGACTCGGAGAAAGGCTTGGTTGGCTGAAGCCGATCAGAGGGCACTTGAAGATTGTTGAATGTTTCCACGGACAGACGCTGAGTCCTGCCTCCGCCGCCGATGAGGGTCTTGGTGACCAACACGCTGTCGATGATTGGGGAACAAAGCATCGGAGAACTCCGTTGTGGCCAGCTTGAGCTGATCCACGAGCCGAACATGATGGCGCACGCCGACCACCGAGAGGGCGCGTGGCTTCGAGCTTGGGAGGACCGCATTCACTTCACGGGTGAACTGCTTGAAGATGCGCTGAGAGGTCGGGCTTGAGCTCCGCCCAGATGCAGCGATCGCACGCGTTCCCCGGAAGCCCCCACCTCGCCCCGATGACGGTCTTCAATTCTCCTTGGCGGCGGCGGTGGAGGGAGGCCTGCGTTCCCTCACATGGCGATCCTCACGAGGCTGATCCCTCCAGCCTCCCTCGCGAGGCGGGTCTTGCCAACGGTCTCGCGAGGTTGGTTGCGCCACCCTTGGCGCTGGGCCGCGGTCTTCCCAAATGGCCCCGCATTCCTTCCTCCTCCTCGGCCGTAGCCCCTCTGCGCTGGGCGCTCACCGACCCTTCCTTCATGGACGCCCAGAGCTCTTGGCATTCATTGGTGTTGTGGGTGTGGAGGTCGTGGTACACGCAGCATCGATCGCCCTTGGAGGACTCGGGCTGATCTCGCCGCCAGGTCTGGTTCGCCGTGAGTACGGCAGCCCCTTGGCGCTTCACGCCCTTGGCCTTGGACTTCTTTTTTCGATCCGCTGCAGTAGCTCGAGGAGGGAGAGGCGCCCACAGCCCCGGGCGCACTTGGTCGCCAAGTTGAACAGCTCCAGGAGGTGCATGATCTTCATGCATCGCCAGCTCCTCCTTCATCTTGACATCGCGCACGCCGCCGGAGAAGGCGAGATGATGGCCTCCTCCGCTACCCTCGGGATCTTGAGGCGCGTTGTTGAAGCGCTGGATGTACTTTTGCAGGGTTTCCCCTGGCTGCTGCTTGATTCGGCGCATGTCTCTCACGGCGGGTGGCCGGTCGCGAGTACACTGGAAGTTGGCGATGAAGCGGGTACGCATCTCGGCCCAGGAAGAGATCATGCCTGGGGCCAGATTCAGGAGCCAGGTGCGAGCTCCGTCCTTGAGCGCCATGGGAAACCAGTTCGCCATGACCTTTTCATCCCCGTTGGCAGCCTCGATGCCCAGCTCAGAGCCGGAGGAACTCCGTAGGGTCACCGTGGTGTCAGAGCGAGGAGGCAGGTCCGCTTGAACTTGGCGGGCCACGCGACGCCGCCGCAGCTCGGGCGGTGAAGGCGCGGTCCCGCTGTGGCAGCTGGGGGCCTCGGACGACAGAGAGCTTGGTCTTGCGGGCCTCCTGCACCGCTGGCCGGGCCAGGGTCTGACGTGGAGCGGGAGTGCTCGGGCAGCTTCTTGTGGGCGAGGAACTTCTTGACAGTTGCTCTTGCTGCCGGCGCCTGGCGGAACGGGTTCCGCCCAGGGGTCGCGCGCCTTGGGGCTAGAGCGCCTTCTTGAGGAGGAGGCGGTTGAGGCGCCCGGAGTTTATCGCCATGGGGCGGGTGCGGTGCAGCGAGACGGACGGTCTTGGGCGCCTCGCATGGACGAAGCTTCGGCGACTTCGGTCGAGCCATTCTTCGTAGACGCTGCCGACGGGCGGTAGCGCAGGAGCTCGTTTGTCGCGATGAGTGCAGCTCGGGCCTCCATGGCCGCGCAGGGTGCGCGTGACGAAGAACCAGCGGGGGGTGAGCGAAGGCGTGGCGGTGCGGCCATCCCGCCTCATGGAAGGGTGCTGGGATGATGCTTGCTGCTCGTTCCCCGCCGGGCCGGTGGCGGCGTTGACGGCAGGTGATGGGGAATGACGAGGGCGCCCGCCAGCGGGAGCTGTCTGGGCGACATGGGAGGCGAGGGCGGCTCGGCGCTCGGCATGGGCCCGACGGGCGTCAGACATGGTTGCGGCGGTCGGGGAAGAACGAGGCGACGAAAGGCAGATTCCGCGCACTTTACCGGGCGCGCCAAATGTCGGATTTCGGGTTCCGGCACTTTGAGGTTCGAACACCGGGTGCGCGGAGATCCAACCTTCCACCGTGACGCACCTCGCCGAATCGCTGGGACCTAAACTACTAAACTAACAGCACAAGAGACACAAGATTTATATCGTTCGTGCCACCATTGTGGTGTAATACCCTACTCCAAAGGTGTGGTGTGGTGGATTGCCTCTTGGGCTGATGAGGAACAATACAAGGAAGAACAGCCTCGCGAGGGTCTGTTCTTGGCGGGTGTGATGAACTGCTAGGTGGTGTTCAGTCGCTCTAGCTACTGGTTTCTTGATGAGGATTCCGATCTCTCTCCAAGATGCCCTCTTCCAGATGCCTCTTCGTCTCTCCAAGATGCCCTAGCTCTGAGTGTGGATACTCCTATTTATAGGCGAAGGCCATGGGCCTCTTCCCAAATATTGAGCGGGAAGGGCGCCAACAATTGGCCATTTTGAAGGGGAACAGCGGGTACACTTATCCTGACTAAAGTTGGTCCTCGCCGCAAAGGCTCGGTGATGACACCTGCTTGGGCTCCATGATGACTCCTTCCTGCCGCTGGGCTGGTCTTTGGTCTTGTTGCACCAAACGGATGCCTTTGCTTGATGCTCTCGCCGCGCTTGCTCCCTTTGCACCAAAGAGGAAAGGAGGACACTACGCTGGCCGGGCGCCTGGATGGCACCCTTGGTCGTCATGGCTTGCTTCATGGGCACCTCGCGAGGTACCTCGCCTTGAACTCTCCGCCTCCTCATGAGCCAGCCTGACGAGGCCGCTACCGAGGAAGCTCCTTGTCGCCCGCCTCATGAGGCTTGGCCCCTCGCGAGGGTCTTGAGCTTGCGTTGATGAAGATGGGTTGTCCTGGGCCTCCTCCGAGCCACGTCGCAGGCCGCAGGCAGGCAAGTCTGGGGACCCCCGTTCCCAGAACGCCGACAGCAGATTCCAGCTTAGTCCAATGAGCGTGCACTCTTATTATTATTCACATCGTTCGGTCGTGCAAGTGAAAGACAATTATGATGATATATGATGGACTGACTGAGATGAGAAAAGATGGTATGAACTCGACCTCTCTTGTTTTTGTAAATATGATGAGTTCATCGCTCCTCGATTCAAATTTTATTATGAATAAACATGTTTGCAATGACAATTAGAGATTATAGTTGCTCCTGCCAGTGCTTGATTAGCTATGAGTTATAATGGTTTACCTTATGTACAACATGCTATTAAAGTGGTTATGATGTGGTATAGTGGGGCGGTATCCTCCTTTGAATGATTTAAGTGACTTGACTTGGCACATGTTCACACATGTAGTTTAAACAAATCAACAGAGCCTTCACGATATTTATGTTCATGGTGGATTATATCCTACTCATGCTTGCATCCAATGTTTATTAATTTTAATGCATGTTCATGACTGTTGTTGCTCTCTAGTTGGTCGCTTCCGCCTTTTGCTAGCCTTCACTTGTACTAAGCGGGAATACCGCTTGTGCATCCAATCCCTTAAACCCCAAAGTTATTCCATATGAGTCCACTATACCTTCCTATATGCATTTACCTGCCGTTCCAAGTAAATTTGTATGTGCCAAACTCTAAATCTTCAAATAAACATTCTGTTCTGTATGCTCGAATAGCTCATGTATCAACTAGGGCTCCCTTATCTTCCATGTTAGGCGGGTTATTCTCAAGAGGAGTGGACTCCGCTCCTCATTCACGAGAAAATGGCTGGTCACCGGGATGCCCAGTCCCATGCTTTATGCAAATCAAATCAAAAAAATTGCAAACAAAACTCCCCCTGGGACTGTTGCTAGTTGGAGACACTCGTTGTTTCGAGAAATTCATGGATTGAAGCTTGTTGGTGGAGGGGGAGTATAAAATTTACCATTCTGTTTGGGATCCGCCTATAATGTGTGTAGCATGGAAGATATCGCCATCTCTTAGTTGTTATGTTGACAATGGAAGTATGCCGCTCAAAATATTATTTATCTCTATTTCAAAACCGAAGCTCGCACCTCTACAAATCTCTGCTTCCCTCTGCGAAGGGCCTATCTATTTACTTTTATGTTGAGTCATCACCCTCTTATTAAAAGCACTAGTCGGAGAGCACAGCTGTCATTTGCATTCATTACTATTAATTTATATTGGGTATGACTATGATTGGATCTCTTTTACCATGAATTACAATGTCTAGTCAGTCCTTGATCTTTAAAGGTGCTCAGATTTACGCTTTGGCGGTCTCGTAAAGGGCTAGCGAGATACCATCTTGTTATATCATATTATGATTGTTTTGAGAAAGTGTTGCCATCCGAGATTTATTATTATGACTCGCTAGTTGATTATGCTATTGATATGAGTAAACATGAGACCTGAGAGTTATTGTAAATGTGGTTAGTCATAATCTTTGCTGAAAACTTGAATGCTGGCTTTACATATTTACAACAACAAGAGCAAACCGAGTTTGTAAAAGTTTTTCTTTATCACTTTCAGTTTTTCAACTGAATTGCTTGAGGACAAGCAAATGTTTAAGCTTGGGGGAGTTGATACGTCTCCGTCGTATCTACTTTTCCAAACACTTTTGCCCTTGTTTTGGACTCTAACTTGCATGATTTGAATGGAACTAACCCGCACTGACGCTGTTTTCAGCAGACTTTCCATGGTGTTATTTATGTGCAGAAACAAAAGATCTCGGAATGACCTGAAACTCCACGGAACGTCTATTTGGAAATAATAAAAAATCCTTGCAAAAGATGAAGACCAGGGGGCCAACACCCTGTCCACGAGGGTGGGGGGCACGCCCCTAGGGCGCGCCCCCCTATCTCGTGGCCCCCCTGGAGCTCCTACGACGCCAACTCCAACTCTATATATTTGCTTTCAGGGAGAAAAAAATCAAGGAGAAGAAATCATCACGTTTTACGATAAGAGCCGCCGCCAAGCCCTAAAACCTCTTGGGAGGGCTGATCTGGAGTCGTTCGGGGCTCCGGAGAGGGGGGTTCGTCGCCTTCGTCATCATCAACCATCCTCCACCACCAATTTCATGATGCTCACCGCCGTGCGTGAGTAATTCCATCATAGGATTGCTGGAAGGTGATGGGTTGGATGAGATCTATCATGTAATCGAGTTAGTTTTGTTAGGGTTTGATCCCTAGTATCCACTACGTTCTAAGATTGATGTTGCTATGACTTTGCTATGCTTAATGCTTGTCACTAGGGCCCCAGTGCCATGATTTCAGATCTGAACCTGTTATGTCTTCATGAATATATGTGTGTTCTTGATCCAATCTTGCAAGTCTATAGTCACCTACTATGTGTTATGATATGACAACCCCGAAGTGACAATAATTGGGACCACTCCCGGTGATGACCATAGTTTGAGGAGTTCATGTATTCATGATGTGTTAATGCTTTGGTCCGGTACTCTATTAAAAGGAGGCCTTAATATCCCTTAGTTTCCATTAGGACCCCGCTGCCACGGGAGGGTAGGACAAAATATGTCATGCAAGTTCTTTTCCATAAGCACGTATGACTATATTCGGAATACATGCCTACATTACATTGATGAATTGGAGCTAGTTCTGTGTCACCCTATGTTATGATTGTCACATGATGAACCGCATCCGGCATCATTCTCCATCACCGATCCAATGCCTACGAGCTTTTCCTATATTGTTCTCCGCTTATTTACTTTTCTGTTGATACTGTTACAATCACTACAAAACACCAAAAATATTACTTTTGCTTCCGTTACTTTTGTTACAGTTACCACTATTATCATATTACTTTGCTACTAAACACTTTGCTGCAGATATTAAATTATCCAGGTGTGGTTGAATTGACAACTCAGCCGCTAATACTTGAGAATATTCTTTGGCTCCCCTTGTGTCGAATCAATAAATTTGGGTTGAATACTCTACAATCAAAAAATTGTTGCGATCCCCTATACTTGTGGGTTATCAACCACGGGCTGAATTTGGCCCACAAGCAGAAAATGGCAGTAACGGGCCGTAAGTAATCGAATGCTAGAAATGAGCCCAAGAATAAATGGGCCCAGAGAAGGCCGAAAGATAACATGGGCTGCAAACGTCCCAATGGATTAATGGGCCGTTAATGGGTATAAAGTGATACACTGTTCATTACGGGCCAGTTTCACCACGGGCCGTTAATGGGCCAAAGGTTACAAAGGGCCTCATATGGGCCGAAAGACGTCACGGGCCATACATGAGTCGGAACTTAAAATGGGATGGAATCATATTGGACGGCCCAGATGACGCTACTGGGCCTAATTCGGATAGGTCGTAACGGGCCCTGGGTTAGCGGGCTGTAAATGGGCTATATGCGAACAGGTCGTTAATAAAGCTTTCAGGCCGACTCCGCCACCTTTTGACCAAGTCAAACAGGCCGGCCTTTTCACAGGAATGGGCTCGCTGCCGCCGTACACGTGTCGACGTATCATAGGATCCTTCGGTCCAATGAGTGGATGACATCTGTCCCAACGGTGAGTGCTACCTCTTGAGCACTGCGTTGGTTTTCCCTTGAAGAGGAAAGGGTGATCCAGTAAAGTAGCATAAGTATTTCCCTCAGTTTTTGAGAACCAAGGTATCAATCCAGTAGGAGACCATACTCAAGTCCCACACACCTACACCAACAAATAAGAACCTCGCAACCAACACGATAAAGGGGTTGTCAATCCCTTCACGGTCACTTACGAGAGTGAGATCTGATAGAGATGATAAGATAAATTTTTTGGTATTTTTATGATAAAGACTAAAAGTAAAGAAAGAAAAATAAACGGTAATATAAATAACTTGTTGACGGGAGATTAATATGATGGAAAATACACCCGTGGGCCATAGGTTTCACTAGTGGCTTCTCTCAAGATAGCATGAGTATTACGGTGGGTAAACAAATTACTATCGAGCAATTGATAGAATTGAGCATAGTTATGAGAATATCTAGGTATGATCATGTATATAGGCATCACGTCCACGACAAGTAGACCGACTCCTACCTGCATCTACTACTATTACTCCACACATCGACCGCTATCCAACATGCATCTAGAGTATTAAGTTCATAAGAACAGAGTAACGCTTTAAGCAAGATGACATGATGTAGAGGGATAAACTCATGCAATATGATATAAACCCCATCTTTTTATCCTCGATGGCAACAATACAATACGTGTCGCTTCCCCATCACATCGGGATCGAGCACCTCAAGATTGAACCCAAAGCTAAGCACTTCTCCCATTGCAAGAAAGATCTATGTAGTAGGCCAAACCAAACTGATAATTCGAAGAGACTTGCAAAGATAACCAATCATACATAAAAGAATTCAGAGAAGATTCAAATATTGTTCATAGATAATCTTGATCATAAACCCACAATTCATCGGATCTCGACAAACACACCACAAGAAGAAGAGTTACATCAAATTGATCTCAAAGAGAATCAAGGAGAACTTTTTATTGAGATCCAAAGAGAGAGAAGAAGCCATCTAGCTAATAACTATGGACCCGAAGGTCTGAGGTAAACTACTCACACATCATCGGAGAGGCTATGGTGTTGATGTAGAAGCCCTCCGTGATCAATGCCCTCTCCGGTAGGACGCCGGAAAAGGCCCCAAGATGGGATCTCATGGGTACAGAAGGTTGCGGCAGGGGAATTAAGTTTTCGTGGTCGCTTCTGATGGTTTGGGGGTACGTAGGTATATATAGGAGGAAGAAGTAGGTCGGTGGAGCCACAAGGGGCCCACGATGGTGGAGGGCGTGCCCCCCTACCTCATGGCTTCCTCGTCTGTTGCTTGACGTCCACTCCAAGTCCTCTGGATCACGTTTGTTCCGAAAAATCACGTTCCCGAAGGTTTCATTCTGTTTGGACTCCGTTTGATATTCTTTTTCTGCGAAACACTGAAATAGGAAAAAAAACAGCAATTTGGGCTGGGCCTCCGGTTTAGGTTAGTCCCAAAAAATAATATAGAAGTGTATAATAAAGCCCATTAATTATACAAAATAGAATATAATATATCATGCAACAATCAAAAACTATAGATACGTTGGCGACGTATCAAGCATCCCCAAGCTTAATTCCTGCTCGTCCTCGAGTAGGTAAATGATAAAAACAGAATTTTTTATGTGGAATGCTACTTAGCATAATTTTCAATGTAATTCTCTTATTTGTGGTATGAATATTCAGATCCGAAAGATTCAAGATAAAAGTTTAATATTGACATAAAAGTAATAATACTTCAAGCATACTAACTAAGCAATTATGTCTTCTCAAAATAACATGGCCAAAGAAAGTTCATCCCTACAAAATCATATAGTTTGGTCATGCTCCATTTTCACACACAAGAATATTCTCATCATGCACAACCCCGATGACAAGCCAAGCAATTGTTTCATACTTTAGTAATCTCAAACTTTTTTCAACTTTCACGCAATATATGAGCGTAAGCCATGGATATAGCACTATGGGTGGAATAGAATATGATGATGTGGGTTATGTGGAGAAGACAAAAAAGGAGAAAGTCTCACATTGACGCAGCTAATCAACTAGCTAGGGAGATGCCCATCAATTGATGTCAACGTAAGGAGTAGGGATTACCATGCAACGGATGCACTAGAGCTATAAATGCATGAAAGCTCAACAAAAGAAACTAAGTGGTTGTGCATCCAACTTGCTTGCTCATGAAGACCTAGGGCATTTGAGGAAGCCCATTGTTGGAATATACAAGCCAAGTTCAATAATGAAAAATTCCCACTAGTATATGAAAGTGACAATACAAGAGACTTTCTATCATAAAGATCATGGTGCTACTTTGAAGCGCAAGTATGGAAAAAAGATAGTAACATTGCCCCTTTTATTCTTTTTTTCTCTTTTTTTGTTTGGCCTTTCTCTTTTTTTGGACAATGCTCTATGAATGATGATCATCACACTTCTATTATTTACAACTCAATGATTACAACTCGATACTAGAACAAAGTATGACTCTATATGAATGCCTCCGACGGTGTACCGGGATAGGCAATGAATCAAGAGTGACATGTATGAATAATATGCATGGTGGCTTTGCCACAAATACGATGTCAACTACATGATCATGCAAGGCAATATGACAATGATGAAACGTATCATGATAAACGGAACGGTGGAAAGTTGCATGGCAATATATCTCGGAATGGCCATGGAAATGCCATAATAGGTAGGTATGGTGGCTATTTTGAGGAAGATATAAGGATGTTTATGTGTGATAGAGCGTATCATATCACGGGGTTTGGATGCACCGGCGAAGTTTGCACCAACTCTCAAGGTGAGAAAGGGCAATGCACGGCAATCAAGAGGCTAGCAAAGGCGGAAAGGTAAAAGTGCGTATAATCCATGGACTCAACATTAGTCAAAAGAACTCAAGTACTTATTGCAAAAATTTAGAAGTCATAAAAAATCTACAAGTCATCAAAAACCAAGCACTACGCGCATGCTCCTAGGGGGATAGATTGGTAGGAAAAGACCATCGCTCGTCCCCGACCGCCACTCATAAGGAGGACAATCAAAAAACATCTCATGTTTCAAATTTGTTACACAACGTTTACCATACGTGCATGCTACGGGACTTGCAAACTTCAACACAAGTATTTCTCAAATTCACAACTACTCAACTAGCACAACTTTAATATCACTACCTCCATATCTCAAAACAATCATCAAGCATCAAACTTTTCTTGGTATTCAACGCACTTATAAGAAAGTTTTTACTAATCTTGGATGCCTATCATATTAGGATTAATTTCTCAATTTAAGCAAATTACTATGTTGTTTTGTAGGAATCTCAAAATGATATAAGTGAAGCATGAGAGAACAATAGTTTCTATAAAACAAAACCATTACCGTGCTCTAAAAGATATAAGTGAAGCACTAGAGCAAAGACTATATAGCTCAAAAGATATAAGTGAAGTACATAGAGTATTCTAATAAATTCCGAATCATGTGTGTCTCTCTCAAAAGGTGTGTACATAAAGGATGATTGTGGTAAACTAAAAAGCAAAGACTCAAATCATACAAGACGCTCCAAGCAAAACACATATCATGTGGTGAATAATAATATAGCTCCAAGTAAAGTTACCGATGGATTTAAGATTTAAAGAGGGGATGCCTTCCGGGGCATCCCCAAGCTTTGGCTTTTTGGTATCCATATATTCACGTTGGGGTGCCTTGGGCATCCCCAAGCTTAGTTTCTTTCCACTCCTTGTTCCATAATCCATCAAATCTTTACCCAAAACTTGAAAACTTCACAACACAAAACTTAATGTAAAAATCGCGTGAGTCTGCTAGCGAAAGAAAACAAAACAACACTTCAAGGTACTGTAATGAACTCATTCTTTATTTATATTGGTGTTAAACCTACTTTATTCCAACTTATCTATGGTTTATAAACTATTTTACTAGCCATAGATTCATCAAAATAAGCAAACAGCACGCGAAAAACAGAATCTGTCAAAAACAGAATAATAGTCTGTAGTAATCTGTAACTAACGCAAACTTATGGAACTGAAAAAAATCTACCAAAATATGAAGACCTAGGTAATTTGTTTATTGATCTACTTCAATTGGAATCAGTATTTTATCACGTTCTGGTGATTTTTAACAATTGTTTTCGTGAACAGAAAGTTTCTGGAATTTTCAGCAAGATCAAATAACTATCATCCGAGAAGATCCTATAGGTTTAACTTGGCACAAACACTAATTAAAACATAAAAAAATCTAACCACATGCTAGATCAAATATTTATTCCTAAACAGAAGCAAAAAGCAAAAAAAACTAAAAATAAATTGGGTTGCCTCCCAACAAGCGCTATCGTTTAACGCCCCTAGCTAGGCATAAAAGCGAGGATAGATCTAGGTATTGCCATATTTGGTAGGCAATCCATAAGTGGCTCTCATAATAGATTCATATGGTAATTTAACTTTCTTTATAGGGAAGTGTTCTATGCCTTTCCTTAATGGAAATTGGAATCTAATATTCCCTTCCTTCATATCAATAATTGCACCAATCGTTCTAAGGAAAGGTCTACCAAGAATAATAGGACATGAAGGATTGCAATCAATATCAAGACAATAAAATCTACGGGCACATAGTTCCTATTTGCAACAATAACAACATCATTAATTCTTCCCATAGGGTTCTTAATGGTGGAATCCGCAAGATTCAAATTTAAAGAACAATCATCAAAATCACGGAAACCTAGCAAATCACACAAAGTTTTTGGAATCGTGGAAACACTAGCACCCAAATCACACAAAGCATAGCATTCATGATATTTAATTTTAATTTTAATAGTAGCTTCCCACTCATCATAAAGTTTTCTAGGGGTAGAAATGTAACATCCCAAATTTTCAATTTGGAATGTTATACATAGGTCATCATTTGCATACCATATTTTATTGCATTTTGGCTTGATCCTAGAAATTCACGCAAGTCAAGGACCCACGGAGAGAGTTGGAGATTTTGTTATTTTTTTTGAAAGATCCAGCGTGTCGCTGGCATTTCATTGATAAGCAGGAAGCAGTGGAAAAACATAAGGTGGTTTGTGGATCCGGTGGATCTGAGGGCTCGCTACAGACCGGCAGTCCTCGAGTGACCAGGAAAAACTAGGGTTTACATCTCATGGTGGATCCCCGAAGGGGCTCTCGATGCAGGTGGCACCCGCGGTTCTCCATAGCTCGATGCAATCCCTGACCCTTCTGATGATGTTGGATGCCACCGGGGTGCGTTTCCTGAAGGTGGCATCGTTCCTTTCCTGCCAAATCTCCCAAAGAAAGTAGCAAGAGGGATTGTGTTGATGCCTTTTTGCCATCTAGGTGCGGCCTTGTCTGTATGCCGAGCACTATGGTTGAGTGTCGAGATGTTGCCATCTTGCGTCTGGGCTAGCGGGCGCAGCCCGTCCATGAACCGATCTTCTCCTGCACGTATTTTGCCATTGGGCACTCCTGCAATGTATGCTTGAGGATTCTAGGTTTTGAGTGCATAGCTGATAGAAGTACTCGTTCTTCCATCCCCGGCGTTGGAGCCGGTCGTTGCACCATAGCCTGTCTTGCATCATGAGCCATGCAAACATCTTGATCTTCCCGGGTGCCCATGCGCTCCAAATTATCTTGCCGAACACTGAGTGCTTCATGCCCTGGAACTGCATCCGATAGGCTGACCTAGTTGAGTATTCTCCCGTCCGCTCCAGGATCCATCTGATGGAGTCAGGGGTGTCTTGAAGCAGTGGGTCGACAGTGCCATGCAGCCGCCTATGTAGGGCAAGAACGTCGGTGATAAGATGCTCAGTGCAGCCATGGGCCAGGTCCTTGATCCAGGTATCATCTGCGAGTGCCTCCTTCACTGCCCTGTTCTTTCTCCATGCATGCCGGGATAGCTGTGGGAATTGCTGTGCGAGAGTGCCCGGCCCCAACCAGTGGGAGTGCCAGAAGGACACCAACGCACCGTCACCGATGCTAACCGATGTTGCCGCCGTGAAGAGGGAGAGGTCGTCCTCGTTGCAGGGCAGGGCCGAACCCACCCATGGCCACTCCGAGTGCCGCCAGGCATGCCAGGGCCAACGCAGGCGGAGAGCTCGTCCGAATCTTGACAGGTCAGGGATTCCTAGGCCGCTGTTTGCCGTTGGGGTGCATACCGCTGCCCAGCTGACCTTGCAACTTGCGCCGGAGATTTCCTCGTTTTTCTTCCAAAGGAAACGGCGGCGGCACTTGTCTATTTCTTTGAGGATCTTCTTTGGCACTCTCAACACAGTGATGGCGAAGGTAGGCATGGCACTGAGGACACATCAGACTAGCACGCGCCGCCCCGCGATGTGGATTAAATTTCTCTTCCATCCCGCCAGCCGGGCCTTGATTCTGTCGATGAGGAACTGCAAATGCACTAGGTGGATTCCACCGGTGAGAAGCGGCAGGCCCAGGTATTTGATTGGGAAAAGGGCGATAGAGCCGCCAAAATTACGCAGCAGCTCCGTGAGGTCTATGTCACTGCAGCTTATCGGCGACGCCGTGGATTTTTCAGTGTTAATGCATAACCCTGTTGCTTGACCGAATTGCCGTAGGATGTCTAGGAGGGAGTCAACTTCCCGGCGGGAGGGGTTGATGAAGACAACAGCATCGTCGGCGTAAAGGCTAACCCAAAGCTTCAGTTCACGGCCTGGTATCTGATGGAGGATCTGTTGCTCGACCGCCGTTGCCAGCAGGTGGTGTAGTGGGTCTATGGCGAGGATGAAGAGGAACGGCGAGAGCGGTTCTCCCTGGCGCAGGCCACGGCGGTGAACAAAGTGTAAGCCCGGCACCCCGTTCAGGGAGACCGCGGAGGACGCCGATGAGAGGAGCAGGGCCACCCATTCTCGCCAGCACGCACTAAACCCTAACTGCTGCATAAGCTCCAGCAAGTAGTCCCACGAGACGGTGTCGAAAGCCTTTTCGATGTCTAGTTTCATGAGCAGTGCTGGCGTCTTCCGACGGTGGAGGTAGCGGGCGGTGTTTTGTACATAGAGGTAGCTATCGTGGATGTATTTGGATTTGAGGAATGCTGTTTGCGCCGGGGAAATGATGGTGTGGATCACCTTTGCCAAACGCATGGATAGAACCTTGGGGATTAGCTTTGC
This sequence comes from Aegilops bicornis, assembly GCA_021605145.1. Lineage (NCBI taxonomy): Eukaryota > Viridiplantae > Streptophyta > Magnoliopsida > Poales > Poaceae > Aegilops > Aegilops bicornis. The sequence goes on along the minus strand of CM038671.1, from coordinate 397,954,519 downwards.
CACCGAATGTATCAGGCTGATCGGACGATAGTCCGTGATCGCGGTCGCTCCATCCTACTTGGGCAGTAGGATGATCATAGCCCGGTTGATGGCGGCCAGGTCTCCTCCTGCTAGGTGGTAGAACTGATGAAAGACCTCCATGACATCTAACTTGATGGTTGGCCAGCATGCACGAAAGAAGGTGCCGTTAAAACCATCTGGTCCTGGCGCTTTTTCCTGCGAGGAGGCGCAGATGGCCTGCCAAACCTCCTCCTCTGAGAAAGGGTTATCCAATCCGGCTGCCGTCAGCGATGGCAGGTTGAGCGAGTCCCAGGCAATGGTGGTGCTTCTGACTGTCGGCGCCCCCAGGGAGGAGCTGAAATGGTCGTGGATGGCGCTGGCCTTGTTGCCGTGTGCCGTGGCGATGGAGCTATGCATGTGGATGGCGTGGATAAAATTCTTCTGCCTCCTCGAATTGGTTTTGGCCTGGAAGAAGGCCACTCGGGCGTTACCCGCCCGCAGCCAGGTGATGCGCGAGGCCTGGCGCTTTTTGGCTCTCTCTATCGCGGCTAGGCCGAGGACGCGGAGCTTGAGCTTCTTCCGGAGATCGAGCTCGCCGCTAGAAAGCTGTCTATGCTCTTGTGCTGTATCAAGGCGAAGAACTACTTCGTTTGCAATCTGTAGCTGGAGCCGAGTGTTGCTGAAGAAGCCCTTTGCCCAGATTTTTAGATCCTTCGCCGCCCTATCTAGTTTAACGCGGATGCGCTTGAAAGCACAGGTAGAGTCGACGGGACGATCCCATGCATGCTGCACCGTCTCGTGGAAGCGGGGGAACCGAGGCCAAAAGGATTCAAAACGGAACCGGGCAGCCGGATATGTCAGCCGCTGCCAGCGTGAGGGGGCAGTGGTCGGAGCATGATGTTGATGCAGCGTGCAGGAGGAATGTTGGGAAGAGAGTGTGCCAAGCATTGTTGCAGAAGAACTTGTCGATGCTGACAAGGGTTGGGTCTTCACGCTCGTTGCTCCACGCGAAGCGGCGATTTTTGCATCTGATCTCCCTGAGTCCTGCAGTGTCGATCGTCGCGCAGAATTTTCCCATCATTCTACGGTTAATATTGCTGTTGTTCTTGTCGCGAGCCTTGTAGATGAGGTTGAAATCGTCGTTCATGAGCCAAGGGTCGCTTTGCGGAGGCGCCGTTCTAGCTATTTCCGAAAGGAACTCGTCTTTTCTGCTATCATCGACGGGGCCGTACACCGTAGTCAGCCAAAAATTTTCTGAGGATGCTCTCAGGGTGATGCGGGCGATGATGGAGAAGAGGCCGATGGCATGCGATTGCAGATCTACTACCGAGCTGTCCCAGAAGATTGCAGCGCCTCCCCTGGTGCCGGAGGCGGGGAGCACTACGCAATCGGAGAGCCTTACTCCGCCGACGTCCTTGACTAGGGGCCGGCTCCAGTCCTCGATCTTTATCTCTTGGAGGCAGAGGATGGCTAGCCTATGAGTTTCTGCTGTTTCACAAACTACTGCGCGACGCACCGGTGTGTTCAGCCCTCGGACGTTCCAGCTCATGATGGGGAAGATTGTGTCAATCATATGATAACTATGAAACAACTCCGGCGACTACGGGTTTCATTAAAAAGGAACGAGTGCACCTCCTCATGGGCCGGGGGTTGCCGGCGGCCACCAATAGGCCCCAATATCCGCCGGCAGACGGCAAAGCCACTACACCTACTACAATGACTATAAAGAACTAGGCCTAGCTCAACCCAACCGAGCGCTGGGCGTCGCCGGAGTGGACTACAGTACGGGTGCACTAACATGGGGAAGGCCTGGCCTCTGGGGCCTCTCCGTCAGGGCCCTGCATGCCGGCTGCTACCCGCAGCGCGGCCGGGTCAAGGTTGGTGAGCCTGTGTCAGGACCCCGATTCCAAATCACATCGACCTAGCCGGTAACACCTCATATCACTTTGTGGCCTCACGCACGGTATTCCCACGGGTGTCGCCTTACCATGGCCCGGACCGCTTAAGCGCTTTTTGGCTCACGATATGATAGTGTCGCTAGCATCCACATGACGAAGAACCCGGCCGACATGGCTAGTCGTGAACCCAAAGCGGCGCTTAACCTATGGGGACAGGCATACATGAATCACATCGAGCATGTCGGTCATCAACGATATATTCGGGTCAGTAGCACTGGCTATGTGACTCCGGTATCCCGGGTCAGAAAGTTAGGCAGACTCGAATACCACCGCGTGACATTTCCCGGCGACGTATATAGGAACGGTGAATCACATGCCGCCAGCCAAGTGTCCAAGCAAGAGTGCTGGGCTAGCAGTGACTCCGGTGAACCGGGTCAGAAGCGGACTACTATCGCCGTAAGCACGAGACTTACATTTCCCCATATGAGAGGCTGCCAAGGATAAACAACTAGTTTGTCGGATCCCACCCATACCAAGCATTTCAATCATACACGCAATATGCCCGATATGAGTAAATACAACAAGGCATCACAACAAAACTCTACAACTCAAGTACTTTATTTAAAAGGCTCCGAGGAGCCATACATAACATAGTCATATGTAGGGGTCACATGACCCAACACTCAAGTCATACAATCATACAAGCACATGCGGAAGCAAACTAGTCTCGAGTACGTACTCTAGAAAGAAAGAAAGCTTGTTGGAGCCTTCCTATCTACAATGGCCCTTCACAAGTCTTAGATCGCCACCTGGTGGCTAATTCACTCGTCGATGTCAAGATCTACATAGAACCCGTCGGAGGGGGTAGTATTGTCCTCCTAAAAACATTGATTACAAACATGAGTACAAAAGTACTCAGCAAGTCTTACCACGTAATCCTATCATACATGCACATTCTCAAGGAAGGAAGTGGAGTTATTTGCAGCAAGCCGCCTTTGGCTCTTGGCTAAGCTATCCCACGTAACACACTTTGTAAAGCATTTGTCGACACGAGTCCACTAATCACCATCACAATACTCCACCGTGGATCCTCTCTCGTCATCCCCGAGAGGGCCATCCACGATACTCACACTTATCTTGAGGCTTTTAGTAGTATCCATTTAATTGTCTATGAACTGATATAGGTAACCCGTAAGTCCTTCTCCGTGGACACGGCTATTCGAATAGATCATATTAAACCCCGCAGGGTGTACTTCTTCACACACGCTCTCACCACTTATCGTCGTTTACACGACATGTACTCGGCAACCTTCAAGCGGAAGCCCAACGTGGGTGTCGGCCACAGCCTACCTAAACACTCAAGTCCCTAGTCCAGGTTTATCGCCTATTCGGGTTCCATCCGCAGGGAGTCCGGCCGAGGTTTCCCATACAGCCCCGAACGATGTGTGCAGGGTTCCCGAGATACCAAACGGGCACTCGGTACACCGGGCCACGTGCCTACCGCAACACAACCCACCCCTAAGGTCAGCGTTGCTACAAACACCAGAAACTACTTGCAACTCCCGGACTGAGAACAAGGGTGGTTAAGAAGCCGAGAGGGTCAATTATGATCCCAATGTGTGGTAGTAATCGCCTCATGGATCACAAACACAGATCTCAGTTCTTAGGTTCGGCTTCAATGAAACAACCCACCATGTACTCCTACATGGCCTCTCATCGATACCTTTACCAAATCGTGTTCAACATTTTCACTCTCGAACCAACACAGCCTTTCACTCCAGCTCATCATCCCGATGAGCCAGACTGACACAACTCTAAGCATAGCAAGCATAGCATGGTAGGAACAACACAAACATGGCTCAATCAACTCCTACACATACTAGTGGGTTTCATCTAGTTACCGTGGCAATGACAGTCATGCAAAGGAAGTGGGTTCAGCTACCGCAGCACACAACAGCTTGAATCGCGTTGTCTTAATGCAAAGAAACGAGAGCAGAAGCGAGAACATGGGTTTGTATCGGAATGATCAAAGAGTTGCTTGCCCGATGGAACTGGGGTAGAGAACTGCCCTTCAGATGGGTAGTCGAGGTTATCTTCTAAGGCGTAACCTATCATGAAAGCACACCGAAAAGTAAACACACATGACGATATGCAACAATATGATGCATGCTATGACATGGCAATATGGATGTGTGTTGGTCTAATGCAAGTTGAAAGAACAGGGATGAACTCATTTGAATCAAGGATTCAAATGATAGCTCATTTGAGTTAGTCCTAAAGGTGCAATATCTTATTCTGGTTATACAGCATAGTTAACTTGTTTTAACATGCATGAAACCTGTACCAATGGATAGAGTGGATTTTTCTGATAATTTTTCATATATAAATCTTTGCATTTGGAGTTATAGAATAAAAGTTATAAGCATTTGAAATTTGATTTATATTCTGGAATTTATTATATAAAAATAAATCCAGAATTTGAGTTAATGCGCCAAGATGAGGTCAGCGTGACGTCAGGGTCAACGGGTCATCCAGGTCAAACTGACCAGTGGGACCCGCATGTCGTGGTTAGTTTAACTAATTAAATTAATTAGAACTAATCCTAATTAGTTAACCGGGGGTCCACCGTCATTGACTCGTGAGTACCAACAGGCCCACTACCGTGGGTCGCTGGTCAACTCGCTGGCGCTCAGTCCGGCGAGGCCAAAGGCGGCGGAGCAAAGTGCTTTTGCACTTTCGGCACCAAATGGAGCGCGGGAGCATCTACGTGAGCCGGAAGTGAGCCGGTGTTTGGTGGGGTCATTGGGTTAGGTGGTGGCGAAGTGGCGCCCGTGACGAAGTCGGGCGGCGGCCGGGCTCTCGGGTTATGTCGGGTTTGGTGTTAGAGGAGTTCGGCGAGGCGCTGGAAGTGCATAGTTAGGCTCAACAACTCGGTGAGTGCGATGGACAGGGTGGCGTGGGTTGGGTGGCCGGAGCTTGCCGGGCGACGAAGCTCATGGCGCAGCGCTCGGGTGATCAAGGCGCGCGTTGTGGTGCAAGAGGAAGAGAGCGGAGAGGACGGGGAGTAGCTGTGCTCACGGTGAACCCGTGAGAGAGCCTCGCTGGGTCGGGGCGGTTCGATGCGGGCGACGGGCGATGGGGATCTCCGCGGCTTCGAGCCTCGGCCGAGGTCGGTGTAGAGGTTTCTGGTGCTTAGAGCGAGCGGGACTCGGCTAGCTAGGGGTAGTGGGTGCGGCGGAGCTGCCGGACATGGTGGGGAGGAGCATGGACGGCGGGAGCACGGCGTCGACGGTGGCGCTGGCCGGCGATGGCGCGGGCCAGTTGGGGGAGAGCGAGAGAGAGAAGGCAGGGGAGAATGGGGTGTCCAGGGGTCGAGGCGACGACGCGGAGGTCATCCAGGCGCGAAGCGGCGAGGGGTGAAGGTAGGCGGCGGCCAGTATGCGTGGCGCCTCAAGGCCACGGCCAAGATTGAAGTCGCCTGCTCAAGCCGAGCTAAGCAGCCAGCGCATTGCTGGGCTGGGTCAGGTGGGCCAAGGCATGTGTAAGCATTTCCTTTTTTAGTCTTTTCCTATTATTCTGAACTTTGTGGGGTTTATTTAAAATACCAAAACTATTTTAAAAATCATCAAAATGCTCCTGGTCACTTGTTGGAATATTCCCAACATGAAACATTTTGGTTTGGCAATTTTTGAACATTTAAAATATTTTTCATAATTTAAAATGCTCAGTTCAAAACTTGTGAATTAATTCTAGGACCCTTAGATGACCTAGAAAATGGTGCACCTCCTTTGACATGGGTTCTGAACCCAAACAAAGAGGATGAGCATTTTGAAGGGCATTTCGGATTCATTGAAATAAATTTTAGTAAACCCTAGTTGTTTTAAGGGGGTGTTCTGGGGTTTCGCCTTCCCCATTTCAATTTCAAATGAAATTTAAACATGATGCACACCCTAATGCATGGTCTATCTCGATGTGACAACTCACCCCACTCAAAAGAATCTCGCCCCGAGATTTAGGATCTGCTATAAAAAGGTGGGATACTCAAGTCGAAGACGATCCTCCCTTTCCCAAGTTGCTTCTTGCCGGAATGGTTTGACCATTGAACCTTTAGAAACTTGATATTCCGACGTCGAGTGGTACGCTCGGCTTGATTGAGGATACGAACGGGGTACTCTCGATAGGTGAGGTTATCTTGGAGATCAAGCGTTTCGTGGTCTACTCCACGGATGGGATTCGAGAAGCAACGCCTGAGTTGGGAAACGTGGAAGACATCATGGACTTTGGAAAGATGCGGAGGTAGTTCCAATTGGTAGGCAACTTCCCCTCATTTGGCAAGAATGCGAAAGGGTCCAATGTAACGAGGAGCCAACTTGCCTTTGATAATAAACGATGAGTTCCTTCAAAGGAGTAACCCAAGGTAAGCCTCGCTTCGCCAATTTCATAAGTCATAGGCTTATGCTTGCGGTCATATTGGCTCTTTTGACGAGATTGGGCTGTTTTCAATTTCTCACGAACAACGCGAGCCCGCTTTCTTCGCTTCCTGAATCATGTCCGGGCCAAAGAGTTGTCTCTCCCCGGTTTCTGACCAGTTAAGAGGCGTTCGACATTTTCGTCCATAAAGAACTTCGAAAGGGGTTTGCCCAAGCTGGCTTGATAACTATTGTTATAAGCGAACTCGGCGAATGGAAGGCATTTTTCCCAATTCATGCCGAAAGAGATGACGAAGCTCAAGCATATCCTCTAGGATTTGATTGACTCGCTCTACTTGACCACTTGATTGAGGATGGAAAGCGGTGCTAAAGGAGAGACGAAGTTCCCATAGCGCTTGGAAACTTTCCCAAAATCGAGAGGTGAAGAGACTTCCACGGTCTGAGTTGATCTCTAATGGAATACCATGAAGAGACACTATTCGAGAGATGTACAATTCAGCTAGCTGGCTAGCGGTTATACTCTCACGAACAGGTAGGAAGTGGGCTACTTTGGAAAGACGATCAACGACATTTACGAAGATAGCATTATTCCCTCTCTTGGTCCTGGGAAACCCGGTAATGAAATCCATACCGATTTTATCCCATTTCCATTCAGGAATTTCCAAAGGTTGAAGGGTACCAAGAAAGTCGTTGATGCTCGCTTAACTCGGATTTACGACGCCGCAGCTTAGCAAATGTATTGAGCGATTTCTCTCTTCATCCTAGTCCACCAAAACCTCCGCGTAGATCTTGATACATTTTAGTACTACCAGATGAATGGTGAGAGGAGAGTCATGAGCTTCCTTAAGGATCAATTGTCCGTAGCTGTTGTTTCTTGGGAACCACTAAGCGGTTCTCAAAGAAGACAACACTCGTTCATCTATGGAGAAACACTTAGCAGCTCCGCTTAGCAATGTTCTCCTTGATCCGAGATATTCCTTATCATACCGCCGAGCAGCTATGATTCGATCCGTAAGGTTGGGTTTCGCCACCGTGGTGGAAAGGAACTCGAGGAACAATGTGAAGATTAAGCTTACGAAATTCCTCGTGGAGAAATGGTTGACTTTGTTGTAACATCAGATTGTTACAATAAGATTTCCGACTTAGGGCGTCAGCCATGACATTGGCTTTGCACGGGTGTAAGATATTCCTAAGTCGTAATCTGTAATCAATCTCGACCCAACGCCTTTGCTCGAGATTCAAATCCGGTTGGGTGAAGATATATTTCAGACTTTGATGATCAGTGTAGATTTCGCAACGATTACCAAGAAGGTAATGTCGCCAAGTTTTGAGTGCATGAACCACTGCTGCAAGCTCTAGATCGTGTGTGGGGTAGTTATCCTCATGTGGACGCAACTGTCGAGAAGCGTAGGCAATCACATGACGATCTTGCATGAGTATGCAACCTAGTCCTTGTCGCGAGGCGCCGCAATAGATAATGAAGTCCTTAGAAAAATCTGGTGGAATAAGCACGGGAGCAGATGTCAGCGCCTTTTCAGTTCCTCGAAAGCTGAACTCGCATCGTGGTGTCCATTCGAACTTCTTATCTTTCTTGAGGAGTTCGGTTAGAGGTTTGGCAACTTTAGAGAAATTCTCGACGGCGACGGCAATAGCTCGCTAAACCGAGAAAACTCCGAACTTGCTTAACCGATTCGGTGGAGTCCAATCGAGGACGGCTTGAACTCGCCGGGATTGACAGCAATGCCCTTACCAGAGATTACATGGCCTAGATAGGTCACTTCGTAACCAGAATTCACACTTAGAGAATTTGGCATAAAGGCAAAGGTTTCAAGTTTCATCAATACTAGCCTTAGATGTTCGGCATGTTCTTCCTCATTCTTGGAGTAGATGAGTATATCATCGAGGTATACCACTAATTTAATTTATCCAAGTACTCCATGAAGATTGAGTTCATTAACCGAGAGAAGGTGGCTGGAGCATTGGTTAAACCGAAGACATGACGGTGTACTCGTATTGGCCATAACGAGTAACAAAAAGCCGCTTTAGGTATGTCCTCGTTCTTGATTTTGATTTGATGGTAGCCCAACCTCAAATCCATCTTGAAAAGATCGAGGATCCAAATGAGCTGGTCATACAGATCGTTGATCCCGGGAGCGGATACTTGTTCTTGATAGTGACCAAATTGACAGGTCGGTAATCTACAACCATCCGATCCGCACCATCCTTCTTCTTGACGAAGAGGACGGGCAAGCCCATGGAGATGAACTAGGACGGATGAAACCTTTTGCAAGGACTCATCGAGTTGTTTCTTGAGTTCAGCTAGTTCTAGGGGTGCCATCTTATAAGGTCTTCTAGAGATTGGGACGGTTCCGGAACAAGATCTATCACGAACTCGACATCCCCGCTGTGGAACACCGGCGCTTCCTCCGAAAGACATCTGGAAAATCACGGACTATCGGAATATCTTCGAGGTCCGGAAGGGATTGGCGTTTAAGGAGTAAAGTCGGGCGCTTAGACACTCGGGTTAGAACATTCACTGTCTTGCCCGAGGGATGGGTGAGCTGAACAGTTCTAGTAGAGCAATCAATCTTAGCATAATGGGCTGACAACCAGTTCATACCCAAGATGATGTTTATGTCCGAGGACTTGAGAGCTATTAGAGATGCAAGAAAGACTAATCTGTCGACAAGAATTTCATTCCCATGACTTATTCTAGAGGTTTGCCATCTAGAACCAGGGGTCTGAATTTCCATAGAGGTGTGCATGTCACTGAATGTGGTGTTGTGCAGTCGAGCATAGCTCTCAGAAATAAATGAATGAGATGCTCCAGTATCAAAAAGAACAGTTGCCGGATGACAATTTACAAGGAGCGTACCGAGGACGACGTTGGGATCCTCATAGGTTTCTTCAGCAGAGACATAGTTGACATGGCCACGAACAAAGGGTAAATCGGGTTTAGCATAGGGCACCTTCCCTCGCGGCTTGCCGCGCCAACAGACTTTCCAAATTTTGATTGGGGTTGTTCTGGGACACTCTCGGATGTAGTGGCCTGCCTCTCCACACTTGAAGCAAGTTATCACGTTAGGACGTGGAGCAACATTTGCAGTGGGACCTCCATAAGTCTTGGGCGGAAATATCGCTGGTTGGGACGAGGCGCCTCAAAGGATGGCCTCGGGTGAACCTGGGTGGTAGAGCAAGATTTGAATCCAAACCCGGCGCTTCCGGGATCCAGCGCGGATGAAGATCCAGAGTCACGGATGTGCTTGCGAGAAGCCTCAAAATCAGTCCGCCTGGGCCACGATAGCCTTGTTGACTAGCTTTGGAAAAGAGGTACACTCATGCGCATTTAAGGTCTCGGCGTAGCTCAGGGCTAAGTCCCTTGCGGAACCTTGCCTGCTTCTTGGCATCGGTAGACACTTCTTCGGGAGCATAACGTGCTAACCTCCCAAATTCACGGCTGTAGGCATCCACTGTCAGCCTACCTTGGGTGAAACTGCAAAATTCCTCCCTTTTGCGATCCATAAGACCTTCTCGGGATATGATGCTCACTAAGGCGGCATCAATTCAGCCCAAGTTGTAACTTGTCCAACCGGACGATAGCCTCATAATTCTCCCACCAGAGACTAGCAGGGCCTTCAAGATGATAAGCGGCAAAAGTAACCTTATCAGCTTCAGCCACGTTAGCGTAACGCAGCTTGTAGGATGTCATGAAGCCAATCATCCGCGCCGAGAGGCTCAACGGAATACTTGAACTTCGTGGATACAGCTTGACGAAGTCATTGAGTGAAACCACATCATTTCTCGGTGGCGGCGGTGTTTTGCTCAATCCGCTCCAAGAGGCGATTGGTCTCACGCTTATTATGCTCGCTTCAAAGATAACCTCGGCCAAAGATGGCGGTTGCGGCAGATTCACATTTCTGGCTGCACTAGCTTCTCCCCGCTCCGGAGCAGCAGGAGTGTTGCGGTGTTGACCATCCTAGGAGACAGAGCAAAGGTTTAAACCAGACGGCAGAATTTAACAAGGAAGTGCGGAAGGTAATGGATAGCATGGAATGCAAAGATGTTCATCCGTATGACATGGTAATATAAAGCTGCCATATATATATACCAACGGTCATACACACCATTCATAGTTTAGTACAAGCCCCGACGGGTACAACTATAGTGAACGGCGTTACATCTCATCGGAAGCATTCCAACTCCTATACATTATTTTTCTACACTTCCTAACGATACACACTAAGTCATATTCCACAAGTCACGCTGGACGGCGGAAATACAACTATTACAATACTAGGGATACTACTACTACTCGACAGCCCGTAGTAGTCCTCATAGAAGTCACCTCCCAATCTCGGAAGTGGAACATGATCATCCGTAAATGCATAATCCTGTGGAGCTTGTGGACCATAGGGACTCGGATGTGGTCGTGGTCCAACAAACGGTGGCGCACGAGGCCCACGAGGAGGAGTGATGCCTCCTACCTCACGCCACTCCATAAAGTCCGCGCACCAGCCCGCACCGGGTACAAGTCCCTCATATCCATGTATCCCGCTTGCACGGCAGGTGCAAACCTAGTCGAGTAGCCCAAAGGATCAGCACGGGCATTAAAGAGTTTCCATACGCAAGGCCCGGTTTTCACGGTCCTTGTCTTCTAGCATCTCCGTGGTGGTGCGAAGAAGTGAGTCCTCATGGGATGCATCGCTGTACAAACCTCGGAGGTAGCCATGCGCCCTGTGGAGGGATGCCGCATGTAGCGGAAATCACCGCTGACCAGCAAGGCGCTCGCTCGAATAATAGTCATCATAGAATAGGCTGCATCTTGCACGTATATCCCAATAGTGATCCCAAGTCCATAAGAACAAAGGAGCGGTTCAAGAGCTCTGGATAGGATGGATAAATCCTGACCGCACAGATATTGGCTTTGGTTGAAATCCCTAAACCGCTTCCTCGACGGTATATTCAGGATACCATCGGTAACCTGTCTCGACCATCACTAACCAACATTGCCGTGTGACCACACACACCAATGCAACGGGTCGACGAACCACTTGGTTCGGGGACGGTGGCCATCCGAAAGCACGACCACAATGCAAAGACATTAGAATTTCTAGGGAAAATCGGCAGCATAACATCTCAGAATGCTCAAAATCAGATTTGAGACATTCAAAACAGATTGCAAAACCACTCAATAACATCATATCAAGGTTCTGGTTCGACTGGTAGCATACCAAAATAATGGAACTGAACTGAGGATGTAACCAACAATCCTATAAGTTACTACGGATTAGTAACACGTGAACCTGATAGAGAGAAGAGAGCCTAGTCCTATACCCACGCCGAATGAGAAGAGGATGACTCGGATCGAGGGCATAAGGTAAAGGAGTAAAAGAGCCTTACGCTCCTCCCACAATCAATTCCCTACATATAACTAAAGCATTTCTAGACTCAACATCGACCAGTTTGGCTTAGCGAACCCACAGCAGCCCCCGCTCTCGATGCCAACGCTGTCAGACCCCCGATTCCAAATCACATCGACCTAGCCGGTAACACCTCATATCACTTTGTGGCCTCACGCACGGTATTCCCACGGTGTCGCTTACCATGGCCCGGACCGCTGGCGCTTTTTGGCTCACGATATGATAGTGTCGCTAGCATCCACATGACGAAGAACCCGGGCCGACATGGCTAGTCGTGAACCCAAAGCGGCGCTAACCTATGGGGACAGGCATACATGAATCACATCGAGCATGTCGGTCATCAACGATATATTCGGGTCAGTAGCACTGGCTAACAGAGTCCGGTATCCCGGCTGTAGCAGGCTAGGCAGGACTCGAATACCACCGCTGTGACATTTCCGGCGACGTATATAGGAACGGCGAATCACATGCCGCCAATCAAGTGTCCAAGCAAGAGTGCCGGGCTAGCGGACTCGTGAACCGGGTCAGAAGCGGACTACTATCGCCGTAAGCTGAGACTTACATTTCCCCATATGAGAGGCTGCCAAGGATAAACAACTAGTTTGTCGGATCCCACCCATACCAAGCATTTCAATCATACACGCAATATGCCCGATATGAGTAAATACAACAAGGCATCACAACAAAACTCTACAACTCAAGTACTTTATTTAAAAGGCTCCGAGGAGCCATACATAACATAGTCATACAGGTAGGGGTCACATGACCCAACACTCAAGTCATACAATCATACAAGCACATGCGGAAGCAAACTAGTCTCGAGTACGTACTCTAGAAAGAAAGAAAGCTTGTTGGAGCCTTCCTATCTACAATGGCCCTTCACAAGTCTTAGATCGCCACCGGTGGCTAATTCACTCGTCGATGTCAAGATCTACATAGAACCCGGCTTGAGGGGTAGTATTGTCCTCCTAAAACATTGATTAAGCAAACATGAGTACAAAAGTACTCAAAGAAGTCTTACCACGTAATCCTATCATACATGCACATTCTCAAGGAAGGAAGTGGAGTTATTTGCAGCAAGCCAGCTTTGGCTCTTGGCTAAGCTATCCTACGTAACACACTTTGTAAAGCATTTGTCGTACACGAGTCCACTAATCACCATCACAATACTCCACCGTGGATCCTCTCTCGTCATCCCCGAGAGGGCCATCCACGATACTCACACTTATCTTGAGGCTTTTAGTAGTATCCATTTAATTGTCTATGAACTGATATAGGTAACCCAGAAGTCCTTCTCCGTGGACACGGCTATTCGAATAGATCATATTAAACCCCGCAGGGTGTACTTCTTCACACACGCTCACCACTTATCGCCGCTTTACACGACATGTACTCGGCAACCTTCAAGCCGGAAGCCCAACGTGGGTGTCGGCCACAGCCTACCTAAACACTCAAGTCCCTAGTCCAGTTTATCGCCTATTCGGGTTCCATCCGCAGGAGTCCGCCGAGGTTTCCCATACAGCCCCGAACGATGTGTGCAGGGTTCCCGAGATACCAAACGGGCACTTCGGTACACCGGGCCACGTGCCTACCGCAACACAACCCACCCCTAAGGTCAGCGCTATGCGGCGGCCCCAAAGATGCTACAAACACCGTAAACTACTTGCAACTCCCGGACTAAGAACAAGGGTGGTTAAGAAGCCGAGAGGGTCAATTAAGGATCCCAATGTGTGGTAGTAACTGCCTCATGGATCACAAACACAGATCTCAGTTCTTAGGTTCGCTTCAATGAAACAACCCACCATGTACTCCTACATGGCCTCTCATCGATACTCTTTACCAAATCGTGTTCAACATTTTCACTCGAACCAACACAGCCTTTCACTCCAGCTCATCATCCCGATGAGCCGGACTGACACAACTCTAAGCATAGCAAGCATAGCATGGTAGGAACAACACAAACATGGCTCAATCAACTCCTACACATACTAGTGGGTTTCATCTAGTTATCGTGGCAATGACAGTCATGCAAAGGAAGTGGGTTCAACTACCGCAAGACACAACAGCTTGAATCGCGTTGTCTTAATGCAAAGAACGAGAGCGTAAGCGAGAACATGGGTTTGTATCGGAATGATCAAAGAGTTGCTTGCCAGATGGAACTGGCGTAGAGAACTGCCCATCATATGGGTAGACGAGGTTATCTACGGGGGCATAACCAATCATGAAAGCACACCGAAAGAAAACACACATGACGATATGCAAAAATATGATGCATGCTATGACATGGCAAAATCGATGAGTGTTGCTCTAATGCAATCTGAAAGAACAGGGATGAACTCATTTGAATCAAGGATTCAAATGATAGCTCATTTGAGTTAGTCCTAAAGGTGCAATATCTTATTCTGGTTATACAGCATAGTTAACTTGTTTTAACATGCATGAAACCTGTACCAATGGATAGAGTGGATTTTTCTGATAATTTTTCATATATAAATCTTTGCATTTGGAGTTATAGAATAAAAGTTATAAGCATTTGAAATTTGATTTATATTCTGGAATTTATTATATAAAATAAATCCGTAATTTGAGTTAATGCGTCAAAGATGAGGTCGGCCATGACGTCAGGGGTCAACGGGTCATCCAGGTCAAACTGACCAGTGGGACCCGCATGTCGTGGTTAGTTTAACTAATTAAATTAATTAGAACTAATCCTAATTAGTTAACCGGGGGTCCACCGTCATTGACTCGTAGAAATACCAACGTGGCCCACGGCCGTGGGTCGCGGTCAACTCGCCGGCTCAGCCGCCAGCGAGGCCAAGGGCGGAGCAAAGTGCTTTTGCATCTTCTGGGCACCAAATGGAGCGCGGGGAGCATCTACGTGGAGCTGGAAGTGAGCCGCGGTGTTTGGTGGGGTCAGTTGGGTTAGGGGTGGCCGAAGTGGGCGCCGGCGACGAGTCGGGCGGCGGCCGGGGCTCGGGTGATGTCGGGTTTGGTGTTAGAGGGCTCGGCGAGGCGCGGGAAGTGCATAGCTAGGCCCAGCGCAACTCGGTGAGTGCGATGGACAGGGTGGCGTGGCCGTTGGGTGGCCGGAGCTTGTCGGGCGACGTAGCTCCGCGGCATGCTGGGGTGATCGGCGCGCTTGCTAGGTGCAAGAGGAAGAGAGCGGAGAGGACGGGAGTAGCCAGCTCACGGTGAACCCGTAGAGAGCCTCGTCTGGGTCGGGGCGGTTCGATGCGCGGCGACGGCGATGGGGATCTCCGGCGGCGAGCTCGGTCGAGGTCGGTGTAGAGGCTTGGTGCTTAGAGCGAGCGGACTCGGCTAGCTAGGGGTAGTGGGGTGCGGCGGAGCTGCTGGACATGGTGGGGAGGAGCATGGACGGCGGGAGCACGGCGTCGACGGTGGCGCTGTCACGATGGCGGCGCCGGGCCAGGTTGGGGGAGAGCGAGAGAGAAGGCAGGGGAGAATGGGGTGTCCAGGGTCGAGGCGACGACGCGGAGGTCATCCAGTATGCGAAGCGGGCGAAGGGTGAAGCAGTGGCGGCGGCCATCAGGTATGCCGCCAAGGCTGCCCGGCAAGTTGCTCGTCAAGCCGAGCCAAGCAGCCTACATGGTTGGCCGGGCCGGGCCAGTGGGCGACATGTGTAAGCATTTCCTTTTTTAGTCTTTTCCTATTATTCTGAACTTTGTGGGGTTTATTTAAAATACCAAAACTATTTTAAAAATCATCAAAATGCTCCTGGTCACTTGTTGGAATATTCCCAACATGAAACATTTTGGTTTGGCAATTTTTGAACATTTAAAATATTTTTCATAATTTAAAATGCTCATTTCAAAAACTTGTGAATTAATTCTAGGACCCTTAGATGACCTAGAAAATGGTGCACCTCCTTTGACATGGGTTCTGAACCCAAACAAAGAGGATGAGCATTTTGAAGGGCATTTCGGATTCATTGAAATAAATTTTAGTAAACCCTAGTTGTTTTAAGGGGTGTTCTCGGGGTTTCGCCTTCCCCATTTCAATTTCAAATGAAATTTAAACATGATGCACACCCTAATGCATGGTCTATCCGGGATGTGACAACTCACCCCCACTCAAAAGAATCTCGCCCCGAGATTTAGGATCTGCTATGAAAAAGGTGGGATACTCAAGTCGAAGACGATCCTCCCTTTCCCAAGTTGCTTCTTGCCCGGAATGGTTTGACCATTGAACCTTTAGAAACTTGATATTCCGACGTCGAGTGGTACGCTCGGCTTGATTGAGGATACGAACGGGGTACTCTCGATAGGTGAGGTTATCTTGGAGATCAAGCGTTTCGTGGTCTACTCCACGGATGGGATTCGAGAAGCAACGCCTGAGTTGGGAAACGTGGAAGACATCATGGACTTTGGAAAGATGCGGAGGTAGTTCCAATTGGTAGGCAACTTCCCCTCATTTGGCAAGAATGCGAAAGGGTCCAATGTAACGAGGAGCCAACTTGCCTTTGATACCGAAACGATGAGTTCCCTTCAAAGGAGTAACCCGAAGGTAAGCCTGCTCGCCAATTTCATAAGTCATAGGCTTATGCTTGCGGTCATATTGGCTCTTTTGACGAGATTGGGCTGTTTTCAATTTCTCACGAACAACGCGAGCCTGCTCTTCTGCTTCCTGAATCATGTCCGGGCCAAAGAGTTGTCTCTCCCCGGTTTCGACCGCTTAAGAGGTGTTCGACATTTCCGCCCATAAAGAACTTGAAAGGGCTTTGCCAAGCTGGCTTGATAACTATTGTTATAAGCTTAACTCGGCGAATGGAAGGCATTTCTCCCAATTCATGCCGAAAGAGATGATGTAAGCTCGAAGCATATCCTCTAGGATTTGATTGACTCGTTCTACTTGACCACTTGATTGAGGATGGAAAGCGGTGCTAAAGGAGAGACGAGTTCCCATAGCGCTTTGGAAACTTTCCCAAAATCGAGAGGTGAAGAGACTTCCACGGTCCTGAGTTGATCTCTAATGGAATACCATGAAGAGACACTATTCGAGAGATGTACAATTCAGCTAGTGGCTAGCGGTTATACTCTCACGAACAGGTAGGAAGTGGGCTACTTTGGAAAGACGATCAACGACGATTTAAGATAGCATTATTCCCTCTCTTGGTCCTCGGGAAACCCGGTAATGAAATCCATACCGATTTTATCCCATTTCCATTCAGAATTTCCAAAGGTTGAAGGGTACCAAGAGGTCGTTGATGCTCTGCTTTAACTCGACGACGACGTCGCAGCTTAGCAATGTATTGAGCGATTTCTCTCTTCATCCTAGTCCACCAAAACCTCCGGCGAGATCTTGATACATTTTAGTACTACCAGGATGAATGGTGAGAGGAGAGTCATGAGCTTCCTTAAGGATCAATTGCCGTAGCTGTTGTTTCTTGGGAACCACTAAGCAGTTCTCAAAGAAGACAACACTCGTTCATCTATGGAGAAACACTTAGCAGCTCCGCTTAGCAATGTTCTCCTTGATCCGAGATATTCCCTTATCATACCGCCGAGCAGCTATGATTCGATCCGTAAGGTTGGGTTTCGCCACCGTGGTGGAAAGGAATCCTCGAGGAACAATGTGAAGATTAAGCTTACGTAAATTCCTCGTGGAGAAATGGTTGACTTTGTTGTAACATCAGATTGTTACAATAAGATTTCCGACTTAGGGCGTCAGCCATGACATTGGCTTTGCTCGGGTGTAAGATATTCCTAAGTCGTAATCTGTATCAACTCGACCCAACGCCTTTGCCTCGAGATTCAAATCCGGTTGGGTGAAGATATATTTCAGACTTTGATGATCGATTGTAGATTTCGCAACGATTACCAAGAAGGTAATGTCGCCAAGTTTTGAGTGCATGAACCACTGCTGCAAGCTCTAGATCGTGTGTGGGGTAGTTATCCTCATGTGGACGCAACTGTCGAGAAGCGTAGGCAATCACATGGGTTCTGAACCCAAACAAAGAGGATGAGCATTTTGAAGGGCATTTCGGATTCATTGAAATAAATTTTAGTAAACCCTAGTTGTTTTAAGGGGGTGTTCTGGGGTTTCCTGCCTTCCCCATTTCAATTTCAAATGAAATTTAAACATGATGCACACCCTAATGCATGGTCTATCTGGGATGTGACAGCCTGGCAATGGCTAGGATGTCGGTGTCGGACAACGGCTTGTTGAAACGCTTGATGAGGGCTTCGGCCGCCTTCGCGGTCATGGCTTCCTTGGGGCCGAGGATGCCTAGACCATGGACGATGCGGAGGGTCGCATGCTGGCTGACAGGGATCATGGAGGGGTTGCCGGCTTGCCGTGCACTCTGACGGGTCGCCGCTGGGCTGGGGCGCAACGGGGTCTTGGAGCGGGGGGGGGGTGCTGGAGGTGCCCTGCCCAGCACAGGGGCCTAGGTCTTGGAGAACAGCTGCTTGGTCGCGTCCTCGACACCGTCCTCGCCGATCTGCAGGTGGCAGACCTTGCTGGTCACGGTGCCAAGCTGCAGGGAGTGCGTGTCCGTCGGTGCTGTGGTGTGCCTGATGAGGGAGAGGGCAGGGCCCATGTCGATGCCGTCCGTGTCGCCCTCGGTGCCGTCCTCGCGCTTGGTGAAGGAGAGGGGCTTGATCACCTTCCTTGCCGCCGCCGCGTCCATAGCAGCGGCCCTTGGGTCTGGACGGGCGGTGGGGGTAGCTCTTTGCCGGCTTCCTCGAAGAACTCGGCCGCCGGGTCTGCTTCCGCGGCCACCGCCGGGTGGGGCAGCGGGCGCGGCGGGGCGAGGAGAGGGTTGGCCAGAGGCGGGGCTGTCCCCGATGACTGGCCGCGCTCAAGACGTTTGGAGCCGCCCGCACCCTTCCCGCGGTGCGTGGCCTGGATGTGACCGTTGCCATTTCCGTTGCCGTGGTGCTTGCTGGAGCTATCGGCGCTGCTGCGGCGCCCCCTGGGCGCCCCTTGGCGATGGCGGGAGCTGGGCGTGCGGCTGCGGTGACGCTCGGGGGCGGGTCGGCGGCCACCGCAGCGTGCTCCTTGCCGCGGCCCATCCCCAGCAGTGTGTCCTTCCATGTCTGCCTATGGCCCTCGCCGTCGCCGTCGTGGTCTCGCCTGGCGCCCACGGATGGCATGCCCCGGCAGCCCGTGGAAACCACCGGCGCCGCGGGTCCGTCCCACGGCAGGGCCTGAGGGCAGCACCGCCCGTTGGGCACCCGCTCCCAGGTCTTGCACCGATCGCCCGTCCTCGACCCCGTGGGTCCAACCACCGGCAGGAGGGCGGCGTGTGAACGGGCGATCGTCTCGTCTTCATCGTCGGAGGGGAGCCCGCTCTGCCCCGAGTGGGATGAACGCGGGGACAGGGGGGCCCAGTCCTCGATGCGGTCGATGTCCACCAGGACGTCCCAACGGAGTAGGGCTGGTGGCGGCACGACGGCACGGCTCGGCGGCGAGAAGCCGTGCTTCCAGAGCGTCCGCCTGGTGGGGATGTGGTGCAGCTCCCACACCCACACCCAGACGGCGAACGTCTTCGTGTCGGCCCGCTCGAAGGTGCGGTTGTCCAGCCGGTCGATGATGACCTGGTCGCCGAGCGCTTCGGCCGCCCCTTCCAGGGTCCAGAGCTGCATGGGCAGCTTCTCGAGGACGACGCGCACGTGCAGCATCCAGGTGGCGTGCACCGTGTGCGTGTCCTCACGCCAGGGCTCCAGGAGGAACTGGATGCCATCCACCGAGATTGAGCCCTGGAGCACGACTAGGTCCTTGTGGGCGGGGAGGTGGAAGTGGACGAAGAAATCTTCTGGGTCGTGGCTGGTGACGCGGAGGAGGTGAGCCGGGATCTTGAACTCCTTCTCGATGGCCCGGCCGATGGAGAACGGGCTGGCGGCGTGGACCTTGCTGACAGTAGTCACCACCACCACGTGCTGCTGCAGGAGGAAGACCTGCTGCTCCAGGGACGGCGTGTAGGCGATCACCTTGTGGCTCTGGCGGGGCCTGCGCCTGTGGTCGACGTCGGCAGCATCTTCGAAGGCCATGGGGGTGCGGTGGAGCGGTCGGGGAAGACTAAGCGCTCGCGAACGGGGCGGGGGGCGGCACCCGAGTTCAGGCGGTCGCGCACCGAGCCGTTGCCACACCGGTTCCGCGCGTTCTACGGGCACTCTCTGTCGTAGTGGCCTGGCCTTCTACAGATGATGCAGTGGAGAGGGTCGTGGCAATCTACGCGGCTGTGGCTGGAGCTCAAACAGCGGAAGCAGAGCCCCTTAAATCTGCTCGGGAAGGCCTCGCGCCCCGGGGCGGCGCCGCGATCGGACCGCGGTCCGAGAGGAGGCTCAAGCGGTGTCGCTGCAGACGCTGGAGGCTCGATCACCGCTTGCTTTTTATGGAAAGGTGCAGCTCCCATCCCTCTTGAATGTCGCCGGAGGGCTCATCAATGTCCATGGTGGCCAGATCTGGCAAGGGGGACGACGCTACGATAATGGATCGCAGGCGTTGCTGCCTGAATGGGGGATTTCTGGCTTGGCCTCCCGGTCCGAGGGGGGAGGCGTCGACGGGGGCCGCCCCCCTCCCCCCCCCCCCACTGCAGGATGTGCGACGGCGATCCCGCCTCTCGCGCGGCTCGGGGCGAGGGGGTGGCAGCGACCTCGGGGAGACCGGTGGACAGATCCAGGCCAGCAGGGGAGGGGCATTCAAAGCCGGTCGTTGGCGACCCGGGATCTCGGGCGGAGGCAGAGGAAGGCATGGGGGAGGGCGGCGGCCCGGGAGCGGGCGGCAGCTGCAGGTAGTGGCCGCCCATGACCGGAGTGGGCCAGCAGCTGGGTTGGTGGAAGGGACGCCACGCTCTCACGCCACGCCTCAGACACTAAGAGTTTTCTCAAATCCTGAAAATAGGATCATTTGAATTTATTTATTTTATCCTCAATTATTTCTATTATCAAAATATGAGAGAGGGAATGAAATGACTTTCCCAAAATAAAGAAATATTGAAGATTTAATTAAAAAATCAAATAAGATTTTTATTTTGAGTTTATCGCTATTTTATTTGAATTTAGGAAAAATGCGCGTTTTTCAAAATAGCATTTAGGCCCCAAATAAATGTTCATCTTGTCCGGCTTGATTTTAGAAGTTGGGGAAAATTTATTTTGGGATTTTTGGAGTCCGTTTAGTATTTCTTTCGTTAGTTTTTCTATGCGTAATGATTTAAAAAAATTCCGAACCGACCTATGGGCCGTGACCGGCCAGGACTCCGCCTCGCCAGGGGTCTTTATAAAGCGCGCCCAGGCCGACCCCGGCCAAGCCCAGCCACTTTCACCACCACCGCCCACGCCGCCCAAACCCTAGAGCGCCGCCGCCGAGGTTGACCCCGCCGCCGCCGGTTTTTTTAGAAAAACCGATCGGTTTTTCCGTCGGTTTTCGTCGGGTTTTTTAGATCCGTTTTTTATTAGATCCGTTTTTTTCGGTTTAGGTTTATTACGAGCGTTCGCTCGTTCGTTTGTTTTAAGAACGCGTTCATCGTTTAGATCCAGATAACGAACGTTCGTTCGTTAATCTGTTCGTCGTTTTTCTTTTTCTCGGATTTATTCCGCGATTTTTCTGATCACGATTTCTGATCTGATTTCCAATCTAGTATAACTTTTCGCTCGTTTGTCGGAATCAGGGGATTCAAGCGCCTAGAGTTTCGTATCAAAACTCTCTTTCCGAATAATCAACTCAAACAATTTTTTGCCTCTGTAAAATTTGACTTAGGTCCAGATTAGTAAACGAAGCTTGTTTCTTTCGCCGTTTGACTTTCGTTGCTTCGTTCGATTTGATTCTTTTTACAAACCGGAGTTCTTAAGTTGAACTTTTTGGTTAGATCTTTTATTTGAGTTTTACCCATGCATTAGATGAGTAATCATTGTATGCTTGTTTGTTTGCGATAGAGTACCCGGAGTGCGCCGCTTGCTACTTTGAATCTCTAGGTTTCGCGGATCATCAGCAAGGCAAGTAACACTTTGATCATACCTCTTTACTACCCAGTTTTATGCATTAGATCAATCCTCAAACAATTGCATGATTAGGATCAAATTAAACTGTGGGTTTTGGAAAAGTAGTTGAGGTAGTACCTATTACCTGTTTTATCATCAAACCCTTGGGAGTTACTTCTACGTTTGATTATTATGCTATGCTATGATAGTAGACGTCGATTGGGTGAGTGTATCCATGACAGATGTGATATTGTTAATTAATGGTTTATTTAAGGTGGCAACTTAAACAAACATCTAGGTGGATTGAGGTACCTGGGTATTCCAGGATTGCCTATTTCTTTTTGGACCGCCACTCAGACTCAAAGGGATCATGAGATTATTCATGCTAGAAACTTCCGTGTGCAGCCACAAGCTACTATGGGCTCTAGCATAGTTGACTAAGTCGTATGTAACTCTTACAAGTGGTGGACTAGCGTATGTAGAGGGATGTAGGTGTAACTGCTTCACCCGTTCATAAGGTGCTAGCGCTCAATGACTATGTCTCGGTCATCCGTTTCTCAAACACCGTGTAGTGCGAGAATCCCAACGGAGGAGATCGAGTCTTGTGGGGAAAAGTGCACAAACCTCTGCAGAGTGTATAAACTAATCATGGTTAGCCGTGTCCCCGGTTATGGACATCTTGAGTATCTAGTACTTGGATTATCATGTGAATCTCATCATGTTACTTTAATTAATATTGTTGGGTTTTGATGATGATGCTTAATTGGGATAGAGAATGCTGACAACCATTCTCAAAGTTAAACAACCACCAACATAGTTAAATAAATTTATTCCTTTGCAGTAGGGAAAAACTGGCTTTACACAAAACTGTAACCATAGAGCTTTCCACCAGCCATATATGCATGTAGTATAGCATTACTCTTTCATGTTGCTCTCTATGTGTTACATTGCCAGCATATTCCATGTGCTGACCCATTTTCGGGTTGCAACGTTCATGTTGCAGACTTTTCAGACGACGAGTAAGGTGCCTTAGGTCGTGGTTCTATACTCAGTGATGCCGTTGGAGTTGATGGACTTGCTTATCTTCCAAGCTGTCCGCTGTTATTGTTATTAGATGGCCTTAAGCGCTATTGCAATAAGTTCTCTTTTGAGACATTCGATGTAACAAGTGTGTGATTGCTACTCTGTTATAAATCCTTCAAGTAATGTGTGTGTCAGCATTACTGATCCAGGGATGACACTAATGCACAGAGGTCAGAGTGTTTGAGGTCTGGTCGCTACAAGATGGTATCAGAGCACACGCAGACTGTAGGACACGACCACTAAGCTAAAGCCCTAGAACACTACTCTTTCTTCTCAATTTTGACTCCTCATCTTTTCTAATCTTTTAGGATGGCGGATGCAAGGAACAATGTAAGTGCATCTAGTGCCCCTTAGTGATTTTGGTGGATTGAAGACTTATAGGTTAAGGAACTAATACGTTTGTGAGTGTACACAGGTCTATAAGTCTATGAGGAGTTTGATATTTACAGAGAAAGTCGAATTCTAAAAATGAAGTTCTTCGATCAAGACTTTGATATTCTGAAGACTTGCTGAAGACTTTGAAAGTGAAGAAATTGGTGTGACCTTGAAGACTTGGTATTCATTTGAGGAACATGAAGCGTGAAGACTTTTGTTTTCATAGTTTCGTTTTTCTCTTTCTTGAGTCATAGGAACACCGTACTGTTAAAGGGGGTCGAGGAAATACTAAGAAAAAATTTTCCATGTGATGCTCAACTCAAAATCTTACACCTACCAATCCCTTCGAGTGAAGCCTTTGGAAATCTCATACAGTTCAGTCAATTTCTTCAAAGGATGTAGACGAAGTTCTTCCGTCAGCCGAGGAATTTGTTCTGACTGAGGAGTTAGGAATTCGCCAGTGCGGATTGCCTACACAACGAGGAACATGATAGCCCTGAGGAATTTGAAAGTCAAATTTCCGACCGTTGTTGTGCTGCGCGCCAGCTATCCCAAAATATCTTATCCACCTAACGGTCATATCATTGAAGGGCATTTATGTCTTATCATGTCGGGCTGCTCCCTAGGCTATAAATAGCCGCCCCTACAACCACTAGCTGGTTGGCTGCTCCGAGAGAACTTGACACTTGTCATTTAAGAGCAACCCATCCTCTGAGGACTTTGAGCGAAAATCATCGAGTGAGGAAAAACCCCTACAAACCCAAAGTGATTGAGCATCACTGAAGAAATTGATCCTGCATGGATCCGATGCTTGTTACCTTTGAAGACTGTGCTTCTTCCAGACGGTTAGGCGTCATGGTCTAGAGCATCCAAGAGGAATTGTGGATTGCCGAGTGACCAAGTCTGTGAAGGTTTGGAAGTTGCCTGAAGACTTATCACGAGTGATTGGACGAGGTTTGTGTGACCTTAGTTCAAGGAGAATACGGTGAGGACTTGGTGTCCTGAGCTGCGTGCTTTCGACTGGGTGTCCGGACTGTGTCCTCGAGTTTAAATACTCAGCCGCTCCAACCAGACGCATAACCGAGACAAAGCAGCTTGAACTGGTCTACCAAATCATTGTCTTCACCAACCTTATCGGGTTCTATCTCCTCAACCCTTTCATTTCCTCATTCTTGTGTTGAGTGTTTGTTCATATCTGTTTGAAGACTTTGATCAAGACTTTCTCAATTTCCTCAGTTCAATTTCTTCACCGCTTTGTCTTCATCTTGTGTTATCCTCGTGATCGCTTCAGACTTCGTGTTTGTCTTCATTTCATCATGATGACCATGCGTGTATTCTGTTATGCTTACTTCGAGTACTTATTCCGTCAAGTAGTTCTTCGCTAAGGAATTTCCTCACCGCAAATTCCTCGTTGAAGAATTCATAAAAATCGCCTATTCACCCCCTCTAGTCGATATAACGCACTTTCAATTGGTATCGAGCAAGGTACTCCCTTGTTACGTGTGATTTTGGTTTAACCACCGGAGTTTTAGTTATGTCGACCGCAGGTATGATCAAGGTCTCAAAGCAGGTGTCCTACCTTTGATGGGACGGACTACCCTTATCGGAAGAACAAGATGCGAATGCATCTTGAAGCAATTGACAACGATCTCCGGTATGTTGTGGAAAATGGTGTTCCCTCACCACACCTTCTCCGAATGTCTGCTGATGTGAAGAGATTCAAGCAACTCGATTCTCAAGCGAAGAATATCATATGTGGCCATCTCGAGCAAAGGTCAATATGGAAGAGTGAGTGCTTTGGAAACCGCTAAGCTCATCCGGGACAAAGCTGTCCAAAGTGAATGAAGGAGTCTCAACTCAGCGTGACTCTCGAGTTGATGTTCTTCTAATCTCTTCAACCGCTTCAAAGACTCGACAACAAAATGTTCAACAAACCTTCGATCGCCTCATCGACATCTCAAATGAGCTTCAAGCACTTGGCGCCATCGACATCACCAACCATGAGGTGGTGAAGAAATTGTTAAGATCGCTTGATTCCTCATTTGATACTCCGCACCGATGATACAAGAACGAAATGACTACAAGTCACTTGATCCTGCCGATATCCTCGAGAGGCTAAATACTCATGAGTTCCAAATTGTCAAAAGACAGATCTCTATGGTTCTAGCTATGGAAAAACACGTGCCTCAAGGCCAAGGTCGTGTCTCGAATCGAGTGTGAAGACTCGGTAGTAGCCTTGGAGATCCTCAAGAATTAGGCCAGGAGCTAGCACCGCTCGTGAAGTAATTCCGAAGTTCACAAGACGTGGTCGCTTTGGAAAATCCTCAAGAAGCGTGATTCCTCATCCAAAGGACTATAAGAGAAGACTTTGTCACAAATGCAAGAAACCTGGTCACTACATCCAAGATTGTCCTCGGTGGGAAAATGAATTAAAGAAGAAGAAACACAAGGATTACAGTTCTGATGACGCGAAGAGGAAGAAGAAATCATCGAAATCTTCATCATCAAAATCCTCAAAGCCTTCTTCTCACAAGAAGGGCAGCTCCAAAAAGGCTCGGGCATTCATTGGCAAGGAAATGGACTCAAGCTGAATCTGAGGAACATGAGGAAGAGGAGGCATCATAAGAATCTGAGTCCGTGTGGCGAGTCTAGCTCTCGCTCATCGCTTTCGTCGACAAGTCCATCTTCAACTCAAGAAAATGACCTCACCAACAATGCCGATGAAGATACCGATGACTACACTCCCACCTATTGCTTCATGGCAAAGGGTGCCAAGGTACTCAAATATACCTCCTCCGAATCTAGTGAAAATGAATCGATGAAGATCTAAAGCTCGATTACTCAAAACTTGCTGAAATTGCTGTAAAACAACAAAGGGCTTTGGAAAAGGTTCAAAACATGCTAGATAAGAGTGATGATATGTTAGGTGAAGAAATGGATCGCACTAAAGCCCTGACTGAAAATCTTCAGAGACTTCAGCCTAGGTTTGATAGCCTTCAAAGTCATCATAACACTCTCTTATCTGATCATGATAAACTTTCTTATGAATTTCTTCAAAGAAAGCAAGACCTTGAGAAGCTAAGAGTGAGTTATGAAGATCTTCAGAAGGAGCGCGATTCATTACTTGCTCAACAAATCAGCGCTTCTCAAGAAGAATTTGTTCCTCCATGCTTAAAGTGCATTGAACGTGAATCTGCTAATTCTTCACCGGAATGTTCAAATGCTTCAACTGTTATACAAATTCTTCACCTGCCTCTGCTATCACTAATTCCTCATCTCGAGGACATTGCTAGTATCACCGACGATGCAGTGGTCAAGGAATTGTATATGACAGCATGTACAAAAGCCTCAAAGGGCATCGACTCTTTGTGATGTGCTTAAAAGCAGATCCTCAACAGAACCCTAGGAAAGAGGGTATTGCCTTTGAGAGGAAACTCAATGCCGATGGAACATATTGGAAGCCCGAGCAAGATCCCAAAACCTCATGGGTTGCGCAAAGGGACCTCTAGTTGATCCATCTAACTTATCTGGCTTTTCATGCAAATCTCCTCATTCTTCTGATGAGTCATTTGACTCCAACTATAAACTGTTCAAAAATCAGAATGGTGAAGTATTTGCTAGATATGTTGGCACTAATCGCAGGAACGGTTCCCCTATGAAGAAAATCTGGGTTCCCAAGAAGTGCCTTGAAAGTCTTCAGTGAATGTCCTCATGACACCACCTGTGAAGAATAGGAACCCCAGATCAAATTCTTCATATGGACCAAATTCTTCATATGGATCCAAGTCCTCATACGGACCAAATTCCTCACGTGGATCAAATTCCTCAAAAGGATCAAAGTCCTCATATGATTATCATCGTGCTAACAACTCGCTTTCGCAGGGTAGAGCTAAGGGCTATGAATATGTGCATTATTCTTAAAACCAATATGTGCATAAGTCCTCGAAGAATTTCTCTGCTTATTCATATGCTTACCCTAACCCCTCTTATGTGAAACGAAATGGTTTGGCTTCTATGCCACCATTCTCGTATGGTGCTCGCAGAGTGATGAACTCTTTGCCACCCCTTCAGATGTGGGTGGTGAAGTAAAGGACTAATCTTTTCTGCAGGGTCAGTCTCCAGACGTGCCTTAATGTCTCAAGAATTTCTTTGGGGACCCATTTAAAATGCTCGAAAGGACGCAGGCTTATCATGATGAAATGAACTTTCATTTCACACGCCCTCATACCGCTTATCTGTTAATATCGATCGATGAAATTCATCTCGATGAACTTGATATCATATTCTTCATCGATGAAGTATATGAGATCGTAAGTTGTACTAATTCATCCGCAGGATGATCAACCCAAAGCCACCGAGTGGGTTCTCGATAGTGGTTGTACAAATCACATGACCGGTGACAAGAATCTATTGATGGATGCTCCTTTATCACCGCCACATCTGAAGCATATCATCTTTGCCGACAAAGGCAAAAGTCGTATTGGGTCTTGGTAAGGTTGCGATCTCTAAGGATAAACACATGGACAAAGTCATGCTTGTTGAGTCCTCGTGATACAACCTCATGTCGATCTCAATGCTTTGTGATCTTGATATGGTTGTCATCTTTGGCAAGTATCGTTGTGTTGTGATTATGGAAGTTTACAATTCCAAAGTCTTCAAGGCTTTAGGAGAGGAGACTTGTATATTGTTGATTTCTCTACAGACCACAACCAATCGTGTATCTACTTGCAAAAGCTTCGTATAGGCTGGCTATGGCATCGATTTACTTGGTCACGCAGGCATGAGGAATTTGAACACGCTTGCAAAGAAGAAGCATGTCATTGGCATTGAGAATGTCAAATTCCTCAAGGATCACTTGTGTGGAGCTTGTGAAGCTAGAAAATGACCAAGGCCAAGTATCCAAATAAGACTATCATGACCACTACTTGTCCCTTCGAATTGCTTCACATGGACCTCTTTGGTCCCAATCATTACTCAGCTGTCGTTAATGATGCATCTCTATATGGCTTTGTTATTGTTGATGATTACTCTCGTTACACATGGGTACAAAAATCAAGTGCAGGAAGTCTTCAAACGATTTTCCTCGAGGGCTTCAACTAACTTTGGTGTGAAGATCAAACACATCAGGAGTGACAATGGAACTGAGTTCAAGAATTCCGGTCTTGATGACTATCTTGATGAACTTGGTATTACTCATGAGTTATCTGCTCCTTATACTCCTCAAAGAAATGGCGTCGTGGAGCGCAAGAATGTAACTCTTGTTGAGATGGCTCTCACTATGCTTGATGAATACAAAACGCCTAGTCGTTTTGGATTGATGCAATTGATACGGCGTGCCACATCATCAACAGAGTATATCTTCACAAATTCTTCAAGAAGACAGCCTATGAACTCCTAACTGACAAGAAACCCAATGTAAGTTATTTCCACGCCTTCTTGCTAAATGTTGGATTAGAGATCCTCATCACAATTCTAAATTTGCACCGAAAGCACATGAAGGTTTTATGCTTGGTTACGGAAAGGACTCGCACACCTACGTAGTCTTCAACATCGCTTTTCACAAGATTGTTGACAATGTAGATGTGCGGTTCGATGAAACTAATGGCTCGCAAAGAGAGCACCTACCTTCCGTGTTAGATGAACCAAAGACCGAGGAATCTATCAAGTTCAAGGCAACTGAGGATGTCATTCCTACTGAAGAAATTGCTGAAGAATTCATTCCTGTACGCGAAGAACGTCGAGCTGATGCACCTGAAGATAATGCTGAAAACAATGGTGCTGAGGAAAATGATCAAATCCCTCGACGACAACCAGCTCATCCTCGCGTTGCAAAAGAAGTGCAAGTGGAGAAGATCATCGATGACATTAAAGCGCCAGGTCCTCTCACACGCTCAAAAGCTTCACATCTATCTAACTTTTGTGGGAACTATGCTTTTGTCTCTATCACAGAGCCCACCAAGGTAGATGAAGCATTTACGAGCCGGAGTGGATTCAGGCTATGCAAGAAGAATTACATCAGTTCGAGCTCAACAATGTCTGGGAACTGGTCAAGCGTCCAGATCCTCGCAAGCATAATATTATTGGCACAAAGTGGATCTACCGCAACAAGCAAGATGAAAATGGCCTTGTGGTGAGGAATAAGGCACGACTAGTAGCTCAAGGCTACACACAGGTTGAAGGAATTGATTTCGATGAAACTTTTGCACCTGTTGCTAGACTTGAGTCTATTCGCATATTACTCGCCTATGCTAACCATCACAATATCACTTTATATCAAATGGCCGTGAAAAGTGCATTCCTCAATGGTAAGCTTGAGGAAGAAGTATATGTTGCTCAACCCCCAGGTTTTGAAGATCCAAAGAATCCTGATAAAGTCTTCAGACTTAATAAGGCCCTCTATGGTCTCAAACAAGCCCCACGGGCGTGGTATGATACATTGAAGGAATTCTTCGTGAAGAATGGCTTCACACTCGGTTCACTCGACCCTACTCTCTTTACTAAATCTTATGATGGTGAACTGTTTGTGTGCCAAATATATGTTGATGATATTATCTTTGGTCAGACTGACCAACGTTATAGTGATGAATTTGCCTATATGATGAGTGAAGAATATCAAATGTCTATGATGGGAGAGTTGAAATTATTCTTAGGTCTTCAAATCCACAACAACACAATGGCATATTCATATCTCAGAGAACTACCTCAAAGATGGCCTGAAGAAATTCGGCATGCAAGATTGCAAAGGAGTCAAAATTCCTATGCCCACAAATGGCCATCTATGCACTGATGAAAATGGTATTGACTTCGATCACAAGGTATACCGCTCCATGGTTGGTTCTTTATTGTACGTATGTGCATCTAGGCCAGATATAATGCTTAGTGTTTGCATATGTGCCCGATTTCAAGCTACACCGAAGGAATCACACCATAAGGCTGTGAAGCATATTCTTCGATATCTAGCTCACACACCAACACTAGGATTATGGTACCCCAAGGGCTTTATGCTTGATCTCATTGGATATTCAGACTCGACTATGTTTGGCGATCGTGTGGACCGCAAGTCAACTTCGGCACTTGTCATTTCCTCGGACGATCTTTGGTCCGTTGGTCCTCGAAGAAACAGAATCACAGATCACCGTCCACTACGGAAGCTGAATACATTGCTGCTGGCTCGTGTTGTGCTCAATTGCCGTGGATGAAGCAAACTCTCAAGGACTACGGCATCAATGTGAAGAATGTGCCTCTCATCGTGACAATGAGAGTGCCATCAAGATTGCTCACAACCCAGTTCAAAGACTCGAAGACAAAGCACATTCAAATTCGTCATCATTTTCTTCGTGATCATGTGTTGAAGGGCGACATCTCTATCGAAAGCACGTGAAGACCAAGAACAGCTAGCTGATATCTTCACTAAGCCCTTGGATGAGAAGAGATTTAGCAAGTTGCGGTGTGAGCTAAATATCTTAGAATCTTCGAATGTTCTTTGAAAAGACACACATCCTAACACTTATGCAAAATTGATGACTTAGATGTGCAACACATGAAGAAACGCTTTTCTTCAATCAATGAAGAATAACACTCTAAGTGTGAAGAAATTAATGAAGAATTTGATTCTCAGAACCCTACGACAATTGTATGCGGTGTCTGAAATCATCATTCTTATACGGTGGGTCACGCCACCACCAAAGTTGAAAATCTTCAGTTTGAGTTTTTCCTCAGTTTTGAAATTCTTCAGTTTTCAAATTCTTCAACTTTGCAATATCTTCACTGTTTCCGTCATCTTTCTTCATTGGCTATATATATATATATGGGTTTATGTCCTCTACAACATTCACTTATGGCTTTTTCTTCAAGTCGTTTTTTTTTCTGCTTAGTGTATGTGATCTGACACTCACCCTCTATGATATACTCAACCCTATCTATTCTCTAATTCTTCATGTGCGTTCTATTTGAAACTCGTTCAAAATCTTCACTGTGTCCTTGTCATCTGAAGAAATTGCGAACGAAACTTTAAAACTGATCTTATCCAAATTTTCGGTTTTGCCGCTCACACCGTTCCGCATCCCACAATGCATTATCTTACTCACCCACGATCGTACACGATCTCAACTACACAGTACGTGGGTGACACATGTCGTGAGAAGGAGAATCTTCAGGGGCACGTTTGTCCTAAATCTTCGGGCGAACAGTTTTTCACCTTGTCTATAAATACCCCTCTCCCCTTCCTCACTTCTTTTACCCCGCCGACCTCTCTCTCCTGCTCGAGCTCCTCAAACCCTAGCGCCGTCGCTACTCCATCGTCAGCCCGGTGAGGAAGAGCTTCACCGCCGACCTCTTCGCCGACGTACTCGCGCCGACCGTGGAATTCCTCACTCCGCCGCCGCCGTAGCTGTCTTCCTCCGCCAAGTTAGGGTGTGGAAGATCTAACCTGACGAACTTCCCTTCCGTTCTTCCCTGTTCGTCGTGTTCTTCACTTCGGGTAATTAAAAGTTACTTTTATTACTCGCTTTGATTCTCAAACCTTCCTGAAAATCTTCAAAGGTGTTTATTCTTCAAATCTTCACACATATGAACACCTCAAACAAAATATGCTCTTGATTCGCTTCTCTAAGCTATGATTTTCTTCAAGATTCCTCAATTGTGTGGATCCTCGATCTGCATAACTCGAACCTAAGACAAAGAACGCTTAGTGAAATTCTTCAAGGCTCATCCGTCAAAATCCTCAAAACTTGTTCTTTTGAAAACCTTCCGAGAACGCATATGACCTCTCCAAATTCCTCGCTACTATACTGCTCACAGTACACATGTCCGCCTTTGAATCACTAGGTTCTCATCAACTTAACTCATTTGCAGCGTTCCTCAAGAAAAACTGCATACTTCTTCGTGAGAACTCAATTGTTCAATTTCCTCAATCAAGAAAATGGCGATTTGAAAGAAGCAACAGAAAGGAGGAAAGAAACCGAGGTTATGATCGTTTGAAATCCTCGAGGAAATCTATGCTGACTATTGCACACCGATGAAGAAAGCAAAAATCAGCGCAAGGTGCGATTCGTAAGATTGAACGGAGATGGGCAAGGGAATGGAGGGAATACAGATATGTGACTCCAAAATACATGAAGAAATTCGCTCTCAATCCTCCATGCCCAAGAGCTCCATTGGCACCGCCAAGTAGCTGATCCCACAAGCATCAAGCGTGGTGAGGACTTTCTCAAGAATGGGCTAAGCGCCAAGCTAAATTGGCAAGACAAGCCAAGGAGGCAGTGAAGAAATTCAATGAGGATTCTGCCACTGCTACTGCTCGTGAGGCCTCGGTCAAACCGAGGAAATCCATGCCAAAGAAGTCTGCTCATAAGCCAAGTTCCTCAGCAGCGTCCCTCACACTGCTACAGCTCCACCAAAGTCCTCAACAGCTCCATAAAAGTCCTCAGCTCCTGTGCATCTGGCTACATGTCAAAGGACTGCTGGTTTCTCGATAGCATCTGGAGTTTCAGCAAGTTCCTCAGCAGCACCAATTTCATCATTTGGCCCGATCAGGTCAAGATCAAAACAACAAATGGACGTGGTCCTCTGCAAAGTCCAAAGAAGAAACAAGTTGCATTCCATGTGCCTTCTGATGATGAAGCTTCTGATGAAGAACTTGCGGAAATCATCAGAAATCGCCAAGAAAGGGCCGCTAGAGCCAAAGGCACTTTTGTGCCACTGCTGTTGGATCCGAAGAAAGTCCTCGACTATATTGATCTTTGGCACAAGGATCCCAATACCCCTATGCCTGACTTTCATCTGACCCCTGGACAAAGTCATATGCTGACCCATTTCATCGCTGAAGAGAAATGGAAGTTTGAAAAGGCAAGAGAAATAGAGAAGGCTCAATACGTAAAGGAGAAGTTTCAAGAAAAATGTTGTCAAAATGACACCGAGGAACTTCTCAAGGTCCAGACCGAAATTCAAGACCTCAAAGAAAACTTCGATTCTTACTATGCTGATTGGCAAGGAGCCAAGGTCGATTCGTCAACTGACGAAGAATTTCACAAATGTTGCAACCCCAACACAACAGGAAATTCCTCAGTCGCAGCCTATGCTCACCGTCAAGAACATGCCAAGACGACCGATGATTTTCAGCCTGGCGATGAAAATACAAGTTCCGTGGCTGATGACTCAATTCCAGCCAACAAGAAATTGCCGTGGCATCCACTAGTGGTGCTCCTGAAGAAATCAAGAGATCAGGCAATCGCATCGCGCCATACCAAGAAATTCATCCCGATTCCTCGGCTCCTCTGCGCCAACACCAACTCCAATTCTTCCATCCGCCTCGATGTGAAGAAACCAAGGCTGCAGAATCGAGCTGCAGTGAAGAAAAGGAAGGCATCAACATGTCACATTCTTCTACTGCGAAGAAAATGAAGCCAATGACCAGCTCACTTGAAAATCCAATTGATGCTGTTCGATTTCCTCCAAGCCATCAAAGGACCTTGTTCCTTTTGGAGAAGACTATGAGATCCCAATCGGATCGATGAAGAACGTCATTCTGCCGCTTCGTCAGAGCAGATTGATGAAGAAATTGAAGTGGACGCAATCCCTTCAACCCCAGTCATTTCCTCACCTACGCCTGCTTCATCGTCAAGAGGCTGGTGTTGAGGAAGTTGAAGATGAAGATGTGGATATTGGGTGCACCACACCGGTGATGAATGATGACTTTTGGGAAAGTCTGCATCCCAATACACCTCTCTTCACCCCGCTCCAACAGATTCCTCACCCCTCGCACAAACAAATTCAAATGGACTCAAGAAACTCAACCCACCTGCTCAGGCATGAAGAAATTCCAGCCACTAGTGCCGATGAACTCTTTGATCCACAGATCGCACTGTTGAGGAACCAGAAATTCCTCACCAAGAACCTGAACTTGCGATTCCAGAGGTCGTGATGCAACTCATCGACACTCCACCGCCAAAGCCTAAGAATCCTTTCTCAACGAAGCAAAAGTTCAATGTGAAGATTTCTTTTGGCGAAAGCACGTATTCTTCATCGACATAATCCATATGATTACGCTCGCATAAGGAAGAGGCGTTTCGACTGCCACCAAGCCAACTTCTATTCCTCGTGCTCTTCAACAAGGACAAAATCTTCGATCATGCTCATATTCCTCATGTGGACATGGAGTCTCTGCCAGCTTTGAGCCAGTCCTCGTTGTTCTTCACGACGGGACTTCAATTTCTGCACCGATATCTCGTGGATCGAATGAAGAACTAATTCTTCAATTCTATGCAACGCTGCACATCACAGAGACGCCAAGACGTGAACTCATGGGTATTAGACTGGATGTCCGAAAATACTCACTACAAGGCACCAAAGAATCGAATTGCTTCGTGCCCTACCACTCGATCCTCCCCTTGATGGTGCACGGTGTATCTACAACGAACCAGAACTTTCAAATCACTATATGCAAGTGCTAATGAAGCCTTTGAAGCCAAGGCAGGCTCCAAGAACCAAATTCCTCGTCAAGGAATTATTGTATGTGCCTCGGACTGTCTATCGGATTCTGACGAATACAATGAGTCCTATCAAAGGCCACGACTCGAATGATGAAGAAGTCATTAGCATCATGAAGAATATGCTTTTCTACATCATCCATGGCGTTCCCGTCAACTTCCATGATTTCTTCATGAGGACTCACGGCAAACATTGCTATGTCACCATTTGAGCTGAAGCCTTATGCGCCTTGGATAATGAGATTCATCAGAACAAGGTCTTCACTCAATTACAAGGTTGATACTCTGAACCACTGCAGCTACTTGCCCCCGATTGAAGTCCTCAAACGGACATTTACCTCAGATGATGACAAGGGCAAGGCTATCATTGTGATCGATGAAGGCATTCGTCCATTGGATGGACAGCCAGCAGCAGCATCCTACTCCACCAATGATGACTCTGCCACCCATGACTCTACCGCAAATACCTCATTCAAGCAAAGTCCTCAAGCTACTGCACCCAGGGTGATGACTGATCGTGAGTTACTCCTCAGTCTTCATCAGAAGGTTGATCGAAATCATAAATGGGTAAAGCGTCAGTTTGGTTCAATTCTTCACAACATGAACTCAACACACAATGCAGTGAAGAAAAACCACTACTACCTCCATGAAACCTTCAAACGCACCTGGGCTGTTCTTTCACATGTCTACGATGCGTAAGAATCAAGACTATGGGACTCAAAGAAGAATTTGACCGGTCTCGCACCTCCTCCAAGAAATACAAGAAGGTCAAAGTTCCTTCCTTGGTGGCTAGCTCCTATTCTTCATCGCGACACCGATGAAAATGAAGACTTGGACGACACCGCTGCAGGTCCTACTACAACAACCGACCCCAACAACGCCGGGCGCTCCTTCTTCAACTTGAAATTCTTCAGAGCGTTAGTCCTCGATTCGATCCTTTTGGTCATTTGATGACAAAGGGGAGAAATTTGAGTTAGTCTTCAAGCCGGTCTAGTTTATTACCTATATACAGTAATTTATTTTGTTAAGTTACATCTCTCGCTCTTCCTAAACTTTTATTGGATCGAGTTGTAATCTTAAACCCGATGGTGCTTTGATACTTTTGATGCATTATGCTCTTGCACTACGCTTTGATTCTCTTGAGCTCCTTGAAAATCTTCATAGCAAATCTATTTGTGCTCTGATACTTTATGTGCTCTGATTCCTCATTAATGTTATTGCACGCATGCTGAATTTCATCAAGCACCATATTTCATCATGCATTTCAAATTCTTCATACTATATGTCAAATGCGTGTATGAATTACAAGATATAGGGGGAGATCTCCATGATTCAACTCTTCAAATGTGCATTGCCTCAAAAGCAAATTCCTCACTATGCACATCTTCAGGGGGAGTTCTTCTATATCTTGCAATCAAATTCCTCATTATCAGTATTTACACTTCATATGTTTATCCCCGTTGAAAACTTAACCTATATTGTCATCAATCACCAAAAAGGGGGAGATTGTAAGTGCATCTAGTGCCCCTTAGTGATTTTGGTGGATTGAAGACTTATAGGTTAAGGAACTAATACGTTTGTGAGTGTACACAGTGTCTATAAGTCTATGAGGAGTTTGACATTTACAGAGAAAGTCGACCCCTAAAAATGAAGTTCTTCGATCAAGACTTTGATATTCTCAAGACTTTCTCAAGACTTTGAAAGTGAAGAAATTGGTGTGACCTTGAAGACTTGGTATTCATTTGAGGAACATGAAGCGTGAAGACTTTTGTTTTCGTAGTTTCGTTTTTCTCTTTCTTGAGTCATAGGAACACCGTACTGTTAAAGGGGGTCGAAGAAATACTAAGAATTTTTTTTCCATGTGATGCTCAACTCAAAATCCTACACCTACCAATCCCTTCGAGTGAAGCCTTTGGAAATCTCATACAGTTCAGTCAATTTCTTCAAAGGATGTGAGACGAAGTTCTTCCGTCACGAGGAATTTGTTCGACCGAGGAGTTAGGAATTCGCCAAAGGATTGCCTACACAAAGGAGGAACATGATAGCCCCGAGGAATTTGAAAGTCAAATTTCCGATCAAGGTCTTTGCAAGGCCAGCTGTCCCAAAATATCTTATC
Organism: Aegilops bicornis; assembly: GCA_021605145.1. NCBI lineage: Eukaryota > Viridiplantae > Streptophyta > Magnoliopsida > Poales > Poaceae > Aegilops > Aegilops bicornis. The sequence continues at coordinate 397,917,770 of CM038671.1, read as the reverse complement.
CACCTAACGGTCATATCATTGAAGGGCATTTATGTCTTATCATGTCGGGCTGCTCCCTAGGCTATAAATAGCCGCCCCCTACAACCACTAGCTGGTTGGCTGCTCCGAGAGAACTAGACACTTGTCATTTAAGAGCAACCCATCCTCCGAGGACTTTGAGCGAAAATCATCGAGTGAGGAAAAACCCCAAAAACCAAACCCCTACAAACCCAAAGTAATTTAGCATCACTGAAAAAATTGATCCTGCGTGGAGCCGACGCTTGTTACCTTTGAAGACTGTGCTTCTTCCAGACGGTTAGGCGTCATGGTCTAGAGCATCCAAGAGGAATTGTGGATCGCCGAGTGACCAAGTCTGTGAAGGTTTGGAAGTCGCCTAAAGACTTACCACGAGGTGATTGGACGAGGTCTCATGTGACCTTAGTTCAAGGAGAATACGGTGAGGACTTGGTGTCCTGAGCTGCGTGCTCGGCCGATCGGGTGTCCGAGACTGTGTGTCCTCGAGTTTAAATACTCAGCCGCTCCAACCAGACGTACAACTGAGACAGCAGTTGGAACTGGTCTACCAAATCATTGTCTTCACCAACCTTACTGGTTCTATCTCCTCAACCCTTTCATTTCCTCATTACTGTGTTGAATGTTTGTTCATATATGTGTTTGAAGACTTTGACTGAAGACTTTCTCAATTTCCTCAGTTTTTTCTTCAGTCAGTTTGTCTTCATCTTGTGTTATCCTGTGATTACGCTTTCTGTACTCCGTGTTTGTCTTCATTTCATCATGATGACCATGCGTGTATTCTGTTATGCTTACTTCTGAGTACTTATTCTGCTGCAAGTAGTTCTTCGCTAAGGAATTTCCTCACCGGCAAATTCCTCAGTGAAGAATTCATAAAAATCGCCTATTCACCCCCCCTCTAGTCGATATAACGCACTTTCAAACAAGTTCATGCAACCGGATGATGATACACCCTTTGGACGTCACTTGAAGGAAGTCACTAGATACCTGAACATCGGAGTGCCAAGCTTCGCCGGGACCTACAACGCCACTTTACCCGAAGAGGAGCGTTGGATAATTCAAGTTCAAGTTCCAGGAAGGACATTCACACCAGTCATGGAGCCCATAGAGTTTTCCTTTGATGCACCAACCTGGAGTCTAGGAAAGAGCATGGCAGCCCACATCACCATGGGACGACAGAGAAGTTTACCGCAATGATCTCAAGGATACTATCTACCAGATTTGTGGGCGCTGAGATGAGCAATGGGAGATGATCAGCACCAGGAGGGATAGATCAATCGCAGCATTTATCCAGGAGTTAAACCAGCACATTCGATGTTAGGAGCACCAGATGTGCACAGGTATGATGGATCTGCAGAAGGCTTTGGCCAAGATCACGGAGTTATAGGAAGAACTCAAGGCTACACGTGAAGATTACATGGAAGAAATTGAAGTGCTAGTGGAGAAGAATGACGACTTAACCAGGAAGCTAGGAGTTTTCATGGGAGACCCCGCACCAAGAGGAGATGATGACGATTCCACTTGCCCGAATAACTATATCATCATCAACGACACCGACTCAGACCCCGACGACAGCGATGATGTTTGTTGATGAAGCTGGAGCTGATATCATGGAGTCTTCATCGGAGCAGTTTTTCTAGTTGACCACCATAACAGTAGTAGAATTTCCCCCATTGTATCTAGTTTAGTCCAAGCACTTTTGTAACGATAGTTAGACCGTTGTATGCCTTTGTTTGAATTGATTGGAGTGATGTTGTTTGCATTTGTCTCATGTGCATATGGGTAGTGTTTTCTCACTAGACCTCATTCTATTCTATATTCTCATCTTCTCTAACACCCTCAGATGCCTCCGAGACGCGACACCGGGTTTGTTTTCCCACCAGAGATCACTCAGTTGATTCAGCAGCAGAATGCTTTGATGCAAGCACTAGTACAGAACCAAGGCAACAACAACAACAACAACAACAACAACAACAACAACAACAACAACAACAACAACAACAACAACCCACCACCACCTGTTGACCATTTGACTCGTTTCTTGAGGCTAAATCCGCCGGTGTATTCCAGTAGCACCGAGCTGATTGTTGCAGATGATTGGCTCCGCAAGGTTGGAAGGGAGCTGGCCACTTCAGGATGCACAGATGCGGAGAGAGTGCGTTTTGCCGCACATCAGCTTGATGGACCCGCAGCATCATGGTGGGAGAATTACATAGCCACACACCCTATAGACACCGCCACATGGGATCGGTTTCAACAAGCTTTTCAGATCTGCCCACGTTTCAAAGCAGGAGCTATGGCCATGAAGAAGCGTGAGTTCCGCAACTTACGCCAAGGAGGACGCACTGTAAGCTAGTATATGGAGGACTTTAGTAAGTTAGCATGTTATGCCCCGGATGACGTTGCTACAGATGCAGCCAAGCAGGAGAAGTTCCTGGAAGGACTTAATGATGAGCTGAGCATGCAGTTGATGGTAGCAACTTTCAACAACTACCAGGAGTTGGTAGATCATGCTCTTATGATTGAAGGGAAGCAGCAACATATTGAAAACCGCAAGAGGAAGTATGGTCAAGGGAAGTACAATTCTGGAGCTCAGCAAAAGCTATGCTTTACCCCGAAACCGGGAGGACAATTTCAGCATACCCATGGAGGATGTAGCTCACACAATCATAATGGCTCCAATAATGGTAATGGGAATGGAGGAAGCAAAAGACAAAACCTCACCAACCCGACAACCCCAGCCAAGAGAGACCTGAGCCAATTCACATGCTTTAAGTGTCAGAAGACTGGACATTATGCCAATGAATGTCCCGAAGCCCAGAATGGAAATGGCAATGGAAGCTCAGGGAAGAAGCCGAACCCTTTCAACAGAGGACAGGTGAACCACGTTACTGTGGAGGAGGTTGAAGCTCAGCCAGATGCAGTAATAGGTAAGTTTTTGGTGAAGACATTTACTGCAATCGTTCTTTTTTATACTGGTGCATCGCATTCATACATATCATGGAGATTTGTGGATAAGTACAAACTGCCCACCAAGGTTCTTAGAACACCTATGCTAGTAAGCTCACTAGGAGCGGAGTATATGGCCAGTCGTGGATGTTTTCAAGTACCTTTGAGCATAGGTAGGAATGTTTTCCCCACGGATTTAATCATTCTGGAATTGCAAGGTTTGGACGTGATTCTAGGTATGGATTGGCTATCGATGTATGGAGGGAACATCGATTGCGCCAGTAAGTCGATTTTGCTTACCACCCCATAAGGAAGAAGAATCAAGTATGTGTCACGGCATGAGCCGAAGAGGACACAAGTAAATTTCTTATCAGGAGCCGTGCAGGAGGAAGTACATGTGGTGAAGGATTACCCGGATGTGTTCCCAGAGGAGTTGCCAGGCATGCCACCGGATAGAGACATTGAGTTTCTGATTGAGCTGTTGCCGTGCAGGCCGATATCTAAGAGACCGTCACGGATGCCCGCACAAGATTTGGAAGAAATTAAGAAGCAGATTAAGGAGTTACTGGATAAAGGTTTTATTCGCCCAAGTTCTTCACCTTGGGGACTGCCAGTACTTCTAGTAGAGAAGAAGGATGGAACATTGAGAATGGTTGTTGATTATCGAGGATTAAATGAAGTAACTATCAAGAACAAGTATCCGTTGCCGATGATCAACGACTTGTTTGACTAATTGCAAGGAGATAAGGTATTTTTCCAAGATCGATTTGCGATCAGGATACCATCAGTTAAAAATTCGGGAGCAGGATATACCCAAGACATCTTTTACCACCAGGTACGGGCTGTATGAGTATACCGTTATGTCATTTGGGCTGACTAACGCACCTGCCTATTTCATGAACATGATGAACAAGGTGTTTATGGAGTTTTTGGATAAGTTCGTCGTGGTGTTCATTGATGATATTTTGGTCTACTCAAAGAACGAAGAAGAGCATAAGGAACATTTGCGTTTGGTACTTGAGAAGCTCAGAGAACATCAGTTATATGCCAAATTTAGCAAATGTGAGTTTTGGTTGAAGGAAGTTGGATTTCTCGGACACGTTATATCCGGAGAAGGTATAGCAGTAGATCCCACCAAAGTTGCCACTGTGACAAACTGGAAAGCACCAACGACAGTTGGAGAGATCCGGAGTTACCTTGTACTAGCAGGATACTACCGGAGATTCATTGAAAATTTCTCGAAGATTGCGAAGCCTATGACGGAGTTATTAAAGAAGGATACCAAGTTCAATTGGACTGAGGAATGTGAGGCTAGTTTCCAAGAGTTGAAGAAACGTTTGGTTACATCACCAGTGTTGATTCTGCCAGATCAGCGCAAGGATTATTAGGTGTATTGCGATGCTTCACGTCGAGGATTGGGAGCAGTACTTATGCAGGAGGGAAGAGTTGTTTCATATGCTTCACGACAACTTAAGCCCCATGAGTTGAATTATATACACATGATTTGGACTTAGCAGCCGTAGTACACGCGTTAAAGACTTGGAGACATTTTCTCATTGGAAACCATTGTGAGGTGTACACGGATCACAAGAGTTTGAAGTACATCTTCACGCAGAAGGAGTTGAATCTCAGGCAAAGGAGATGGTTGGAGCTCATCAATGATTATGATATGAGATTGCATTATCACCCCGGAAAGGCTGTAGTAGCAGATGCTTTGAGCCGCAAGATCCATGTCAACGCACTCATGACCGGAGGTTTACCAAAGGAGTTAGCCGAGGAATTTCGAGAGCTATGTTTGGATATAGTTTCGAGAGGCTATGTAGCAGCACTGGAGATTCAGTCTACCTTGATGGATAAGATCAGAGAAGCTCAGAAAACTGACAAGGAGATTGCCTCTATTAAGGAGAAAATGAGCAAGGGAAAAGCTAAAGGATTTCGTGAGGATGAGCACGATACCTTATGGTTTGAGGACCGCGTTTATGTGCCTAATGATCCGGAGATCAGGAAGTTGATTTTGCAAGAGGCCCATGACTCGCTGTACTCAATTCCCCAGGAAATACCAAAATGTATCTGGATTTGAAGGACACTTTCTGGTGGACCGGAATGAAGAAGGATATTGCGGAGTATGTAGCAGTTTGTGATGTATGTCAGAGAGTGAAGGCAGAGCATCGGGTTACCGGATTGTTACAGCCATTGCCGATAATTCGAATGGAAGTGGGAAAATTAGGCATTGCCTGTGACTCGTTCAAAGCTATGACTCGATTTGGGTTGTAGTCGATCGTTTGACGAAGGTAGCTCATTTCATCCCAGTGAAGACCACTTACAGCAGTGCCAAATTGGCTAAGATATACATGACCAGGATCGTATGTCTGCATGGAGTTCCGAGGAGTATCGTATCAGAAAGAGGAACCCAGTTCACCTCAAAGTTTTGGAATCAGTTGCACGAAACTTTGGGTACCGAGCTAGAGTTCAGTACAGCTTTTCATCCGCAGACAGATGGACAGACCGAGAGAGTCAATCAGATTTTGGAGGATATGCTGAGAGCATGTGCATTGGATTATGGATCAAGTTGGGATGACAACTTGCCATATGCGGAGTTCTCTTATAACAACAGTTATCAATCTAGTTTGAAGATGGCCCCTTTCGAAGCCTTGTACGGAAGGAGGTGCAGAACCCCGCTGTTGTGGGATGAAGTTGGAGACCGCCAGTTGTTTGGACCAGATTTGTTTAAAGAGTCTGAACAGAAGGTGAAGTTGATTCGCGATAGGCTCAAGGTAGCCCAATCTAGGCAGAAGAGCTATGCGGATTCAAAATGCAAGGAGACAGTTTTCAAAGTCGGAGATAGAGTCTATCTTCGAGTATCTCCACTTCGAGGAGTTAAGCGCTTTGGAGTTAAAGGAAAATTAGTGCCACGTTTTGTGGGACCATACAAAGTTTTGGAGCGCATGGGAGAAATTGCTTACAAGTTGGAATTGCCCGGAGGATTGTCAGGAGTTCACGACGTGTTCCACGTTTCCCAGTTGAAGAAGTGCCACGCAGAGATGGCTGATATACCGCTGAGGGATACTGTGCCGCTGGAAGCAATTCAGTTGGGTAATGATTTGACCTACGAGGAGAAACCTGTCAAAATTCTCGAGTTTGCTAGCCGAGTCACCCACGGCAAGGTTATCAAGTTTTGCAAAGTCCAGTGGAGCCACCACACCGAGGATGAAGCCACCTGGGAGCGAGAAGAAGACCTGCTGAAGGACCACCCTCACCTATTTTCTAGCCAACCCGAATCTCGAGGGCGAGATTCATCTTAAGGGGGGTAGGTTTGTAACATCCCAAAATTTCAATTTGGAATGTTATACATAGGTCATCATTTGCATACCATATTTTATTGCATTTTGGCTTGATCCTAGAAATTCCACGCAACTCAAGGACCCAGGAGAGAGTTGGAGATTTCGTTATTTTCATATTTGAGTTTTCTCAAATCCTGAAAATAGGATAATTTGATTTTATTTATATTATCCTCAATTTTTTTCTATTATCAAAATATGAGAGATGGAATAAAATGACTTTCCCAAAATAAAGAAATATTGAAGATTTAAGAAAAAAATCAAATAAGATTTTTATTTGGAGTTCATCGCTATTTTATTTGAATTTAGAAAAAATGCGTGTTTTCCGAAATTGCATTTAGGCCCCAAATAAATGTCATCTTGTCCGGCTTGAATTTAGAAACCAGGGAAAATTTATTTCGGGATTTTTGGAGTCCGTTTAGTATTTCTTTCGTTAGTTTTTCTGTGCGTAATGATTTAAAAAAAAGTCCGAACCGACCTATGGGTCGTGACCGGCCAGGACTCCGCCTGGCCGGGGGTCTTTATAAAGCGCGTCCGGGCCGACCCCCTAGCCCAAGCCGCCACCGCGCCCCAGTCCCAGCCCACCGCCGCCCCGCGCCCGCCCTCCCAAACCCTAGCCGCCGCCCGCCCGCCCGCGCCGCCCCCAAACCCTAGCGCGCCGCCGCCCGCGCCCGCCCGAGCCGCCGCCGACCGCCCGACGCCACCGAGGTTGACCCGCCACGCCGCCGTTTTTAGAAAACCGATCGGTTTTTCCGTCGGTTTTCGTCGGTTTTTTAGATCCTTTTTTTATTCGATCGTTTTTTTTCCGGTTTAGGTTAATTAGCGAGCGTTCGCTCGTTCGTTTGTTTCAACGAACGCGTTCATCGTTTAGATCCAGATAACGAACGTTCGTTCGTTAATCTGTTCGTCATTTTTCTTTTTCTCGGATTTATTCCGCGATTTTTCTGACCGCGATTTCTGATCTGATTTTCAATCTAGTATAACTTTTCGCTCGTTTGTCGGAATTAGGAGATTCAAGCGCCTAGAGTTCGTCTCGAAACCCTGTTTCCGAATAATCAACTCAAAAAAGTTTTTTGCCTCTGTAAAATTTGTCTTAGGTCCAGATTAGTAAACGAAGCTTGTTTCTTTCGCCATTTGACTTTCGTTGCTTCGCTCGATTTGATTCTTTTTGCAAACCGGAGTTCTTATGTTGAACTTTCTGGTTAGATCTTTTATTTGAGTTTTACCCCTGCATTAGATAAGTACTCATTGTATGCTTGTTTGTTTGCAATAGAGTACCCGGAGTGCGCCGGTTGCTACTTTGAATCTCTAGGTTTCGCGGATCATCAGCAAGGCAAGTAACACTTTGATCATACCTCTTTACTACCCAGTTTTATGCATTAGATCAATCCTCAAACAATTGCATGATTAGGATCAAATTAAACTGTGGGTTTTGGGAAAGTAGTTGAGGTAGTACCTATTACCTATTTTATCATCAAACCCTTGGGAGTTACTTCTACGTTTGCTTATTATGCTATGCTATGCTAGTAGACGTGGATTGGGTGAGTGTATCCATGACAGATGTGAGATTGTTAATTAATGGTTTATTTAAGGTGGCAACTTAAACACACATCTGGGTGGATTGAGGTACCAGGGTATTCCAGGATTGCTTGTTTCTTTTTGGACCGCCACCCAGGCTCAAAGGGATCATGAGATTATTCATGCTAGAAACTTCGGTGTGCAACCACAAGCTTCTATGGGCTCTAGCATAGTTGACTAAGTCGTGCGAACTCTTACAGTGGTAAACTAGCAGATGTAGAGGGATGTAGGTGTAACTGTCTACCCGTTCGTAAGGTGCTAGCGCTTCTCAAAGACTATGTTTCGGTCATCCGTTTCTCAAACACCATGTAGTGCGAGAATCCCAACGGAGGAGACCGAGTCTTGTGGGGAAAAGTGCGCAAACCTCTGCAGAGTGTACAAACTAATCATGGTTAGTCGTGTCCCCGGTTATGGACATATTGAGTATCTAGTACTTGGATTATCATGTGAATCTCATCATGTTACTTTAATTAATATTGTTGGGTTTTAATGATGATGCTTAATTGGGATTGAGAATGTCATCAACCATTCTCAATGTTTAACAACCACCATGATAGTTAAATAAATTTATTCCTTTGCAGTAGGGAAAAATTGGCTTTACGCAAAACTGTAACCATAGAGCTTTCCACCAGCCATATATGCATGTAGTATAGCATTACTCTTTCATGTTGCTCTCTATGTGTAACATTGCTAGCATATTCCATGTGCTGACCCGTTTTCGGGCTGCAGCGTTCATGTTGCAGACTTTTCAGACGACGAGTAAGGTGCCTTAGGTCGTGGTTCTATACTCAGTAATGCCGTTGGAGTTGATGGACTCGCTTATCTTCCAAGCTTTCCGTTGTTATCGTTATTAGATGGCCTTAAGACATATTTATTGCAATAAGTTCTCTTTTGAGACATTCGATGTAATAAGTGTGTGATTGCTACTCTGTTATAAATCCTTCAAGTACTGTGCGTGTCAGAATTACTAATCCAGGGATGACACTGATGCACAGAGGTCAGACTATTTGAGGTCTGGTCGCTACAAGAAACTTCCAATTCAAGTTTTTCTTCGTAAGATTGCATCAAAGCATCAACGATATGTTTGGTAAAAGCTTTATTCTGACTATAAGCATGGGGAGAATTTAGCACGGATTGCAACAAGGAAATACAATCTATTAAATTATCATAATTAAATTCCTTGAAATCCAAGATAGTGGGTTCGTTGATATCTAAAGTTTTGACCTCTTCAATCCCACTTTTACCAAATTTTGCATCAGGATCTAAAAACTCCGAATTTTTGGGACGCCTTCTAATTAAAGTTGACTCATCTCCATTCCCATCATTATCAAGATTCATATTGCAAAACAAAGATTTAATAGGGGACACATCAATAACTTTTAGATCTTCATCTTTATTCTCATAAAAAAATCGGTTTAGCGGCCATCTTATTAACTAAGGTAGCCAGCTTATCCGAAATTTCAGCAGTTAATTTTTCGAGATCAGCAATCTGAGATTTCAGACCATAAAATTCCTTAGACATATCGTCGAGCTCTTTATCCATGTTACCCATAAAGATTTTTTGTTCCTTAAGCTCGTTTCTAAAAAAAATATTATGCTCAAATTGTATAGTCATGAAACTTCTGACGTTGCTTTCAATCTCTTCAAACCTTTTTAGGTGAAGGTCACCAAATCTAGGTAGAGCCATCATGACAAGAAAGCAACCCAACACATGGGCAAACAAGAGGCAAGCGAAAAATAGGCGAAGGGAAAGAGAGGGCGAATAAAACGGCAAGGGTGAAGTGGGGGAGAGGAAAACGAGAGACAAATGGCAAATAAAGTAATGCGAGGGGTAAGAGTTTGTGATGGGTACTTGGTATGTCTTTACTTGTGCGTAGACTCCCCAGCAACGGCGCCAGAAATGGCTCGTTGTCGGGAGATCAAATCTTGACTTGACTTTGCGTAAGCCTCCCCGACAACGGCGCCAGAAATCCTTCTTGCTACCTCTTGAGCACTGCGTTGGTTTTCCATTGAAGAGGAAAGGGTGATGCAGTAAAGTAGCATAAGTATTTCCCTCAGTTTTTGAGAACCAATGTATCAATCCAGTAGGAGACCACACTCAAGTCCCACGCACCTACATAAACAAATAAGAACCTCGCAACCAACGCGATAAAGGGGTTGTCAATCCCTTCACGGTCACTTACGAGAGTGAGATCTGATAGAGATGATAAGATAATATTTTTGGTATTTTTATGATAAAGACTAAAAGTAAAGAAAGCAAAATAAACGTAAAATAGACCCGGGGGCCATAGGTTTCACTAGTGGCTTCTCTCAAGATAGCATAAGTATTACGGTGGGTAAACAAATTACTGTCGAGCAATTGATAGAATTGAGAATAGTTATGAGAATATCTAGGTATGATCATGTATATAGGCATCACGTCCGTGACAAGTAGACCGAAACGATTCTGCATCTACTACTATTACTCCACACATCGACCGCTATCCAGCATGCATCTAGAGTATTAAGTTCATAAGAACAAAGTAACGCTTTAAGCAAGATGACATGATGTAGAGGGATAAACTCATGCAATATGATATAAACCCCATCTTTTTATCCTAGATGGCAACAATACAATACATGTCGTTTCCCCCTCATCACACCGGGATCGAGCACCGCAAGATCGAACCCAAAGCTAAGCACTTATCCCATTGCAAGAAAGGTCAATCTAGTAGGCCAAACCAAACTGATAATTAAAGAGACTTGCAAAGATAACCAATCATACATAAAAGAATTCAGAGGAGATTCAAATATTGTTCATAGATAATCTTGATCATAAACCCACAATTCATCGGATCTCGACAAACACACCGCAAAAAGAAGAGTTAAATCAAATAGATCTCCAAGAGAATCGAGGAGAACTTTGTATTGAGGTCCAAAGAGAGAGAAGAAGCCATCTAGCTAATAACTATGGACCCGAAGGTCTGAGGTAAACTACTCACACATCATCGGCGAGGCTATGGTGTTGATGTAAAAGCCCCCCGTGATCAATGCCCCCTCCGGCAGGACGCCGGAAAAGGCCCCAAGATGGGATCTCATGGGTACAGAAGGTTGCGGCGGTGGAATTAGGTTTTCGTGGTCGCTTCTGATGATTTGGGGGTACGTAGGTATATATAGGAGGAAGAAGTAGGTCGGTGGAGCCACGAGGGGGCCACGAGGGTGGAGGGCGTGCCCAGGGGGGTAGGCGCGCCCCCGTACCTCGTGGCTTCCTCATATGTTGCTTGACGTCCACTCCAAGTCCTCTGGATCACGTTTGTTCCGAAAATCACGTTCCCGAAGGTTTCATTCCGTTTGGACTCCGTTTGATATTCTTTTTCTGCGAAACACTAAAATAGGCAAAAAAACAACAATTTGGGCTGGGCCTCCAGTCAATAGGTTAGTCCCAAAAATAATATAAAAGTGTATAATAAATCCCATTAATTATCCAAAACAGAATATAATATAGCATGGAACAATAAAAAATTATAGATACGTTGGAGACGTATCAGTGAGCCGACACGCGTTTCCTCCACCCAATGATGATTTTACACGTGGAAAATCCCCATTGGTCGGGGCTGTTAGCGGGTTATCGGATCCAAAACCGGACCCGATAGCTTAACGGCGTTCCGTTACGGTGGATGCCGCGTGTCGGTCACCCTTGACGAAAGCACTTCTAGGACGCGCGATTTATCGTCATGGAAGTGGACACTTTCATGATGATAATTTTGGTAATGTCATGGAACACTTCTACGATAGCACAGGTATGACTATCTTGATTCTGTCATAAAATTGTCATGGATGTACATGCATGACAAAAAACGCGACCTACTGTGACAAACATGTATCATCACAGAAGTGTATTTTTTATAGTGTTAGCAGGTATTGTAGTGCCAACTACATAATAAAATCATTTTTGGAACATATGGCCACATAGCATGCCTACTGTATTGTTTATTTCCTCACATTCGTTGACATCTAAGGATAAGAGACATGGTTTAAAGTAGGATGAACGTAGTATGACATCATTCATATCATGGGAAAACAGATATCAAACAAACAGGCTATTGTATCATTGTGTGGGCACGTGAACAACATAACTAGATTACAGATCAAGACCAAAGAATATCCTTCCTCTCTTTTAAACCGTGTAAGGTGAAATGATACGTTAAGACAACTGTGTATAAAAGTGAACAGAGCAACTGACATTGGCTGCAAACCAAGCAATTAAATGAACACGTCACAGTAACAAGCATTTCAAAGGCAGGAGGAGTAAGGACTTACAACAACGGCTTGAACTGGTGTCCTCATGCCCTTCATCTTGCTTGTGTGGCAATCCTTGAAGATTTGCACTACATTCAGTTCAGGTTCTTTTTAGTCTGCACGGGCTTTCCTCTGTATTTGGAACAAGTCAATATAGATACATTTATATGGCATGTAAAAAAGAAGGAACTAGCAGCTATTTACAAGAGCCTCACAGTGTGCAATATAGCTACGAGATCCTATTGTCTGTTGGACTTTCACTTTTGAACGGTTGGTCTAGTTCTTCAAACAGTTAGCTTAGAAGAATTTGCAAGGAACATACGTAAATATGAGTTCAATATGTGATTTGATCAAATACATGTACCCTACCTGATACTTTGGATCAGACCAGTGTTTAACAAGGGCTGTCCAGTCTTCATCTATAATATATTCCACTGGAGATGTTTGGGCGATTTCATTTTTAGCCTTGCCTTCAAAGTGAGTTTTTAAGGTGATGCCGATACTTTCGCAGAGCAGACTGAAAAACATGAGTGCATGCTTGTTTAGTTGCATCATATTTCGGATCCAACTTGAACCTCATCTTTTGAAAAAAGAATGTGAGTCTTATTAGGAGGAAGCTAGAAAGTATGGGATAGAGCAAGATAATATAAAAAATTGGGATGAATAACATTACTTACGGATAAATGGTCAAGGAAGGTGTTAAACTGGGTTTCATCTTTCTCATTCCTGTACTGGATCCACGTTGGGAGGATACATGCGTGACACCTAACGGCAACGGCTGCCTCTGATACTAACTTGGCTGACTCTATAGCATCACATGGCCTTTCTAAACCTGCCTCAAAATGGATCTCCATTCTTCCTCCTTTAGATTTTGGTAATCTGTCAAGCATTATCCCTGATGTCTGTTTTTGCTTGCGCCGTGGTGCTAGTTCAACAACGAATATGGAAAGTGTTAGTGCACATCAAACTGTGAGACTACATATAAAGGAGCATGCAAATGCAACTTGACTCGGTCACGTACCGTCTTGGTGTTTATGCTCATGAGGTTCATCTGATCTTGCCAAGTCATGTTGTGTCAGCAGTGCTTCAGAAGTAGTGTTAGGTGTGAAGGCAGCTTGGGAACAGGCTAGTTGCGGAGCAAACAAATGAGTAACTCGTTGAGATGCCGGTAAAGTTGAAGGGGATGCTGCAGCTGGTGGAGCGGGTGATACTGTGTTTGTTGATTTAGCCGGTGGACTTGGACCTTCTACTGCACTATAAGTACTAGCAGAATCTCAAGGGAAGATCCTTTTTCGTTGCACCCAACGAGTAACACCATTCCCTACTATATTCTTTGCCTTGCTCTTTTTTGACTTTGCTATGTCAAGCTGTACCCACAACACAAAAGAATAAAATCGCTCTTCAGAACTCATTGATGCATGATACATACAATCAATACTTTGATGTAAGACAATCGTATGAGGATGGAATATGCAAGAAAAACATGACGGAGTGACATATTCACAGCTACGATGTGTAAACTAAGCAGAAGGATTTTCAAGAAAATAGAAGTAATGCAAGCTAGACACCATATGAAAGATGCAACCAATATCACTCTGCAAGTTAAAAGTGTCTTGTCATGAGTAGCATTTCGAAAAATTAGAAGCTGTACAACCTAGAAATCAATGCAAGATACAACAACAGTACTTTGATGTAAGAACATGGTATGATAGATAGATGAAGTGTATTAGACACAGAAAGGCATGTAATATGCACTTGTATAACGTATAAACTCAGCAGGTGCAATTTAATCAAAGTAGAAGAAATACAAGCTAGACAACATAAGCAACATGAAACCAATTATCACAATGTCAACTTAAAGCAAGCACCTGCGATGGTGGAGTAGGGGAGATGAACTCATCATGTAGACTTGGGACTTCAACTGCATTAGCAGTAGCAGTGGCAAATCTAGAGAGTCTCGATTTGCTTTGGTCTGGAGGACCACCAACATCCCCTAACTTACTATTTTCCTTCCTATTTTTTGATATTGCCTTCTGAATTCAAAACCACAAGAAGAGGAATAAAATTAGCTCTGCATAACTGGTTGATGCATGATACAAACGAGCACTACTTTGATGTAAGGCAAGCGCATGATAGGAGGATGGAATATATACAAAAAATGACAACATTGCATATTCACACGTCCGATAGGAGGATGAAATATGTATGAAAACAGTAAGCAGAAGGCATTTCAACAAAATTAGAAGAAATGAAAGCTAGACACCATATGAACATGCAACCAATATTGCTCTACCAGGTAAAAAGTGTCTCGTCGTAAGTGCCATTTCAAGAAATTAGAAGCAGTACAAGCTAGAAGACAATGCAAGATGCAACCTTATGGGTAAGTGATTGTTGCAGGTATAAGTTGTAAGCGGCACAGATGCAATTCAAAAAAATAGAAGCAATACAAACTATACATCATACGAAACACGCAACCACATATAATAGTGCCAAGTTAGAGCAAGCACCTGTGATGGTGGAGTAGGGGAGATGTGCTCATCATCTACACATCTACATTGACTGTCCAGCCTTGAGTTGTCTCGCGAATCTTGTTGAGAGGATGGCGGAGTAGAATCTGTAGAGACCCGCCGTTTAAGATGCTCGGAAGGACCACCATCATCCAATGCCTGACCAATTTCCTTCCGCTTTATTGATTTTTCATTGTGAGGTCAAACCGACAAGAAAAAGGAATAAAATTCGCTCCTCAGAACTCATTCATGCATGATACTGACGAACACTACTCTGATGAAAGGCAAAGTCATGATACGAGGATGGAATATGTATGAAAAACTGGACGACATGACATATTCACATCTATGATGTGGTAACTAACCAGAAGGCACTTCAACAAATTATAAGCACTGGAAGCTAGACACCATATGGAAGGTTTAACCAATATCACTCTACCAAGTTAAAAATTGTCTCGTCATAAGTGGCGTTCATTAAATTAGAAGCACTACGTGCTAGAAATCATATTCAAGACACAAACCAATATCACACTGCCAACTTAAAGGTGTCTCATCATAAGTGACTCATGCAGGATACACAAGAAGAGTAGTTTCATGTAAGAACATGGTGTGATAGACATATATAGTATGTACCAAAAACAGGAAGGCATGTCATATTCACACGTATAATGTGTAAGCTAAGCAGATGCAGTTTACACTAATTAGAAGTAATACAAGCTAGACACCATATGCAACATGCAACCAAATATCACAATGCCAAGTTAGAGCAGGCACCTGGGATGGTGGAGTAGGGGAGCGGAGACTTGGAACTTGTAACACACTAGCAGTACGAGGAGAATCCGTCTGGATGCTCTATTTATGTTGTCAGCAGAGGACCACCATCGTCGCCTTCCTTCCTCTTTTCCTTCCTCTTTCTTGATTTGCGTTGTCAAGTCAAACCCACAAGAAAAAGGACTAAAAATTTCTCTTTAGAACTCATTGATGCATGATACTGGCGAACGCTACTTTCATGTAAGGCAAGGATGGTAGGAGGATGGAGTATGTATGAAAAACAGGACGTCATGACATATTGACATGTATGATGTGTAGAGTGTAAACTAAGTACAAGGTGTTTGATCTAATTAAAAGCAATGCAAGCTAGACACCATACGAAAGATGAAACCAATATCACTCTGCCAAATTAAAAGGGTGGCCTCATAAATGTATTTGACCAAATTAGAAGCAATACATGGCAACATGCTAGAAATAATATGCAATATGCAATGAATAGAGGTGTCTCATCGTAAGTGATTGGTGTAGGATACAGAAGAGCGGTAGTTTCATGTAGGAACATGGTTAACAGATAGATATAGTAGTATGTGCCAAAAATAGGAAGACATGTCATATTCACAAGTATAATGTGTAAACTAAGCAGATGTAATTTACCCTAATTAGAAGCATTACAAGCTAGACACGTATGCAACATTAAACCACATATCACACTGTGAAGTTAGATCAAGCACCTGCGATGGTGGTGCATGGGAAATGCGGTTTTCAAGTACAAAGCTACGTTCAATATCTTCATGTATACTTGTTGTTTCTTGCGAATCATGTGGGGAGGTTGAAACTGCACTCTTTAGAAGAGTAGCGCGTGAATGTCTCATCATTAGTGATAGACGCAGGATACACAAGAATAGTAGTTCGATGTAAGAACATGGTGTGATAGGCAGATGTAGTATGTACCGAAAACAGGAAGGCGTGTCATATTCACATGTATAATGTGTAAGCTAAGGAGATGCAATTTAACAAATTCAGAGATATACAAGCTACACACCATATGAAACATGCAACCAGATATCACACTGCCATGTTAGAGCAAGCACCTGGGATTGAGGAGTAGGGGAGATGAGATTTGGAACTTGCACTGCAGTAGGAGTAGCAGGAGAATCTGCAGAGATCATCTGTTTTGGTTGCTCTAGAGGACCATAATCATTCCATGCGTTCATCCTTTCAGATTTTGCCTTGTCAATTCAAGCACGCAAGAAAAAGGAATGAAATTCGCCCTTCCAAATTCGTTGATAAATGATCTTGTGAACACAACTTTTATGTAAGGCAACCACATTGTAGGAGGATGGAATATGTACAAAAGCGCTAAGCGTATATGCGTTTCAACAAATTGGAAGCAATGCAAGCTAGACACCATATGAAAGTTCCAATCAAAATCACTCTACCAAGTTAGAAGTGTCTCATTATAAGTGTCATTTCAACAAATTAGAGGCAATACATGTTTGACATGATATGCAAGATGCAACCAATATTACACTGTCAATTTGAAGGTGTCTCGTCAGAAGTGATTGACGAGGGATACACAAGAAAAGTAGTTTGATGTAAGAACATGGTTAATAGAAAGACGTAGTATGTACCAAAAACAGGAAGGCATGTCATATTCACAGGTATAATGTGTTAACTAAGCAGATGCAATTTACCCTAATTAGAAGCATTAGAAGGTAGACACCATATGCAACATGCAACCACATATCACATTGCCAAGTAAGAGCAAGCACCTGCGATGGTGGTGTAGGGGAATTGCGTTCATCAACTATAGAGCTACGTTGACTATATCTTCATTTAGCCTTGCTATTTCTTGAGAATCGTGTGGGGAGGATGACAGTGCACTCTTTAAAAGAGTAGCGCGTCTCACAGTAAACCATTGGGGTGATTGTCTCATCATAAGTGATTGATGAGGGATACACAAGAGCATTAATTTGATGTAAGAACATGGTTAATAGACATATGTAGTATGTATCAAAAAAAGGAAGGCATGTCATTATCAAAGGTATAATATGTAAAGTAAGGAGAATCAATTTAACCAAATTGGAAGCAATACAAGCTAGACACCTTGTGCAACATGCAACCAGATTTGACGTGCGATGTTAAAGCAAGCACTTGGGATGGTTGAGTGTGGCAATTGAGATCATCAACTACAGAGCTACGTTTACTGTCTCCATCTACTGACACTACACCCTTTAGAGCGCTGAAACGCTTAGTGCTTATCCTCGAATTTAACTGGAACGACTTCCGTCTTTTCTTTTGTGTATTCATCCATAGTGCATCAGAGTGTGAAATACCCATGCATAAAAAAACAATAGTGTGAGTATGGGTGAAGTGTGTGAGAAATAAATCACGGGAGACATGTGATAGCTCTACAACATGCATGGCACACAAAATTAGATTCTAGGATTTTGAAATATGAGCACAGTGATGGTTGGGAAATGCAGATACTCCTCCAGCACACCACAAGGTGTGGTCCTATGAAAATAACAGTCGACTGAAAACAAATAGGTCAGTCCATTTTTTTGCACCGTCCGATGTACAAATAACGAGCAGATCGCCTTCTTCTACCTCCAGCCAGTCAGTGTTGACGATCTTCCTTGAAACACCAGCGACCACCGGCCCAGTCCCCAGCCTCCGCCCTCCCCTCGACCTCATCGCACGGCCATGCTTGGCACCACCCCCGGCCATCCTTTCAAGCCCCGCCGACCTCCAGACCGGGCGCAAGCAGCTACTGCGCCGCACACCCCTATGAGATGCACCACTTACCCAGCGAACAGGCGGACTAGGTGCTTCACGCGCCTAAGCAGGTGCTGCTTCTTTTAATTGCGAATCAACTGACCCTGAATTGAAATCCAGGCAGGCGACTGACCTCTAGCTAACATGAAATAGTATATGGGAGGAAACCTTGTGCACTTAGTAACACGAAGAAGGTGCAGTAAGAAGCACTCAACTAAATTCTTTCGTGGGATGAATAGGGTGTGAGCAGAGACGTAAGATTTGCACGAATAAGGGAAGAGGAGTACCTCTTTCTGCTGGCAGTGTTGTGTCCTCCTTCTGTTTTCCAACGATCTTCTTGTGGTTCACTGGAAACAAGAAGTTGTGGAGGACGGTGGAGCCTTGAACGAACCCATGGCCAAGTTGTTGAGTGTGGTGTGGTGGCCATCTGTCGGCGGGCAGGAACCAGATCCGAGGCAGCAAACGACGGTGTAGCAGGAACAACTCCGCTGCGGTGGACGATTGCGACAGTGGAGCATCATCGGTGAGGCGTAGGACGATGTGGTAGAAGTGGTTCTGGTATGGCACACATCAGCGTCGTGGAGGCAGCTCTGCCTCGGCTTCGACTGCTAAGTCCTTGAGGGTGTTGCGGTTGCGTTGTACGTCGACGTTGGGGTACCGGCTCCAGCGTGATGGAGGACGGCGGCGGTGGATTGGGCGTGATGGGGTGGAGGACGGATGAGGCTGGGGTTTCGTGGCTGGTGGAGAGGGTGTTTTGGCACCCACGGAGTATGAATGGGGAAACATTGGGAGGGGGGACTAAGGGGGGACAAGGTTTCGGCTCGGGACGCACTTGTTTGAAATTTGGGGAAAGTTACAAACTTTACCCCTATCTAAAATTTCGGACATATTGCGGGTTGGGGTAGGACAGTAATCTCAGGTGTCCCAAATAGTGGGAGGGATAGATTTCGGCCGAGCGCATGGGTGTTTAGGCGCCCATGGTGTATGAATGCTTCCCGGAGGCGGTTGACTAGCGTCTTGGTGAAGTTACATACCTACCCCGGTTTAGACCTTTGGACATCTGACCGATAGGCTACACGGGTCAGAGTCAGGACAGTAATTTCCTAGCACCAAACTAGTCTCACACGGTTTCGGGCGACCAGAGGCTTATTTGGCACTTCGTTCAATATTTGGGAGCATAAGCATTAACATTTACAGTTCTCTTGAATTGAACTTTCAGGATTTGTCAAACTTCAAAATCTCGACTCTTGAAAATCCTAAAATTATGATTATTTTGGAATGGAGGGGGTACATTTGAATATAGATTGTACATGAGTATATATTAAAAATATGCAGCTTAGCTCAATTCATGCATGGTTCCTGATATAATCTCCTTGGTTGCAAAAAAATAGTTAGACATGCGTATGAATATATAGCATGTTCAAACGCACAACAAAGATTGATGCCCCTTTTGGATCTGATTTACAAATGCCATTATCTGGAACTCAAATAGATGAATGCACTTCCTATGAATTCGAATCTTTGAAACAATCTTTATGTTGAATTGAACATGTATTCTATTTTGTAGCTAGCAATTTGGAATGTATCCATGTATCTGACAGATGTATAAAGTGCCTGACTCTAGCAACACAGAGTGCACTAAATAATGTTTATATATGAATTGCAAAAGCCATGCATTGTGTGGATTGCAAACCACTCTCACTCTATGGATCGATAATATGAAATAAACCCATATACATGCTCGAATTCAGTAGAGTATGGGTGTCTGATAGACCAATGTCTGTTCATACGCAAATTGCAAAAGCCATGATCTCATCCAAAAAAAGTTAATGCAACTTATATTTTAATTTAATGCGTACAACCGCCTTTTACGTGCATATGCACTATGCCTCGGCCCGTCATCACACAAGCGCTATATCGCTCTCTATCTGACGCATAAGTGCACACACTTTATATAGCACATCGGCATTTCTCTCTCACACATGTTCACACTCTCTCCCGAGGTGTCTCACGCACACACTCTCCATATCTCCCTTTCTCTCTCTCTCTCTCTCTCTCTCTCTCTCTCTCTCTCACTACCATGTACCACTCTTTTCACTAATCTCAGTTGGAAAACACTATTTCTCTCACATGCATATATACACACGCACGGTCTCTGCTGGCCCTCTATATGCATATACATGTGCCTAAGTGTCTCCCGCACGCACATTATCTTTACGCCTCTCTCGCACACATTGCCCCCCCCCCCCCACACCTCTCTCTTACTAGTTGGCGGATATGATTCCATCAGATCATTCGGTAAGATATCCCTGACTGTTAGGCTAGATGGTAATATGAGGCAAAATCTTACCCAAGTCTGGGCCCTAGCTTGCAGTTGAGGAAAAAGCCTACTCCTGGTATATATGCCGACCCATGAGTCCTCACGTCTGGGCCCTAGCTTTGCGCATGATGGAACCGACGCATGAGTCCTCACGTCGACCCACCACAACTAGAAATGATGTGTCCACCACACCCCACACACAATCGGCCACTAAGAAAATAAGCATATACAATAGTACAAAGTTATACATGAAAGTTAATTGCATGGTGCATCCAATAATATTTGTTCCTCATTGTGAATGTTCATATCTTCTCCTAAAATATTAGTCCCAGGAAAGAGAAACGAAGGGCATATCTCTCTTTGTCTCCACCGCACACCCCCTCTCTCTACACCACTTTCACGTACGCACACAAACTATCTCTCGTCCCTCTAAAAGTATGCCCCTGACACGTTCACGCGTGACGGGCACTGTATTTCAAGCGAAAGCACTAGAATATGATCATTACGGTCACCGTATACATTCTTGTGGTGATCATACGGTATCTAGCTCACCATACGTCTCTGTATTTTGTTGATGATATTGACGGTCATTGTATTTGATGCATGCTCCGTATTTTGTTGAGGACACTTATAGTCATTGTATTTGAAGCTTAAGCACGATATGGTCGCTGGACTTCAAAATAAGCTCATTACGGTCACCATATACATTTTGTGATGCTAACAAACCTATGGTTGGATGGTTAGGAGGAAGGTGGTATCCCCAACCCACCAGGGTTAAAGTCATGGTGCTCGCATTTATCCTGGATAAATTTCAGCATTTCTGGCGATAAAGGCCCAAATGGAGGAGATGTTCCCCTCGACTACGAGGCGCCTATGTTTACTTGGTAAAATCTCAAGATGATATGTTGGCTCATTCTCTCGAAGGTGCTCATAGGGGTAGGGTGTGCGTGTGTGCGCTTATAGCAGTGAGTGTTTGCGCATATATATGAGCACTTGCATTTGTACTGTGTTAAAAAATACATGTCGTGATTATATGGTCACTGGCTCACCGTACAACTCCGTAATTTGTTGATGACACAATCAATTGACCAGTCAAACGTTCCACGTGGCGCAACTAGTGTTGCACCATCAGCGCATGCAACCGTGGGGCCCACTTGTCAGCGTGTATATTAAAGAAAGAAATGGTAATTTGTGTCTGTACTGTGTTAATAAAATACATTTTGTGGTCATCATACGGTCACTGGCTCACCATACAACTCCATAATTTGTTGATGACACAATCAATTGACCAGCCAAAAGGTCCACGTTCATCAGTGCACATTACCGTAGGGCCCACCTGTCAGTGCGTATATGAAAGACATAAATGGTAATAAATTAGTAGTCGGTGGGGATTCCAAGTCGTGAGACCTCTGGTTGGCAGCCCGCGCGCCCTAACCACAACAGACAAGGTCGCCTTGTGATGATATGCTCAGCTGGCCGTTTTAATTGCACGCACGCACGAGGCACTGTGGTGAATACAAACACATCACGCATGCACACAAACACGCTCGCAACGCCCGCATGCATGCATGCAATACTCACACATACACATGCACGCACGCAACACTCGCAGGAACACATGCACGCATGCAGGCGTGCAACACTGACACGTATACATGCATGCACGAACACACGCACGCACACATGCATGCAACACTGAAACGTACAAATGCACACACACGCAAGACTCACATGCCTTCATGCACACAACACATGATGCAAGACACATGCTCAACCTATACATGCATGCACCCTTTGTTAAGGACATGGATTGTTAAGAGTATTGATCAATCTTATCTGTGATAAGCAGAACATTGATGTTTGCAGCAATCTGTATGAATCACAACGTATCGAACGGGCTATCAACATATATATGATTTTTTTAAATTCTCTTACATTATATAGTAGGCTTATCAACCTACATGAATTAGATGATGTCACACTCAATGAACAATCATCGGTTTATGAAATACTCGCTTCTCACCGCTCTGGACCACCAACCCCCCCCCCCCCCACCTTCCGCGCGCGATTCCCGCCCGGTGCTAGCTGCCCGCATTCATGCGGGGCTGGCTCCTCTATTGTGCGCTGCCTGTGTTGGGTCACTGACATGCAGGCCAAGTACCAAACGGGCCCACACGTCAGTGGAAGAACGACGTGGTGTCGTACGCCAGAGTCAAGGGCGTCGCTCTCTGCAAGCCCGGTTGAACACGCATCCATGAAACCCGTGTGGAAGCCGAGAAAACCACTCCGGCCACACGCCCGTTCATGACCGGGCAGACATTAAACACAACACCGGCCGAGCTCTTCCTGTCCGTCGTCTATTTAGTCTCCTACTTAAACAAGGCCAATCGCCGACCAAGAATCGCAATCCTCCGTCGCTCCCCTATCTCCTCCTTCACCATTTTCTCCACTCTTACAATGGCTTACAAGAGGCTTCTCTCATGAAGGCAAATAATATGGTGGGTGAAGAAATTACTGTTGAGCAATTGATAGAAAAACGCAAAATTATGGCGATATCCAAGGCGATGATTATGCAATATAGGCATCACGTCCGTGTCAAGTAGACCGACTCCAGCCTGCATCTACTACTATTAATCCACACATCGACCGCTATCCAGCATGCATCTAGAGTATTAAGTTCATAAAGACTGGAGTAATGCCTTAAGTAAGATGACGTGATGTAGAGGAATAAACTCATGCAATATTATGTCAACCCCATCTTTTTATCCTCTATGACAACAATTCAATAAGTGTCTCGCTACCCCTACTTCGTCACTAGGTAAAATCACGCAAGATTGAACCCATATCTAAGCACCTCTTCCATTGCAAGAAAAACCAATCTAGTTGGCCAAACCAAACTGATAATTCGAAGAGAAATACCAAGATACCAAATTATGCATAAAATAAATTAGAGAAGATTCAAATAATATTCATAGATAAGTTGATCATAAATCCATAATTCATCGGATCTCGACAAACACACCGCAAAGGAAGATTACATCAGATAGATCTCCAAGAACATAAAGGAGAACATGGTATTGAGAATCAAATAGAGAGAAGAAGCCATCTAGCTACTAGCTATGGACCCATAGGTTTGTGGTAAACCACTCACGCTTCATCGGAAGGGCAATAGGGTTGATCTAGATGCCCTCCCTGATCGAATCCCCCTCCAGCAGGATGTCGGAAAAGGCCCCTAGATGGGATCTCATGGGAACACAAGGTTGCGGCAGTGGAAAAGTGTTTTTATGGATGTTTCTGGTGGTTACGGAATATATGTGAATACATAGGGACAAGGGCTAGGTCAGAGGAGTCCCGAGGAGGTGGCAAGGTAGAGAGGCGCCCTCCTAGGGCGCGCCCTCCACCCTTGCCGCCACCTCGCGGCTCTTCTGACTTCGACTCCAAGTCCCCCGGGTGTCTTCTGGTCCAAGAAAAATCATCATGAAGTTTTACTCCGTTTGGACTCCATTTGGTATTCCTTTTCTGCAAAGCTCAAAAACAAGGAAAAAAACAGAAACTGGCACTGGGCTCTAGGTTAATAAGTTAGTCCCAAAAATAATATGAAATAGCATATTAATGCATATAAAACATCCAAAACAGATAATATAATAGCATGGAACAATTAAAAATTATAGATACGTTGGAGACGTATCAGCAGCTCACTGATCCACCTCCCTCCCCTCGCCCGATGGAGCCAGTTGCTACCCCAAGCCGGTGCGTGGTTCAGCAACTCACCGCTCTAGGCCAGATCGACAAGGAGCGGTGAGCTGCTCCATGCCAACACGACGGGGAGCTTTGGCATCGCCTCTACTGTCCACGCCGCCGCCTCATACCGCGTCTCCCGTGTCAGTGACCGCGTCTCCCGTGTTTGCGGCCGATACCCCCATGCCTACGGCTGCGCCATGCAAGCAGAGACAGAAGCCGGTTGCACGGAGAGCGACGAGTCAGTGGCCAGCGCCTCGGCATCCGCTGCCATCATCGAGGAGTAGTAGAACACGAGAGGTCGCCGCCGCTTTGGTCCCATGAAGGCCACCATCGAGGCGACGCCGGTGTACACAGCAGGTGTCTTGTTGGGTCCTCTATTGCGAGGACCTTTGTTGACCCTGCATGGGCTCCACAGAAGCGGAAAATCCCCCTTCGAGGGGCGCGCCTTGATGGCGTAACTGCAGGTGCAGTTGGGTCACTGACATGTGGGCCCAAAAGGCATCTTCCCACATGTCAATGACCCAACTGCACCTGTAGTTACGTCACTGAAACTTAGTACCCCTTGGATTCCATCTTGGGCATCAACGAACGATTTCAATCAGTTGAGCAGTGGGGAAGCGAGCCATCCTTTGCGTTGAAGCATATACCTCCGCGGCTCTCGACAGTCCAGTGATCGTGCTGCTGGACATGACAAAGACAAATGGATCCGCGGGCGACCATTTAGGCTAGATATTATTATACCTGTGTCGTTCAGGAGTAGCACCGCTTAGTTGATTTAAATGTAATGAAATCCGTCATGTTTATACGAAAATCCGGTATTTTATATGAATTCCGTCATTGTTTATATGAAATATCACCGTGTTTGTATGAATTTTGTCCGGTTGGTTGAGTTGCTGTCAGAATGTGTGCGGCAATGGTTGGATGGCACAATTTGCGGGTCGCCGGTCGGTCGGCGGTCGGCTCGGGCGTCAAGGTGGGACAAAAGAGCACAGCACATGCGAGCTCGTCTCCAACGCGCGCGCTGGAGGATGCATGAGCACCCGGGCTCTACCTCGTTCATTGGTGCAAAGGCACGGGTGGACAAAAGGGTCGCCAATATTTTGGATACCGCTGGCAAGATCCAAATAGCCCCTTCCAGCCCCACCCCTCCTAGCACATTCATAAAGAACGGTGTAACACCTTAAGTAAGATGACATGATGTAGAGGAATAAACTCGTGCAATATGATGTAAACCCTATCTTTTTATCCTTGATGGTAACAATTCAATACGTGTCTCGCTACCCCTACTTTGTCACTAGGTGAAATCACGCAAGATTGAACCCAAAGCTAAGCATCTCTCCCATTGCAAGAAAAACCAATCTAGTTGGCCAAACCAAACCGATAATTCGAAGAGAAATACAAAGATACCAAATCATGCATAAAAGAATTCAGAGAAGATTCAAATAATATTCATAGATAAGCTGACCATAAATCCACAATTCATCAGATCTCGACAAACACACCGCAATAAGATTACATCGGATAGATCTCCAAGAACATCAAGGAGAACATGGTATTGAGAATCAAATAGAGAAAAGAAGCCATCTAGCTACTACCTATGGACCCATAGGTTTGTGGTAAACCACTCACGCTTCATCGGAAGGGCAATAGGGTTTATCTAGATGCCCTCCCTGATCGAATCCCCCTCCAGCAGGATGCCGGAAAAGGCCCCTTGATGGGATCTCACGGGAACACAAGGTTGCGGCGGTGGAAAAGTGTTTTCGTGGATGCTTCTGGTGGTTATGGAATATATGTGAATATATAGGGACAAGGGCTAGGTCAGAGGAGTCCTGAGGAGGTGGCAAGGTAGGGGGCGCCCCCTAGGGCGCGTCCTCCACCCTTGCCGCCACCTCGCGGCTCTTCTGACTTGGACTCCAAGTCCCCTGGGTGTTTTCTGGTCCAAGAAAAATCATCGTGAAGTTTTATTCCGTTTGGACTCCGTTCAGTATTCCTTTTCTTCAAAGCTCAAAAACAAGGAAAAAAACAGAAACTGGCACTAGCTCTAGGTTAATAAGTTAGTCCCAAAAATAATATGAAATAGCATATTAATGCATATAAAACATCCAAAACAGATAATGTAATAGCATGGAACAATTAAAAATTATAGATACGTTGGAGACGTATCAGCAGCTCAATGATCCACCTCCCTCCCCTCGCCCGATGGAGCCAGTTGCTACCCCAAGCCAGTGTGTGGTTCAGCAACTCGCCGCTCCAGGCCAGCTCGACGAGGAGCGGTGAGCTGCTCCATGCCAGCACGACGGGGAGCACGGGCATCGCCGCTGCCGTCCACGCCGCCGCCTCATACCGCGTCTTCCGTGTCAGCGACCGCGTCTCCCGTGTTTGCGGCCGAGACCCGCGTGCCTGCAGCCGCGCCATGCAAGCAGAGACAGCAGCCGGTTGCGCAGAGAGCGACGAGTCGGTGGCCAGTGCCTCCGCATCCACCACCATCATCGAGGAGAAGTAGAACACAACAGGCCATCGCCACTTTGGTCCCATGACGGCCACCATCGAGGCGACACCGTTGTACACAGCAGGTGTCTTGTTGGGTCCTTATGTTTCGAGGACCTTTGTCGTCCCCGCATGGGCTCCACAGAAGCGGAAAATCCCCTTTCGACGAACGTTGCTTCAGTGACGTAACTGCAGGTGCAGTTGGGTCACTGACATGTGGGCCCAATAGGCATCTTCCCACATGTCAATGACCCAACTGCACCTATAGTTATGTCACTGAAACTCGGTACCCCTTTGTCACGCCCAAGATGTGGCCCTATCCTAAAGGAACTCGAAGGTCCCACCAAGGATAGAAGCGCATCTTGAAGACACTTTTGCAAGGAGGATATCATTACATCAACATTACATAATAGTGGGGATACATCCAAGACATACAATGTCACATGAATACAACAATATATCATATACAAGATCAACATCCGACTACGGATGAAACATAAACAGAAACTCAAACGACATCCACCCTACCAGCCAGTGCCGACACAGAACCTATCCCTCGATCGAAGAAGCGTAAGAAGAACTCCAAAACAAGCAAACATCGCTCTCGCGTCATGATCATCGCATAACTTGTACCCGCAATCGTTGTTGTAGTAATCGTGAGCCACGAGGACTCAAAGAATCCCATTACCATGGGTATCAAGACTAGCAAAGCTTAATGGGTAAGGAAGAGGTAAAGTGGTGAGGTTGCAGCAGCGACTAAGCATGTATGGTGGCTAACTTACAAAACAAGAGCGAGAAGAGGAGCTTAGCAAGCGGTCGTCAACTAATAATGATCAAGGAGTGATCCTGAACTCCTACTTACGTCAAACATAACCCAGAAACTGTGTTCTCCTCTCGAACAACCCCGAAAAGAGACGATCACTACACGCATACACGGTTGGTGTATTTTAGAAGAGTTTACTTCAAGTTTACTACAATCGGATATTAACAAATTCCCATCTGCCACATAACCGCGGGCACTGCTCTCGAAAGTTTATACCCTGCAGGGGTGTCCCAACTTAGCCCATCACAAGCTCTCACGGTCAATGAAGGATATTCCTTCTCCCAGGAAGACCCGATCAGTCTCGAAATCTCGGTTTACAAGACATGTCGACAATGGTAAAACAAGACCAGCAAAGCCGCCCGATGCTGGCAATCCCGATAGGAGCTGCACATATCTCGTTCTCGTGGCAACACGGATAGGTCACCTCTGAGTAAAACCAGCCCTCGACTTACCCCGAGGTGGCCCTTGATCTGCCGGTTCGAACCAAAGACTTAGAGAAGCAATCGGCCCGGGCTAAAATAAAGATGACCCTCGGGTTGGCTGACCCAAGGGAAAGGGTATAGGTGGTGGTGAGGCAAATGATAAAACCAAGGTTGGGCCTTGCTGGAGGAGTTTTATTCAAAGTGAACTATCAAGGGGGTCCCATAAATCACCCAACCGCGTAAGGAACACAAAATCCGGGAACATAACGCCTATATGACGGAAACTAGGGCGGCAAGAGTGGAACAGAACAACAGGCATAAGGCCGAGCCTTCCACCCTTTGCCAAGTATATAGATGCATTAATAATATAAGAGATATTGTGATATCCCAACATAAACATAATCCAACATGGAGCAATCTTCATCTTCACCTGCAACTAACAACGCTATAAGAGGGGCTGAGCAAAAGCGGTAACATAGCCAAACAACGGTTTGCTAGGAAGGGTGACAAAGGTTAGGGGTTCATGGCAATTTGGGAGGCTTGATAAGCAAGTGGTAGGTAACGCAGCATAGCAATAGCATCGAGGCAACTAGCATAGCAATGATAGTAATGAGATCCAAGGTGACGGTCATCTTTCCTGAAATCCCGCTAGGAAGAAGAACGAGTCCATGAAGAAGATGAACGGGAGTAGTTGAACGAATCCTCACAATCGCAACATTACCGGAACTGAGAAGCTGCACCGGAAAGAAACAAACAACATGGTAAATGTGCAAGCATAAACATGGCACGATGCACAATCAAGTATGATGCATGTCCGGTTTAATGAGGCATGGCATGGCAAAGAGCATCAAACAATACTACAAATTAAGTGGAGCTCAATATGCAACGAGTTGCATATGACGAAACACCACATTCGAGTTATTTAGTTCGCTCTCGTTTAGGTACACAACAATATTAAAGGTTGTTAAACATGGCAAGAGGTGTAACATAATTAAACTACCTATCTAGGCAAGTTTAAATGAGGCCGGAACAACAAACAACAATTCCGGAAAATCCCCATATGCATATTTTATGAATTTGGTACTGTTCTGTCCTAAAGCATATTTTATTGTTGTTAAACAGGAAAATAAAGTGCAACATGTCAATCTATGCATTTTTCCACCCCATTTACATATAAAGTTTATTAAATTTGGAGCTACGGTTATTTAGTTACGAAATAAAGCATTTTAGCATGGCATTTGAGCAAATTTAAACAAACAACATGTTTAAACATATTAAACATGGATGAAAATATCATATTATGAAACTGCATGAAAAACTGAGCAAGTTACATATATGACATGTTTAAATCCGATGCACGGTTATTTAGTTGTGAGTAATTTAAAATCATGGCATTTTCTGTAATTATTAATGCTTGGTTTAAATCGCAAAATCGTCCAGGAAAGAAAAACATGAGATGGGCCGAATCTGGCTGGCCCGACAGGAGCACTGGGTGCGGCTTAGAGATGGGCTGCAGCTCACCTAGCTGGGTTGGCCCAGATGGGTGAAGAGGCCAAGGCAGGCCGGCTTACAGGAGTCAGCCACGGCGGGACTTGGCGAAATCGTGGTCAACGCGAGGCGAGCGAGCTGCTTGTTATTCAAGAACAGGCGGCAAGAATGTGTTCATGGTGATGGGCCGGCGGAAGCAGCTGCCGGCGTGGGGCTTGGGCGCGACGCCGGAGAGGAGGCAGCGACGCGGCAGAGGCAAGGGCTCAGGTTTCGTCCTCGTCTCCGTGGAAGCGTAACGACGGGCGGCAGACTTGGCGCGGGCAAGGGAGGTCCCGGTAGGGCGCGGGTCTCGGGACGGCGGATCTGGCCAGAACGGGCTTGGACGGCGGCTTGAATCCTGCGAGGCGTAAGAAAGCGAGGAGTTGAGAGAGGGAGAGCAAAGCAAAGAGAAAGGAGAGGGACGACAGGGAAAGGAGGGCGGCAACGCTGCTCACCGACAAAGTCCGGCAGCGACAGCGAGGTCTTGGCACGGGCGAGCAAGGCAGCAGGGAGGCTGGAGACGTCGGATCCAAGGCCGGGGCCGGAGGAACTTGATCCCGGCGACGACGGAGCTTCCGCGGGCGGCCATGCCATCTCCCACTCGTTCGCTATGAAGAGACAGAGAGGGTGAGGCGAGAGAGATGAGAGATTTCGAGAGAGCGGCACGGGGAGGAAGGGAGCAGGGCACGGCCTGGTGGCGCTGGTTGGCGGGCTGGATCGGGAGGGGATCCCGAGGAAGAGGGGACTGGAGGAGTGGTGGTGGCGCGATGGAATGGAAAGGATGGGACATGATCCCTAGATCCTAGGGTTGGACCTATATATATAGCAAGTGGTTTAGATTAGGGGTATTTAGTCCCTCCGATCGAAATCAAACGGCCGAGAATAAATAGGTTAGGGAGTCAAAAAGAGAAAACGGAGATGTTTTATATATGTTAGGAGATGAACTGAATGCAACGGTGATGACTGAGCGGTTCGGGTTCGGAGCAAGTTTCGGACACACGCGAGGGGGCTGCGAGCTGGCAAGAGAGGTTAGGTGGTCATGGTCAAGAGGGAAGCGAAAACCCGATTGGTCTCTGTCGGTGTCAAAACCGGCGGATCTCGGGTAGGGGGTCCCGAACTGTGCGTCTAGGCGGATGGTAACAGGAGACAAGGGACACGATGTTTTTACCCAGGTTCGGGCCCTCTCGATGGAGGTAAAACCCTACTCCCGCTTGATTAATATTGATGATATGGGTAGTACAAGAGTAGATCTACCATGAGATCAGAGAGGCTAAACCCTAGAAGCTAGCCTATGGTATGATTGTTGTTCGTCCTACGGACTAAAACCCTCTGGTTTATATAGACAACGGAGAGGGTTAGGGTTACATAGAGTCGGTTACAACGGGAGCAGATCTACATATCCGTATCGCCAAGCTTGCCTTCCACGCCAAGGAAAGTCCCATCCGGACACGGGACGAAGTCTTCAATCTTGTATCTTCATAGTCTAGGAGTCCGGCCAAAGGCTATAGTCCGGCTATCCGGACACCCCCTAATCCCGGACTCCCTCAGTAGCCCCCGAACCAGGTTTCAATGACGATGAGTCCGCGCACAGATTGTCTTCGGCATTGCAAGGCGGGTTCCTCTCCAAATTCTGTGTACCTGTTGAATAGTGTCCGACTTCTCGTGAATATTGTGCTCCTTGGCATCCACGCCCAAATAATGGCCTTCTTCCACATGTCAAACGAATGCGAAAAGCCAGGTTTTTTTACATTTACCCCCTAGCTGCGCAAATGAGCTGCCTATAAAAGAGACGAAGATTCAGATCCGAATCACGCCATCTTCCCTTCGCGAGCGTTCATCGGAGCGCATCCGACATAAATCCATTCCATCATGGCCAGTCGACGCAGCTCCTCCTCTCGCCCTCTGAAAGCACAAGTGCTCCCTAGGTGGTTTTGGTAATTAATGTCAACATATCTCTTGTTGGACTAACACTTTTATCTAGTATGTTTCAGATAAGTTCAACAATGGAGTGGCATGGACTAAAGGATGTGGGAACTCCTTCAAGATGCTAAGGACAAAGGATTGGCTAAAGCTTCAAGCTCAAGACTCTTCATTTTACATTTTAGTGATCCAAGATCACATTGAGTCTATAGGAAAAGCCAATACTATCAAGGAGGGATGAGGTGTTGCTTAATGAGCCTCTTGCTTCATGTGCTTAGTGATATGCTCCAAAACCCTCGCCTACTTTCCCACTTCCACACATATGTCCTAAAACCTAAAGTCAAACTCGGCCCCACTGATTCTTCCTATCCGGCGCCACCGAGTTTGGATGTCTTAGCCACTGCCACAAACCCTAGGCAAATCGGTTCTACCGATAGGGATCTCAGTCTCACCGAGATGGGATTGTAATCTCTCTGTGTATGTCCTTATCAAAATCGGTCTCACCGAGTTTGAGAATCGGTACTAACGAGATTACAATGCAAACTTTCTGGTTGACTCATTATCAAAATTGGTCTCACCGAGTTTGAGTAATATGTCCAACCAAGTTTGCCTGACCAACTCTTTGGTTAGCTAATTACCAAAATCGGTCTCACCGAGTTTGTGTAATCGGTCTCACCGAGATTACGTTATGCCCTAACCCTAACCATATCGGTCCTACCGAGATGCAAGTCGATCCACCGAAAATCCTAATGGTCACTAAGTTTACTAAAATCAGTCTGACCGAGTTTGTTGATTCAGTCCCACCGAGATTGGTAAATTGTGTGTAACGGTTAGATTTTGTGTGGAGGCTATATATACCCGTCCACCTCCTCTTCATTCATGGAGAGAGCCATTAGACTGAACCTACACTTCCAGCATCCTATCTCTGAGAGAGAACTACCTACTCATGTGTTGAGGCCAAGATATTCCAGTCCTACCATATGAATCTTGATCTCTAGCCTTTACCAAGTTGCTTTCCACTCAAATCCTCTTTCCACCAGATCCAAATCCTATGAGAGAGAGTTGAGTGTTGGGGAGACTATCATTTGAAGCACAAGAGCAAGGAGTTCATCATCAACACACCATTTGTTACTTCTTGGAGAGTGGTGTCTCCTAGATTGGCTAGGTGTCACTTGGGAGCCTCCGACAAGATTGTGGAGTTGAACCAAGGAGTTTGTAAGGGCAAGGAGATCGCCTACTTCGTGAAGATCTACCGCTAGTGAGGCAAGTCCTTCGTGGGCGGCAGCCATGGTGGGATAGACAAGGTTGCTACTATGGACCCTTCGTGGGTGGAGCCCTCCGTGGACTCAAGGCAACTGCTACCCTTTGTGGGTTGAAGTCTCCACCAACGTGGAAGTACGATAGCACCACCTATCGGAACCACGCCAAAAACATCCGTGTTTCCAATTGCGTTTGAATCCTCCAAACCCTTCCCTTTACTTTCTTGCAAGTTGCATGCTTTACTTTCCGCTGCTCATATACTCATTGCATGCTTGCTTGTTATGTATTGAGAATGTTAAACTTGTGCCTAAACTCCACTTAAACTTTAATAAGGTTAAAAACTGCAACTTTGGTACTTAGTGTCTAATCACCCCCCCTCTAGACACCTCTTCTCAAGATCCTACAAGTGGTATCATAGCTTTGGTATCCATTGCATTGGTTTAATCACCATTGGAGGAAGATGGATGAGTCTACTTTGGGGGGTCTTAGTCATAGAGTGCCTATTCTTGATGGAGAGTATTTTCATGAGTAGAAAAATGAGATGCTTGTAATTTTCAATCAATATCATTTGAACAAGTACATTGCTAGCCCTTGTGCTCCTCATGTTGATCCTATGCATCCTACCCTTGATGAATCTATTGACATGACTAGGAATCTTAGAACTGTTAATCTTATCACTAGAGGCTTGCCTAGAAACTTGATTAGAATCTTGCCTACCTTTGAGTGTGCCTACACTATATGGAAATTTCTTGAGGAATGCTTTCCAAATTATTCCTTGAAAAATATAGATTAAATTCTCTATAAGTCTATTGCTTTGAGTAAAATAAATACTAGTGATCCTATGTTTCGTGATAGTCTATTTGAACTTACCAACCTTATGCGTGCCAAAGGAGATGTTGGAATTATTAGTGATATTATTTCCGAAGCTATAAGAATTCATAAGCAAGATCATTGTCAAACTCACTCTAATGAATTACCCTCTCTAGGATTTGATCCACCACATGACGATGTTGAACATGGATACTATGATGAGGATGATGATAGTGACTTCGATCTTGATGATGCAATGAGACATTTTGGTCTTATGGCAAATCTTCGGGGATATGTGTTAGGAGGAAAGGAATGGGTTCTTGATAGTGGATGTACCGATCACATGACCGGAGATAAAGACATGTTTCGTGAGCTTGCTGAAAATGATAGTCCTCGAAAGTTTGTCACTTTCGGTGACAACTCAAAGGGTAAGGTGGTTGGCCTCGGTAAGGTGGCCATCTCACATGATAGCTCCATTCAGAATGTCATGCTCGTTGAATCTCTTGGGTACAACTTACTTTCAGTATCTAGACTTGCTGATTTCGGTTTCAATGTTCTATTTACTGAAATTGATTACCAAGTGTTTCGTCGAGACAATTATAAAATGTTCTTTACCCTATAATGAGAGGTGATCTATACATTGTTGATTTCACTAAAAAGGCTCAACCTAAAACTTGCTTCATTGCTAAATCCTCAAAAGGTTGGTTATGGCATAGACGATTAGGTCACGTTGGCATGAGAAACCTTGACAAGCTTATTAAAGGGAATCATATCCTTGGAGTTAACGATGTCATATTTGATAAGGATAGACTTTGCGGTGCTTGTCAAGGTGTAAATAGGTTGGAGGAAGGCATCCCGTGAAGAACATCATGACCACAAAGAGGCCACTCGAGCTACTTCACATGGATCTCTTTGGTCCCAACTCCTACAAGAGTCTCGGTGGAAATTCTTTTGGTTTAGTTATAGTTGATGATTTTTCAAGATTTACGTGGGTGTTCTTTCTCGATGATAAATCGCAGGTCCAAAAGATCTTCAAAAGCTTCGCTAGGAAGGCCCAAAACCAATTTGAAGTGAAGATCAAGAAGGTTCGCAGCGACAACGGAACGGAGTTCAAGAATGCAAATGTGGACACCTTTCTTGACGAAGAAGGGATTTCACACGAGTTCTCGGCTACGTACACACCTCAACAAAATGGAGTTGTTGAGAGGAAGAACCGGACGCTCATCGAAATGGCGAGAACGATGCTTGATGAGTACAAGACACTGAAGCACTTTTGGGTAGAAGCGGTTGAGATAGCTTGTCATGCAACAAATCGCTTGTATCTTCACAAGCTACTCGGCAAGACGGCATACAAGCTCCTCACCGGTAACAAACCCCAAGTTGGATACTTTCGAGTATTCGGCTCAAAGTGCTACATTCTTGATAAGCATCACGCTCTAAATTTGCTCCTAAGTCTCATGAAGGTTTCCTACTAGGTTATGGCTCAAACTCTCACACTTACCGTGTTCACAACAATTTCACCCGAAAGGTTGAAGAGACGGTAGATGTGAAGTTTGATGAATCTAACGGCTCGCAAATAGAGCAATTGCCAATTGATGTAGGAGACAAAGACCCTTCTAAGCAATCCAAGACTTGTCTATTGGCAAGGCCCGGCCCAACGGAGGTGAAGGAGAGTACCTGTCATTCAAGTGGAAGCTTCTACTTCACGACAAGGTAAACCAAGAGTTGCTACGGAAGCATCCACAAGTGGGACACACCAAGATGAAGAAAACAAGGAAGAACATCACGAACATCAACAACCCCCTTCTCCACCTCGACAAGAGAACGACAACGCCAACAATGAAGAAGGCCAAGAAGAAGAACGAGATGAAGAAGATGTTCAACGAAGACCCAAGCAAAAGCTTTCACGAGTTCGAGCAAGAATTGCTAAAGACCATCCCACGAGCAAATCTACAATGATATTCAAACCGGGAGAATCACTCGCTCTAAAACTCGCTTAGCTAACTTTTGTGAAAACTATTCTTTCATCTCTAGAATTGAACCTATGAAGGTTGAAGAAGCATTGGAAGATCCGGATTGGATAAATGCTATGCATGAAGAGCTACACAATTTTGAGAGGAACCAAGTTTGGACATTGGTTGAGAAGCCCGACAACAACCACAACATCATCGGTACCAAATGGGTGTTTCGCAACAAGCAAGATGAAGATGGACAAGTAGTTCGCAACAAGGCACGTCTCGTCGCCCAAGGCTACACACAAGTCGAAGGTATGGACTATGGTGAGACTTATGCTCCCTGCTGCTAGACTTGAGTCCATTCAAGCATCTTACTTGCCTATGCTAATCACCATAATATCACCTTGTACCAAATGGACATTAAAAGTGCTTTTCTAAATGGTGAAATAGAGGAGGAAGTCTATGTTAAGCAACCTCCCGGCTTTGTCAATCCTAAGAAACCCAATCATGTTTACAAACTTCACAAAGCTCTTTATGGTCTTAAACAAGCTCCTAGAGCATGGTATAAATGTTTGACCAAGTTTCTTCTTGAAAAAGGCTTTGAAATTGGGAAAATTGATTCCACACTTTTTACTAAAAGGGTTAATGGTGAATTATTTGTATGCCAAATTTATGTTGATGATATCATATTTGGATGAACTAACCTCATTTTAGTGAAAAGTTTGGAAAGCTAATGTCGGAGAAGTTTGAGATGTCAATGATGAGTGAACTCAAATTCTTTCTTGGGTTGCAAATCAAGCAAACTAAGGAAGGTACCTTTGTCTCTCAAACGAAGTACACTAAGGACTTATTCAAGAAGTTCAAGATGCAAGAATGCAAAGGTATGTCTACACCCATGCCTACTAGTGGACATCTTGACTTGACCAAAGATGGTAAACCGTTGATCAAAAGGTTTATCGCTCTATGATTGGTTCATTGTTATATCTATGTGCTTCACGTCCCGATATTATGCTAAGCGTGTGCATGTGTGCACGATATCAAGCTGCTCCTAAAGAATGTCATCTTAAGGTCGTGAAAAGGATAGTGAGATACTTAATCCATACACCAAATTTTGGCATTTGGTATCCTAAGAGGGCCTCTTTCGTCTTGTTGGCTACTCCGACTCGGACTATGCCGAGACAAGGTTGATAGAAAGTCCACTTCGTGTACTTGTCAATTTCTTGGTAGATCTCTTGTGTCTTGGTCCTCCAAGAAACAAAACTCGGTATCCTTATCCACTACCGAAGCGGAATACATTGCCGTTGGTTCATGTTGTGCTCAATTACTTTGGATGACCCAAACTCTTAAAGACTATGGGATATATGTGAAACATGTTCCATTGCTTTGTGACAATGAAAGTGCTATCAAAATTGGTCATAATCCTATGCAACATTCTCGAACTAAGCATATTGAAGTTCGTCATCATTTCATTCGAGATCATGTGTCTAAGGGTGACATTGATCTTAAGCATGTTCGCACCGAAAAGCAATTAGCGGATATATTCACTAAACCTCTTGATGAGAAAGTGTTTTGCAGGTTAAGAGGAGAATTGAACATCATTGATGCTTCAAACTTGGAGTAGAAACTCCATTGGATACATGCAAGACATGAGCTTATGCCTAATCCTTGATACCTCACCTATGATGGAAATCTTATGTCTAGGATATATTTGTATCTTGCATGTTATCTAACCCATGTTGGTACTTGGTTGAATCAAATTCCATGAGGTTGTAACCTACTCATATCTTGAGCAATCTCTACATCACCAAGTCTCTACACAAGGTGGATGAAGCCAAGGAAGCACAAAACCATTTAAACATATCCTTTGACATATTTTATGTTGAGCTTCATGATTTTCATTGTTGGATACACAAGTGCTCTTCCTTGCACGAACTAACCCATGTAGGAAGATGGACTCAAATTCCAAGTGGTGCTCCAAATTCTTGATGAGCTACATCAACTTTGAGCAACCCACACAAGTTCAACTACATGGACGACACCACCAACCAAGGTATGTTATTCCATCTTAGAGAAGCTTTACTCCAACACATGAGTTAAAGCAACTCGACAAGATGTGAATACATCAAGATGTAGACGAAAATGGCAACCCCATTTTGAGCTTAAACGATGAGTATGACCTATGATCAAGTGATCTCACTTGACTCCTAAGTCAATATACTCTAACATAGGTGACTTTGTCGTCGACCATCTCTAGATGAAGTTCTCTTGTGTTCCTTTCTGAGTTTTTGCATTTGCCTCATGCATATGTGTTTCCCCTTCTCAAAAAAAAAACTTCATCTAGATTTCATTCTGTTTGCTCTGCATTTTCTGCATTCCAATTCATTGCAAATCTTTCAGTAAATTCCTTGCAAATCTTTGTGAGATCTTATTAGTCAAGTGAGTCGAGGTGACAAGTGTTTTCTCTGCGATGAACTTGGTTACACCGATTTGTTATTTTCGGTCCAACCGAAAACTTTCGGTACCACCAAAGCATACCACTCGGTGCCACCGATTTCACAACGGGAAAAACAGTTTGCCACTTATTCTGTGTTTCTTTTGATCTAGCTCCACTCAATGAATCTTGTCCTCTACAAGCATCACATTTTTATCATTGCTTTATGTTGTGACTCAAGGATCAAACCCATTCACGACAAATTCCAACGGGGGAGAGAGAGATCACATTTTTTTTCAAGCCCCTCTTGGAAATTGATGCCAAAGGGGGAGAGAGAGATCACATCAAAGCTTATCACTTAGAGAGATCACATCAGAGAAGGAGAGAGAGATCCTTCAGGAGGAGAGAGCGATCTCCAGGGGGAGAGAATACTAGATAAAAGTATCTCTCAAGGATCCCAGATGCTTGGTGTTCAAGAGGAGAGATGCCACATGTCTTCTTGAGGGGAAAGACATGTTCATATGTGCTTATTTGCATTAGCTTGCATTAGCTTTGCTCATTTATATCTTTCAGCTCTGATTTTCTGTTCCCTATCTTCTCTCAGTATCCCATGCTAGATTTAGGGGGAGCAAGACATCTAAGGGAAAGAAATCATTCAAATTCATTGCATATCTTTACTCTTGGGGACATGTCAAATCCAATGTAGTACTTAGTACTCACTCTACATGTCATCCCGCCTTGGTATTCTTGTGGTTTCTTTTGTTTGCTCTGGCTAGTAGGTGCATCTGTGTTATCTAACCTTGTTTACGCAGTTCATTCCATCCTAAGCCAACTCAAGACTACAAGGTAAGTATATGCATCACAATCATGTGTATGAGGAATTCTTGCCGATGTACATACTGTTTGCAAGAAGGACTCATGGGCATGAAGGTATTTTCTTTAATATTCTTTGCTCTCGATGCATATGGCCAAGATACATGTAACACATTGCTGCTCTATCATGGTTATGCTATCACATGCTTCTATATTCCATATTCACATGATTGCATACATGTAGGGGGAGCCTATGCCTTACATGTCTTTCCGATGCTTTACTTGCTATTCTTTATATCTTTATCTAAAGCTATGATGTATGTTGTCATCAATTACCAAAAAGGGGGAGATTGAAAGCACAAGTGCTCCCTAGGTGGTTTTGGTAATTAATGTCAACATATCTCTTGTTGGACTAACACTTTTATCTAGTATGTTTCAGATAAGTTCAACAATGGAGTGGCATGGACTAAAGGATGTGGGAACTCCTTCAAGATGCTAAGGACAAAGGATTGGCTAAAGCTTCAAGCTCAAGACTCTTCATTTTACATTTTAGTGATCCAAGATCACATTGAGTCTATAGGAAAAGCCAATACTATCAAGGAGGGATGAGGTGTTGCTTAATGAGCCTCTTGCTTCATGTGCTTAGTGATATGCTCCAAAACCCTCAGCTACTTTCCCACTTCCACACATATGTCCTAAAACCTAAAGTCAAACTCGACCCCACAGATTCTTCCTATCCGGTGCCACCGAGTTTGGATGTCTTAGCCACTGCCACAAACCCTAGGCAAATCGGTTGTACCGATAGGGATCTCGGTCTCACCGAGATGGGATTGTAATCTCTCTGTGTATGTCCATTATCAAAATCGGTCTCACCGAGTTTGAGAATTGGTACTACCGAGATTACAATGCAAACTTTCTGGTTGACTCATTATCAAAATCGGTCTCACCGAGTTTGCCTGACCAACTCTCTGGTTAGCTAATTACCAAAATCGGTCTCACCGAGTTTGTGTAATCGGTCTCACCGAGATTACGTTATGCCCTAACCCTAACCATATCGGTCCTACCGAGATGCACGTCTGTCCCACCGCAAATCCTAACTGTCACTAAGTTTACTAAAATCGGCTGTCCGAGTTTGTTGTTTCGGTCCCACCGAGATTGGTAAATTGTGTGTAACGGTTAGATTTTGTGTGGAGGCTATATATACCCTCCACCTCCTCTTCATTCATGGAGAGAGCCATCGACCGAACCTACACTTCCAAAGATCCTATCTCTGAGAGAGAACTACCTACTCATGTGTTGAGGCCAAGATATTCCATTCCTACCATATGAATCTTGATCTCTAGCCTTTACCAAGTTGCTTTCCACTCAAATCCTCTTTCCACCAGATCCAAATCCTATGAGAGAGAGTTGAGTGTTGGGGAGACTATCATTTGAAGCACAAGAGCAAGGAGTTCATCATCAACACACCATTTGTTACTTCTTGGAGAGTGGTGTCTCCTAGATTGGCTAGGTGTCACTTGGGAGCCTCCGACAAGATTGTGGAGTTGAACCAAGGAGTTTGTAAGGGCAAGGAGATCGCCTACTTCGTGAAGATCTACCGCTAGTGAGGCAAGTCCTTCGTGGGCGACGGCCATGGTGGGATAGACAAGGTTGCTACTTCATGGGCCCTTCGTGGGTGGAGCCCTCCGTGGACTCGCAAGAACTGCTACTCCTTTGTGGGTTGAAGTCTCCACCAACGTGGAAGTACGATAGCACCACCTATCAGAACCACGCCAAAAACATCCGTGTCTCCAATTGCTTTTGAATCCTCCAAACCCTTCCCTTTACTTTCTTGCAAGTTGCATGCTTTACTTTCCGCTGATCATATACTCATTGCTTGCTTGCTTGTTATGTATTGAGAATGTTAAACTTGTGCCTAAACTCCACTTAAACTTTAATAAGGTTAAAAAAATTGCAACTTTCGTACTTAGTGTCTAATTACCCCCCCCCCCCCCTCAAGACACCTCTTCTCAAGATCCTACACCCTCCCAAATTTCTCACCGGAGATTCGGAGAGATGTTCCGTCCCTTACAAATGAAGCTAGTGACGCCCAAACCAAGGGATTTCTTCCCCAGCCTTCATGGTCCTTGCTCGAGCCGGACTCGCCACCTATAATGGCGGAAAGAAGTGAGAGCATCCCCAATCCCTCCAAAGGAGAGCGGGTATGCCTTGTCCCTTATCCGATAAGAGGGCTCCGATTTCCAATTCATCCGCTTTCTCCAGGGCTCTGGAGTTCTACGGCCTCCAGCTGCACAACCTTACGCCTTTGCCTCCATTTTGCATATTGCGGGCTTCAGAGCCCTTTGCGAAGCTGCTTTTGGGCATCGAGGCTCATTTCGCTACCGTGGAAGAAGCCGCTCGCCTTGTGCCCCGTTCTCGTGGAGGGGTCGATATATCAAGTGGGCGGAGCCGAACTATGGCGCATCGCCGGGACCGGATATCTATCCGGAACCCCAAGGAAGGCGTCCGAAGACTGGCCTTCAAAATGGTTTTATATAGAAGATGTCCCCCTGCGGGACCCTGTTCGGATCGGCCTCCCCAAGTTAAATAATGCTCCCTTGAAGAAGAGCCTAAGCTGGCGTCCACGGAGCCCTCAGAGGGAAAATGAAAAGGACGTCCTTTACCTGATGAGCCGGATAAGGTTGTTAGCTCATTCCGGACTGACCATGATCGGAGTCATGGCCACATGCATTATGCGGGGGGTGCAGCCGCTTCAATATAGATGCCACCCCATGTGGGATTTCAACGGGGAGGATGATGCCACCCTCTGCGGCCCTAAGGGGCCGGGATTGGTTGCTGCTCTGACGAAGGCCTTGTCCGCATTGTACAAGGGAAAACAGGAGGAGTTCCTCCGCGTCAATCCACAGGGCGGATTTTCTATGTACAATCCTCCAAGTTGGGTAAGCGGACACTTCTTTTTGCCCATCCATTCCATATTCCCATAGTTAAGTACCTTATCTTGTGATTTCGACGCAGGAACTGTGTCAGGCCGTAAAGGATATAAACAGCCCCCCTCCACAACCCGAGGATCCGGAACGGTTCCTCGATCCGGCCTCCCAAGAGAATCCGGACATATCCGTGGAGCTGATCGATGGGGTATTCTACCAACTAAGCATCGACAATGCCTTGGTCGCCATTACGGCCGATTACCCCGGAATACTTCCAGCCTCATAGGTAACTGAGACCGAAGTCCCAATACTTTGAAAATGATCCATCCGTGCTTATTTTTTATCACCGTATATCAATGGTGTTTTGCAGGGGGAGCCCTTGAGGCGGAAGGCCGAGCCTACGGTGGCTAGCCAACAAGGGGCAGCAAGGCTCAAAGAGTGAAAAAGAAGTGCGGTCCGGATTGAGACGCGAGCGCAACGGGTATGGCGTGCCATTTATTCCTGTGTTTTATTCCTGGAAGGCATACTAACGCTTGGGCTCTCTTCAGAAAAAGAGCGCCACGGACTATATCCGGAGAGGTTGCCAATCGAGCCTCCACCAGCCAGGCTCCAAAGCCAGTCCGAAGCGGAGGCGAACACGGTTGCGTCGTCCGACGCTCCTCCGACAGAGGATGCCGGCTGCATCGCCCGCCACCAATTCCGAGGTAGAGAGTGCCATGAATCACAGGCGTCAGCCGGACAGTTCTTCAGGACGACATGTTTCTCCCAAGAGGCATTGGATGCCTTCAATTCGGGAGATGCGCACCTCCGTGCGCTCAAAATGGTCTAGCCAGAGCTACGGGCAAAGATGTGAAAGACATACGGTGAGAAAATTTTGATGGTTATATATGCCAAGAGTCTCGAGACTTGAAACAGTTATAATAACCGATTTAAGGATCATTTGTTATGCAGATCTTACAAGAAAGAATACCCAACTGTCCCGGGTCTTTGGAAGAGTGCAAAGCCCAACTTGAGGCCGCGACCGTCACGCAGGGGAGGCCAAGGAGACACCCTCCGTAATATACACTTCAAAGATAAGTATGTTGTGAAGTGCGGCGTGTGTGTAAATCGACAATATCATTGCAGATGGCGCCGAGTGGATCCCATAAGCAACAACTCTTGCGCCCGGTTGAAGGCCGGTGAGAGCGTGCTTACGAGGGTGAGGCAGAGAAGAATAATCTCCAAGATGCCAACACCCACCGGGCGAGGAACTAAAGGATGTTCGTGCTCACCGCTTGACTCCATGAAGGAGAATCGGCGGCTTCGGACGCCGCAGCTTTAGTAAGTGCTTGAACGAACTTTGAAAAAGAGTTCGACGAGGAAGTCGACTAACGTAGTTATGTCTCAGAGGTATGCTCACGTGTCGTCTTCACAGAGGACATGCCCGGTTCTACGGGTGACCTTCTTCCCGAGCTCTTACAACTACACGAACGAA
Organism: Aegilops bicornis; assembly: GCA_021605145.1. Taxonomy (NCBI): domain Eukaryota; kingdom Viridiplantae; phylum Streptophyta; class Magnoliopsida; order Poales; family Poaceae; genus Aegilops; species Aegilops bicornis. Next base: position 397,874,649 of record CM038671.1, on the reverse strand, counting down.
GTTCGGCAGTGATGAAAGGCGCCGCCTGTGCCTTGTGGCTATCTGTCTCCATGCCCGAAGGCCTTGGAGAGCTTGCAGAGAGGCTTAAGGGAGCACGGCGGTGCCCGATTATGGAAGATATCGGCTGCCGTCAAAGGCGCCAGGAGGCTGGGCCATGGTGAAGACGCTGCAGTACACGAAGGTGACCCAAACCACATGGCCGAGGTCGGACCTGTGGGGCCCGATGGGAAGGAGATCCCTGTGAGCTTAGTGTACGGCCAAGTAGAATTGGCTGCCAAATATTCCCAACAGATCAAACTAGACAGCCTATTAGATGGTATTGAGGAGGAATATGCCCAGTCAAATTGACTATGTAATTTAAGATGACATGTGAAAATGCCTTCTAGCCGGATTGTAGATCGTTTGTCATGGCGGACCTTTTCGCTTCAACCTCGGGACCCTATAGTCCGGAGTGTGTCCGAATACCCTCGCAGTTATGTAAGAACCGGGCATGCGTGGAGACCAAAGCGTAGGGGTCATTAGTGCTTGAAATGCATAAGTGCCCAACTAGTTATGTTATATTACATGGTTAGTAAGAAACATCTTCCGGGGAGAATAGTTCCGTTAAGGGTTCCTTTCCACAGGAGGCATGCCTTAAGGTGCATGTCCGGATCATGCTAAAAAGCGTAAAAGCATCCGGGGCGTATAAATAAATAAGTGAGAAATCATCTTTAGTTCATCGAATCGAATATTCCCTTAAGAACGCTTAGCTTTCGGCTTCACCCAGTTTGAGGTACACATCCGTGACCCGGCAAGAATAATCGCAGAGGTGCTCCCTTTACCACCTAGCCGAACAATCGGGAACGTAGGGGTAGCATGAGCCAAGCATCCCAGCTTGGCCAAAACTTAAGTCATATCAATGCATATAGTGGTGAATAAAAGGTACATGCGGAAGTGTGACACATGTGTTGGGCATGAAGCCCGTATAAATAAGCTTCTGTTAAAGAAGCCCCCAAGTACAATGAGCACGGATAGCGCGTCAAGTGCGTGCGAACAATGCTCGGACGAGCCTTTAAAGGCTGTAAGAGAAAAGGAGGGAGAAGGAAAGAAATATAAGACAGCTAATGTGTGAAAAAACATAGACAGAGGAAGGAGACGAACTCGTAATCCTCGCTAGGCGAGAATCTTCGGAGACGGGCTACGTTCCATGGGTTCTCGCCGAGTCGGTTATCCGATGCATCTCGCAGACGCAGACGCTCCACCGGTCGGGACTTGGTCGATAATAAAGGGACCTTCCCATTTGGGCTTGAGTTTGTCCTTTTTCTTGTCCGGCAGCGTAGAACTAACTCGCCAACGTTGTAAGTTTTGGCCCGCATTTCGCTTTGATATCGCCGAGCTCATTGTTGATAGAATGCGAACGGGCTTTTGCCACATCACGCTCCTCCTCCAAGGCGCCCAACTGTCCCGCCGATCGAGCTCGGCTTCTCTTTCTTCGCATTTGCGCACGCAAGGTGAGTCATGAATTATGTCGCAGGCGTAATCGCCTCTGCTACCGTATACCATAAAGAATGGTGTGAATCCGTGGTGCGATTTGGCGTGGTCCGCAGCCCCAGTACGGAGTCGAAGCTCCTCTACCTAGTGCGTGTTAGATTCCTTGAGGGACCGCACTAGTCCGGGTTTGATGCCGCTCATGATTAGACCATTTGCTCGCTCGACTTGACCGTTAGTTTGAGGGTGATAGATCAAGCATAGTCGAGCTTGATGCCCATGCTTTTGCACCGAGTTTGACCTCGTCGGTACCGTGAAGTTCGTGCCGTTATCGCGATGATGCTGTGGGGGACGCCCGTAACGGTGTAATGACCCTCGATATGAAGTGTATCACCATCCGGATTCGTCCGCCTTAATGTGCTTGGCCTCTATCCATTTGGTGAATTTATCCACCATGACCAAAGAGGTATTTTTGCTTGTGAGTTCCTCCTTTAAGGGGTCCAACCATGTCAAGCCCCTGCACCGCCAAGGGCCGGTGATGGGTATAGTTTGGAGGGCGGTGGGTGGCATGTGGCTTTGATTAGCAAAGAGCCGGCAACCGACGCATCGTTGGACTAAGTCCCGAAAGATTCCGCCTGCTGGCCGCCAATAAAATCCTGTAAGGAAGGCCTTGCTTACAAGGGCCCGGGCTGCGGCGTGGTGCCCGCCTAGTCCGACATGAATTTCATCCAGAAGATTCCGCCCTTCCTCTTCAGAGATACACCTTTGAAGGACTCCGGTGGTGCTTTTCTTATAAAGCTCTCCCTCATGGACTTTATAGGCTTTAGATCACCGCACTATGCAGCGTGCCTAGTTTTGGTCCTTGGGAAGTTCCTGCCTGGTTAGGTAGGCTATGAATGGTTCTATCCACGGGGCAATGACTGCCATTATTACGTGGGCTGAAGATGTTACTTCATTGGCAGAGCCTCCAATTGTGTCAGAAAGTTCGATGTCGGGCAGTGATGTTGGGTCCGGGCTGTTATTTCCGGACTCCCCTTCCCATAATACGGATGGCTTGAACAGCCTCTCTAAGAAGATATTGGGGGGACGGCATCACGCTTTGTGCCAATGCGTGCCAAGACGTCTGATGCCTGATTGTTTTACCGGGCTATATGGTGAAATTCGAGCCCTTCGAACCGAGCTGACATTTTTAGGATGGCGTTGTGATAAGCTGCCATTTTCGGATCCTTGGAATCAAAGTCTCCATTTATTTGGGATATCGCGAGGTTTGAATCCACGTGCACCTCTAGGCATTGAATGCCCATGGATACTGCCATCCGGAGACCATGTAGAAGGGCCTCGTATTCGGCTGCGTTGTTGGAGTCCGTATACATTATCTGGAGTACGTATTGAATCAGATTCTCTGTTGGGGACGCTGAACGACGCCAAATTTCTAGACCAGCCAACATTTTGGAGCCGTCAAGTGCATGATCCAGCTTGGAATATGTGACGTACTCTTTAGGGAGTTCGCTTCATCCATTCGGCGACGGTTGGCCAAAACTGCGACTTAATAGCTCGTCGTGGTTTATAGGTTATGTCAAACGGGAGGAGCTCAATGGCCCATTTGGCAATCCGCCCGTCGCGTCATGATTGTTTATAATGTCGTTAAGAGGTACTTGAGGCTACCGTTATCGAACACTCTTGAAAGTAGTGTCGCAGCTTCGGGATGCCATAAACACCGCGTCGCTATCTTTTGATAATGCGGATATCGTGACTTGCATGGAGTGAGGACGGTGGACACGTAGTAAACCGGATTTTGAAGGGGAACTTGTGTCCGCTCTGCTTTCGCTCGACAACGAGCACCGCGCTTACAACTTGATGAGTTGTCGTGATGTATAATAGCATTGGTTCGCCCATGTTGGGCGCGGCCAGACCGGGTTTGTTGCCAATATGGCTTTTATTTCTTCGAGTCCGCCGTGGAGGCATCCGGCCCACTGGCAAAGTGCGGTGCGCCAGAGGAGGCGATAAAGGGGTAATGCCTTTTCTCCCAAATGGGAGATAAAGCGGTTTAGAGCCGCCACGCATCCAGTCATTTTTTGTATTTGTTTGAGGTCCTTTGGGATATCCAATTGTGGCAGAGCTCGGATCTTGGCTGGGTTTGCTTCAATTCCTCTACCGGATACAATGAAGCCCAAGAGCTTTCCGGTTGGTATGCCGAAAACGCATTTTTTGGGGTTAAGCTTGATTTCATATGTTCGGAGATTATCGAATGTGAGCCTCCAGTCGTCTACTAGAGTTTTGACATGCTTGGTTTTGACGACCACATCATCTACGTATGCCTCCACTGTTTTGCCGATCTGGTTTGCGGACATGTCCGAATCATGCGCTGATATGTTCTTGTGCGCGTTTTGACCCGAAGGGCATTGTGTTGAAGCGTAATGGGCCGTATGGGGTGATAAATGCCGTTGCGGATTGGTCCGGCTCTGCCATCTTAATTTGATGGTAGCCGGAGTATTGCGTCGAGGAAACACAATGAATCGTGTCCTGCGGTAGCGTCGATAATTTGATCGATGCGGGGGAGGGGGAAGGGATCCTTTGGGCAAGCCTTGTTGAGGTCCTTGAAATCGACGCATAGGCGCCAGGATTTGTCCTTCTTTGGTACCATCACCAGTTTGCTAGCGGTCCGGATGTTTTATATCTCCGATGAATCCGGCCTCCAATAGTTTGGCTAGCTCCTCTCCCATGGCTTGTCTCTCGTGTTCGAGAAACGCCAAGAGCCTGTTTGACCGCTTGAATCCTTTTAGGATGTTTAGGTCATGCTCGCCACCAATGGGATTCTGGCATGTCTGAAGGGTGCCAGGAAAAATGTCCCAATTTTCACAGAAGAATTCTCGTAGTCCGGCGTCTACATCGTGGTTTAATTGTGCCCGGTGGAGGCCATTTTGTAGGGTCCGTTGGGTGGACTTGGAATTTGACTATTTCGTCCATTGGTTTAAAAGAGGTGGACTTGGATCTTTTATCGAGTATCACATCGTCCTCGCTCACCGTGGAAGCGCAGCGGTCGGTTCTTGACGCTAGGGCTTGAGAAAAGTGCCTCAAGGGCTAGTGCGGCTGTCTTATTTTCGCCATGAGTGCTATGTCCCGGTCACTAGCAAGAGTGATGATTCCGTTGGGCCTGGCATTTTGAGCTTCATGTACCCGTAATGGGGTATAGCTTGAAAAATTGTGAATGCCTCTCGCCCTAATAGAGCGTGGTATCTCACGAACGGGCCACTTGGAACGTGACCTCCTCGGACCTGTAATTATCCGCCGGTTCTTGGTCGCCTCCCATCGGCGTCCATACCGCCGATGTCTTCTGAGTCGGGTCGAGCATGTCGGTTAAATCATCGACGGTGGCTCTGAAGTGGGTGGTGGGTGGGCTTTGAATTTCTTCGTCGTCTGCATCCCAACCTTGCCGACCATAGTCCGCCAGGCTCTCCGATAAAGAGAGAGACTTTAGTGAATTCAGTAATGTCGCCGAAAGGAGAGTGTTGAAAGATGTCCGCGGCGGTGAACTCCATGATCGGCGCCTAATCGGATTCGATTAGCGAGGCACGGAAGGTTGAGTCCCGGAGAGGAGTCCGGCACCTTGATTCACAAGCTTCGCAGCGACAGTATAGTGTTCGCTCGATCCTCGTAGAGATTGCAGCCCCGAGGCGGTGTCCAAACACCCGTCCTCGATTAGGCGTAATCGGCTCGAGCTAAGGGTCGGAGCGGACACCTCGCGACCTGTGGCACCGCTCGGCAGAGCTAGATCATGCCCATCGTGACAAAGGCGGCGCGCGCTATCGTGGCTCGAACCCGTCGAAGATCAAGTCTCCGCGGACGTCGACCGTGTAGTTCAAACTTCCAAATCTGACCTGATGGCCAGGGGCGTAGCTTTCGATCTGCTCCAGATGGCCAAGCGAATTGGCTCGCAGTGCAAAGCCGCCAAATACGAAGATCTATCCAGGGAGAAAAGTGTCGCCCTGGACCGCAGCATTGTTGACGATCGGAGGAGCCATCGGGCCTAAAGATGACGACACAGAGGAACTCTCAATGAAAGCACCAATGTCGGTGTCAAAACCGGCGTATCTCGGGTAGGGGGTCCCGAATCAGCGTCTAGGCGGATGGTAACAGGAGACAAGGGACACGATGTATTTACCTGTGTTCGGGCCCTCTCGATGGAGGTAAAACCCTACTCTGCTTGATTAATATTGATGATATGGGTAGTACAAGAGTAGATCTACCACGAGATCAGAGAGTCTAAACCCTAGAAGCTAGCCTATGGTATGATTGTTGTTCGTCCTACGGACTAAAACCCTCCGGTTTATATAGACACCGGAGAGGGTTAGGGTTACATAGAGTCGGTTACAATGGGAGGAGATATACATATCCGTAACGCCAAGCTTTCCTTCCACGCCAAGGAAAGTCCCATCCGGACACGGGACGAAGTCTTCAATCTTGTATCTTCATAGTCCAGGAGTCCGGTCAAAGGCTATAGTTCGGCTATCCGGACACCCCCTAATCCAGGACTCCCTCAGTCTCAGAACGGTCAACGAAAGCAAGGGGGACACGACAACTACGAACGGGTGCAAGCTTTATGAAAACATGCAGATGCAATGCGCATGATGCTATGATATGAAATGCAAGACATGAACAAAATGCAAAACAAAAGACAAAACCCAACCATGAAGGTAAAATCATATCGCATCTCCGGAAAAGGCAAGAGTTGGAGTTACGAATATGGAAAGTTGTATCCGGGGCGTTACAACACTCCACCACTACGAGAGGATCTCGTCCCGAGATCTAGGATGGCACCGGAGAGAAACGGAAGAGAAAGAGGTAAGACAAAGTTGCTTCTTTGAGAAACGAGTGAAACCATGAACCTTGAGAGGTTAAACAATTTAAAAGAAAGAGTACGACAGAGATGAACGAGATTGCAAACAATCCTTACAAAAGAGGAACAAGGAACATTACGAGAACTTGAAGGTTGCAAAGACATGAATCAAGAGTTTAATGGACAAGATAGAATTCGAAACCACTCCGGTTAAGACAAGATGAGAGAGGAAGAATTCGGGCGGACTCGGTTGAACATGGAAGGAATAGAACATGAACTTGAGAAGATGGGATGATACTTGATGAAATCAACAACACACTGCCTCTGGAACTATTGAAAGAATGGCACAATGGGTAAGAAGGATTTCAGACAGCACTCAGGTTGAAAAGAGAGGCAAAACTTGATAAGATGAAAGAACTTGAAGAGATGACACAACACTCCGGTTAAATGGATAAGCATGAAAAGAACACGGTCCTCACAATTCGAGATGATGAGTGAAGAGAGCAACATCACCATGCCTCCGGAAGAAAGAATAGAAGATAGATCATTGAAATAAAAGAATGGAGAAGAAAATGCCAACTTCTGCCACAAATTATCTTGGAAAGCACCCTTCCAAGAAGGTTAGAACGGAGTTGTTGGAAAACCAACAACGAAAGGATAAGCTTGTAGTGGGCTTATGGCAAACATCTTATAATTATGAGGTAAGCTTCTGCCACCAACGGAAAACAAATGATTGGATTGATATCAACAAGGAGATGAGAAACTTATTTCACCGGGAGGACAAATGTAGAACTTGGGTCATTTATAAGCACCATAAATAGCAACAATCCTTAGGGAAAGCTTTAGATGAAATATAACCCAAGATAACTCCAATTAAGAGATTGATGGATTTAAATACCTCATTCTTGACAACAAGTGAATCATGAAGCACGAGGAGAAATTGCCAAGGATGACATAACACCATCTCAAAAGATAAGGTAGAAAGAATTGCACTTCGGAATGCAAGATGAAGAATGCTTTAACTCCTCAAAACAAAACATGTGTTGAGCACCATGTTTATTTTAGAGTATAGCTTGGCGGATCATAACTTCAAGAGAAATCTTGAAGAACAATTGAAGAATGAAAAGAATCCTTGACGAACCATCATGTAGAGCCTCCATGAAGAACTCCGGTAATAAAAGGATGATAAAAAGAAAGATAACTTGAAAACACAAGGTGAAGCTTCGCGACGAGATAATGAAGAAAACTTGGAACTCCGGAAAAGAAAAGATGAAACATCTCGAACCGAGAAAAATGACATGATGAACAACTCTGGAAAGAAGAAACTAGATCACTTGGATGAAACAATAATAATAATTACGTTATGTGTATCCTTCACCAATTTACATTGATGACAAGCAACGGATTTGGCATGCTACTTATTCTTCTTGAGGGATTAAGGATAGAGATAGCGCAAACTTGAGAAGGTATTGATGGAACCACCGGTGGAATTTGGAAACAGCGAATGAATTAATATGATAACGAAGGAAGTGAAATATTGAACGAACCACCATAAGAATTGGAAATGAACGTAGCAAAGGCACAATTCACCCGGAAGAATTGAAAAACGAATGAAGATGCTTGAGAGAATTTAGATACAAGAGAATGAAGAGATCATGAACTGATTAGAGGTTATTTGAACGATTCACCGGTAAGATTTGGAGAACGGTAGCTACACACTGAGAATGAAGAATTATGACATTTTGGACTTCGGAGGAAAGAAATGGAAACAACTCATGAAATTCTCCTGATGGGTGAAAAGAATTCCCACAATCGAAAACAATTATGAGAGGATGGCATCAAACTTGAACTACACATCTTTGGAAGAACGGGTAAGGATTTAAGAGGAACTCTTCTTCGGTCTTCACATGCCAGAGAATGTCGAGGAGAAACACCACCAAATTGTTGAGAAACTCCTAAGGATTAAAAGAGGAAACGTTGAGCCAGAGATGAAAAGAATTTGAAAGCGGCCTAGGAGAAGGCATGTGACTGATGAAAATTCATTCTTACGTCAAACTTTGAAAAGAACTAGAGAATACCTTCGGGAAAATAGAAGAGTCAGGTAAGATCCCGGGAAAAGACCTGTGGGTTAGGGCCCACTGAAAAGAAATAACGTTGGAAAAGATTGTTGAATGAGAAATGATGCACCAGAACGGTTGAAAAATTTGAATGAGATGACAACCTCGAATTAAATGGATGCAAACACGAATCTTCTGAGATGTCTTCAGCACTTCGGAATGATAGAGCAGCGATAGACGAACGAGCAAAGCGAAATATTTGAGCTGAGGGAAAGAATATGATCAACAACGAAAAAACTTGAAATTGGATCCACCGAAAAGAAAATGCGATGAACAATGATGAACTAGACGAGACTTCACCGGATAAGAACATTGAAAGAAAAGAATGAAGAGACTTCCCACAAATAAACGGATACATGATTAAGAAATCTGAGTTCTTGAAGAAAAAGGGTGGGAGGGCGGTAAAAAGGCAACTTGGGAACGGATGAAACAAACACCGCTCAGAAAACTTAGAATTGAACTCGCAAATGCTGAAATGATCGGATCCACTTGAAGAGAAGCACGCCGGTTGGAAAAGAATTAACATGACGACCTCGATGATTAAGAAGGATTAGTATTCACATAGCAATATGAGAACACCGTTTAGGAAAGGTATGGATTCAACATTTGACTTCGAAGCAACTCGAATACTACAAATAAAGCAAAACAAAGAATTTGGCTTGCAGAATAAGCCGGAACAAATACATATGATAGAGATTTACCCAATCCCATATCATGCATCTGTCGGAAAGATATTCTAGGAGCTACTTGAATACCCACCTATAAACTCCCGAAACTTTACGGTTATGCAATGCAATTGTTGGGGATACGGAAACAAAATATATCACCCAAACTAACAATACCTAGATCCAAATTGTATCCATCCTTCAACACATAACCAAGAAAACTCCGAATCGTGTACCTCAACCTTCAAAAGCATCCGTTATAATGAAGTTATGGCAATACTCCCGAACTCCCGATCGGTGGCGTCGAGGTTATCTCACCAACAAGCGCATAAAAGAGATTTTCGATGTCGGCAAAACTCGTATTCCGTAATCGCAACGATAAAATTGTGACGACAACACCTCTGAGCTCAACTCCCGTGACACCGCCACAACCCCTAAATGTCGAGGCACCAAGAACAATGTTCTCGTCACAAGACTATCGAACGATCCCAAGATACCCGCGTGATCCTAAAAAAATCATGAAATTTGAGGAGAGGAAAGACAAAACATCTACGCCGGGAGGCCTCACCAGAGCGATTTAAGGACCGAGGAGTAAAAGAATCCTACTCTCCGATATATATAATCCTAAGACTCAAAATAGTTTTCTTCTAGACTCAACAATGGCCAACAATCAAGGGGGCTCCTATGGTCGGTCGAGGCTCTGATACCAACTTGTTACGCCCAAGATGCGGCCCTATCCTAAAGGAACTTGAAGGTCCCACCAAGGATAGAAGCGCATCTAGAAGACGCTTTTGCAAGGTGGATATCATTACATCAACATTACATAATAGTGGGGATACATCCAAGACATACAATGTCACATGAATACAACAATATATCATATACAAGATCAACATCCGACTACGGATGAAACATAAACAGAAACTCAAATGACATCCACCACCTTTAGCCCAGTACGCCGACCGAACCTATCCCTCGATCGAAGAAGCGTAAGAAGAACTCCAAAACAAGCAAACATCGCTCTCGCGTCATGATCATCGTGATAACTCGCATCAAGAATCGTTGTTGTAGTAATCATGAGCCACGAGGACTCAAAGAATCCCATTACCATGGATATCAAGACTAGCAAAGCTTAATGGGTAAGGAAGGGGTAAAGTGGTGAGGTTGCAAAGCGACTAAGCATGTATGGTGGCTAATTTACTGAAACAAGAGCGAGAAGAGGAGCTTAGCAAGCGGTCGTCAACTAATAATGATCAAGAAGTGATCCCGAACTCCTACTTACGCCAAACATAACCCGAAACCGTGTTCTCCTCTCGAACAACCCCAAAAGAGACGATCACTTACGCATACCTGCTGGTGTATTTTAGAAGAGTTTACTTCAAGTTTACTACAACCGAATATTAACAAATTCCCATCTCGCCACATAAATCATGCACGGCTCTCGAAAGTTTATACCTGCAGGTTGTCCCAACTTAGCCCATCACAAGCTCTCACGGTCAACGAAGGATATTCCTGCTCCCAGAAGACCCGATCGCCTCTAATCTCGGTTTTCAAGACAGTTCAACAATGGTAAAACAAGACCAAAGAAGCCGCCCGATGCTACCGACAATCCCGATAGGAGCTGCACATATCTCGCCTTCGTGGCAACACCGGATAGGTCACCCTACGAGTAAAACCAGCCTCGAGTTGCCTCGAGGTGGCCTCAGTCTGCCGGTTTGAACCAAAGACTTAGAGAAGCAATCGCCCGGGGCTAAAATAAAGATGACCCTCGGGTTGGCGACCCAAGGGAAAGGGTATAGGTGGTGGTGAGGAAAATGGTAAAACCAAGGTTGGGCCTTCTTTGGAGGAGTTTTATTCAAAGCGAATCGTCAATGGGATCCCATAAATCACCCAACCGCGTAAGGAACGCATAAAATCCGGAACATAACACCGATATGACTAAACTAGGCGGCATGAGTGGAACAAAACACCGTGCATAAGGCCGAGCCTTCCATCCTTTACCAAGTATATAGATGCATTAATAATATAAGAGATATTGTGATATCCCAACATAAACATAATCCAACATGGAGCAATCTTCATCTCCACCTGCAACTAATAACGCTATAAGAGGGGCTGAGCAAAAGCGGTAACATAGCCAAACAATGGTTTGCTAGGAAGGGTGACAAAGGTTAGGGGTTCATGGCAATTTGGGAGGCTTGATAAGCAAGTGGTAGGTAACGCAGCATAGCAATAGCATCGAGGCAACTAGCATAGCAATGATAGTAATGAGATCCAAGGTGACGGTCATCTTGCCTGAAATCCCGCTAGGAAGAAGAACGAGTCCATGAAGAAGATGAACGGGAGTAGCCTCACAATCGCAACATTACCGAAACTGAGAAGCCACACCGGAAAGAAACAAACAACATGGTAAATGCGCAAGCATAAACATGGCACAATGCAGAATCAAGTATGATGCATGTCCGGTTTAATGAGGCATGGCATGGCAAAGAGCAACAAACAATACTACAAATTAAGTGGAGCTCAATATGCAACGAGTTGCATATGACGAAACACCACATTCGAGTTATTTAATTCGCTCTTGTTTAGGCACACAACAATATTAAAGGTTGTTAAACATGGCAAGAGGTGTAACATAATTAAACTACCTATCTAGGCAAGTTTAAATGAGGCCAGAACAACAAACAACAATTCCGGAAAATCCCCATATGCATATTTTATGAATTTGGCACTGTTCTGTCCTAAAGCATATTTTATTGTTGTTAAACAGGAAAATAAAGTGCAACATGTTAATATATGCATTTTTTCACCCCATTTACATATAAAGTTTATTAAATTTGGAGGTACGGTTATTTAGTTATGAAATAAAGCATTTTAGCATGGCATTTGAGCAAATTTAAACAAACAACATGTTTAAAATATTAAACATGGATGAAAATCGCATATTATGAAAGTGCATGAAAAACTGAGCAAGTTACATATATGACATGTTTAAATCCGATGCACGGTTATTTAGTTGTGAGTAATTTAAAATCATGGCATTTACTGTAATTATTAATGCACTGGTTTAAAACGCAAAATCGTCCAGGGAAAAAAACATGAGATGGGCCGAATCTGGCTGGCCCGACAGGAGCACTGGGCGCGGCTTAGAGATGGGCTGCAGCTCACCTAGCTGGGTTGGCCCAGATGGGTGGAGAGGCCAAGGCAGGCCGGCTTACAGGAGCTGGGCCACGACGCGGGACTTGGCGAAATCACGGTCAACGCGAGGCGAGGCGAGCGAGCTGCTGCTTGTTACTGAAGAACAGAGGCGACAGCAGCAGGTTCATGGCGACGGACGGCGGGAACGGCTGCCGGCGACGTGGGGCTTGGGCGCGACGCCGGAGAGGAGGCAGACCGCGGACGCGGCAGGAGGCAAGGGCTCGTGCTCGTCCTCGTCTCCGTGAAGCAGAACGACGGCGGCAGACTTGGCGCGAAGCAAGGGAGGTCCGACAGGGGCGCGGGTCTCCAGGTCGGCGGATCTGGCCAGGAACGGGCTTGAACGGCGGCTTGACTCCTGCTGGGGCAGAAGAAACAGGGAGTTGAGAGAGGGAGAGCAAAGCAAAGAGAAAGGGGAGGGACGACAGGGAAAGGAGGGCGGCAACGCTGCTCACCGACGAAGTCCGGCAGCGATGGCGAGGCCTTGAGGTGGAGCAGAGGCGAGGTCTTGGCGCGGGCGAGCAAGGCAGCAGGGAGGCTGGAGACGTCGGATCCAAGGCCGGGGCCGGAGGAACTTGATCCCGGCGACGACGGAGCTTCCGCGGGCGGCCATGCCATCTCCCACTCGTTCCCTGTGAAGAGACAGAGAGGGTGAGGCGAGAGAGATGAGAGATTTCGAGAGAGCGGCACGGGGAGGAAGGGAGCAGGGCACGGCCTGGTGGCGCTGGTTGGTGGGTTGGATCGGGAGGGGATCCCGAGGAAGAGGGGACTGGAGGAGTGGCGGCAGCGCGATGGAATGGAAAGGATGGGACAGGATCCCTAGATCCTAGGTTGGACCTATATATATAGCAAGTGGTTTAGATTAGGGGTATTTAGTCCCTCTGATCGAAATCAAACGGCCGAGAATAAATAGGTTAGGGAGTCCAAAAGAAAAAACGGAGATGTTTTATAGATGTTAGGAGATGAACTGAATGCAACGGTGATGACTGAGCGGTTCGGGTTTGAAGCAAGTTTCGGACGCACGCGAGGGGGTCATGAAATGGGCAAGAGAGGTTAGGTGGTCACGGTCAAGAGGGAAGCGAAAACCCGATTGGTCTCGGAACGGTCAACGAAAGCAAGGGGGACACGACAACTACGAACGGGTGCAAGCTTTATGAAAATATGCAGATGCAATGCGCATGATGCTATGAGATGAAATGCAAGACATGAACAAAATGCAAAACAAAAGACAAAACCCAACCACGAAGGTAAGATCATATCGCATCCCGGAAAAGGCAAGAGTTGGAATTACGAATATGGAAAGTTGTATCCGGGGCGTTACACCCTTGGATTCCATCTTGGGCATCAACGAACGATTTCAATCAGTTGAGCAGTGGGGAAGCGAGCCATCCTTTGTGTTGAAGCATATACCTTCGGGGCTCTCGGCAGTCTAGTGATCGTGCTGCTAGACATGACGAAGACAATTGGATCCGCAGGCGACCATTTAGGCTAGGTATTATTATACCTGTGTTGTTTAGGAGTAGCACCGCTTAGTTGATTTAAATGTAATGAAATCCGTCATGTTTATATGAAAACCCGGTATTTTTTATGAATTCTGTCATTGTTTATATGAAATATCACCGTGTTTGTATGAATTTCGTCCGGTTGGTTGAGTTCTTTGTCGAGTAATGTGTGCGGCTATGGTTGGATGGCGTAATTTATGGTCTTTGGCCGGTCTGCACGCCGCTCAAGCGTCGAGGTGGGACATAAAAGCACAACTCGTGCGAGCTCGTCTCCAACGCGCGCGCTGGAGGATGCATGAGCACGCGAGCTCTTCCTTGTTCATCGGTGGAAAAGGCACGGGTGGACAAAAGGGTCGCCAATATTTTGGATACCCCGGGAAAGATCCAGATAGCCCCTTCCAATTTCACCCTCCCAAAGACATTCAGAAAGAACGGAGTAACACCTTAAGTAAGATGACATGATGTAGAGGAATAAACTCATAAAATATGATGTAAACCCTATATTTTTATCCTCGATGGTAACAATTCAATACGTGTCTTGCTACGCCTACTTTGTCACTGGGTGAAGTCACGCAAGATTGAACCCAAAGCTAAGCATCTCTCCCATTGCAAGAAAAATCAATCTAGTTGGCCAAACCAAACCGATAATTCAAAGAGAAATACAAAGATACAAAATCATGCATAAAACAATTCAGAGAAGATTCGAATAATATTCATAGATAAGCTGACCATAAATCCACAATTCATCGGATCTCGACAAACACACCGCAAAAGAAGATTACATCGGATAGATCTCCAAGAACATCAAGGAGAACATGGTATTGAGAATCAAATAGAGAGAAGAAGCCATCTAGCTACTACCTATGGACCCATAGGTTTGTGGTAAACCACTCACGCTTCATTGGAAGGGCAATAGGGTTGATGTAGATGCCCTCCCTGATCAAATCCCCCTCCGGCAGGATGCCGGAAAAGGCCCCTAGATGGGATCTCACGGGAACACAAGGTTGCGGCGGTGGAAAAGTGTTTTCGTGGATGCTTCTGGTGGTTATGGAATATATGTGAATATATAGGGACAAGGTCTAGGTCAGAGGAGTCCCGAGGAGGTGTCAAGGTAGGGGGCGCCCCCCTAGGGCGCGCCCTCCACCCTTGCCGCCACCTCGCGGCTCTTCTGACTTGGACTCCAAGTCCCCTGGGTGTTTTCTGGTCCAAGAAAAATCATCGTGAAGTTTTATTCCGTTTGGTATTCCTTTTCTTCAGAGCTCAAAAACAAGGAAAAATGTAAACCGCAATGGCTCTAGGTTAATAAGTTAGTCCCAAAAACAATATAAAATAGCATATTAATGCATATAAAACATCCAAAACAGATAATGTAATAACATGGAACAATTAAAAATTATAGATACGTTGGAGACGTATCAGCAGCTCGCTGATCCACCTCCCTCCCCTCGCCTGATGGAGCCAGTTACTACCCCAAGCCGGTATGTGGTTCAGCAACTCGACGCTCCAGGCCAGCTCGATGAGGAGCGGTGAGCTGCTCCATGCTAGCACGATGGGGAGCACGGGCATCACCGCTGCCGTCCACACCGCCGCCTCATACCGTGGCTCCCGTGTTAGCGACCGCGTCTCCCGTGTTTGCGGCCGAGACCCCCGTGCCTGCGGCCGCGTCTCCCGTGTTTGCGGCCGAGACCCCCGTGCCTGCGGCCGCGCCGTGCAAGGAGAGACAGATGCCGGTTGCGCGGAGAGCGACGAGTCGGTGTCCAGCGCCTCCACATCCACCACCATCATCGAGGAGAAGTAGAACACGAGAGGCCATCGCCGCTTTAGTCCCATGAAGGCCACCATCGAGGCGACGCCGGTGTACACAGCAGGTGTCTTGTTGGGTCCTTATGTTGCGAGGACCTTTGTCGACCCCGCATGGGCTCCACAGAAGCGGAGAATCCCCCTTCGGCGGACGCTGCTTCAGTGACGTAACTGCAGGTGCAGTTGGGTCACTGACATGTGGGCCCAAAAGGCATCTTCCCACATGTCAATGACCCAACTGCACCTGTAGTTACGCCATCAAACTCAAGCACTTTGGATTCCATCTTGGGCATCAACGAACGATTTCAATCAGTTGAGCAGTGGGGAAGCGAGCCATCCTTTGTGTTGAAGCATATACCTCCGGGGCTCTCGGCAGTCTAGTGATCGTGCTGCTGGACATGACGAAGACAAATGGATCCGCGGGCGACCATTTAGGCTAGGTATTGTTATACCTGTGTTGTTCAGGAGTAACACCGCTTAGTTGATTTAAATGTAATGAAATCCGTCATGTTTATATGAAAATTCGATATTTTATATGAATTCCGTCATTGTTTATATGAAATATCACCGTGTTTGTATGAATTTCGTCCGGTTGGTTGAGTTGCTGTCAGAATGTGTGCGGCTATGGTTGGATGGCGTAATTTGCAGGTCGGCGATCGGTCTCATGATCGGTCGGCTCAAGGCCGAGGTGGGACAAAAAGCACACGGCTAAATGCGAGCTTCGTCTCCACCGTCGTCTTTGGAGGATGCATGAGCACCCGAGCTCTACCTCATTCATCGGTGGCAAAGGCACGGGTGGACAAAAGGGTCACCATTATTTTGGATACCCCGGGCAAGATCCAAATAGCCCCTTCCAGCCCCACCCCTCCCAGCACATTCAAATCCCTCGTTCGATGTGAAATTTTGCCATGTGTTATTTTCATGGATATTTTGCTGTGTGAAAACAAATTTAAATATGAACGAATAACCAATGTCCGCGGTCTTCTGCCGGGACACAGGTTGATGGCCTCATAGTAGTAGTGTACTACTAGTAGTAGAGTAGTAGGAGTAGTAAAGTGGTAGGAGTAGTATAATGGTAGGAGTAGTACTACATCTATTTCTTTGGAGTCCGTGCTAGAGCAAGCTACCCTAGGCTATGTTACCACTCCCTCCTTTCCGGTTTATAGGCTCAATTTCAAAATCTCTCCAACCAAGGTAGACAGTGAATGGTGGAATTAATTTCGTTGTTTGCACAAGTACTTAATTAGTATGCTCGTTTTTCTCAAAAAGTTATGTTTATCGATGCATTAATTGTTGGGGAACGTAGTAATTTTTACCTATGCAGCCTTTAGCATTGCGAAGAGCTCGGGAATTGTCTTATCCATCCCTTGCATGTTATAGTTCATCACGAAGCTCTTGTAGCTTGGTGGCAGTGATTGAAGAATTCTGTCAATGACACTATCATCAGAAAGATTAACTCCGAGTTGAATCAAGTGACTGTTATACCCAGACATTTTGAGTATATGCTCACTGACAGAACTATTCTCCTCCAACTTGCATCTTTAGAACTTATTGGAGACTTCATATCTCTCAATCCGGGAATTTGCTTGAAATAGTAACTTCAACTCCTGGAACATCTCATATGCTCCATGACGTTCAAAACGTCGTTGAAGTCCCGGTTCTAAGCCGTAAAGCATGGCACACTAAACTATTGAGTAGTCATCAGCTTTGCTCTGCCAGACGTTCATAACATCTGGCGTTGCTCCTGCAGCGGATTTGGCACCTAGCGGTGCTTCCAGGACGTAATTCTTTTGTGCAGCAATGAGGGCAATCCTCAAGTTACGGACCCAGTCTGTGTAGTTGCTACCATCATCTTTCAACTTAGCTTTCTCTAGGAATGCATTAAAATTCAATGGAACAACAACACGGGCCATCTATCTACAACAACATAGACATGCAAAATACTATGAGGTACTAAGTTCATGATAAATTAAAGTTCAATTAATCATATTACTAAAGAACTCCCACTTAGTTAGACATCCATCTAATCATCTAAGTGATCACATGATCCATATCAACTGAACCATGTCCGGTCATCACGTGAGATGGAGTAGTTTTCAATGGTGAACATCACTATGTTGATCATATCTACTATATGATTCACGCTCAACCTTTCGGTCTCAGTGTTCCGAGGCCATATCTGAATATGCTAGGCTCGTCAAGTTTAACCTGAGTATTCTGCGTGTGCAAAACTTGCTTGCACCCATTGTATGTGAACGTAGAGCTTATCACACCCGATCATCACATGGTGTCTCGGCACGGCGAACTTTCGCAATGGTGCATACTCAGGGAGAACACTTGTACCTTGAAATTTAGTGAGAGATCATCTTATAATGCTACCGTCGATCTAAGAAAAATAAGATGCATAAAGGATAAACATCACATGCAATCAATATAAGTGATATGATATGGCCATCATGATCTTGTGCCTTTGATCTCCATCTCCAAAGCACCGTCATGATCACCATCGTCACCGGCGCGACACCTTGATCTCCATCGTAGCATCATTGTCGTCTCGCCAACTATTGCTTCTATGAATATCGCTACCGCTTATTGATAAAGTAAAGCAATCACATGGCGATTGCATTTCATACAATAAAGCGAGAACCATATGGCTCCTGCCAGTTGCCGATAACTCTGTTACAAAACATGATCATCTCATACAATAAAATTTAGCATCATGTCTTGACCATATCACATCACAACATGCCCTGCAAAAACAAGTTAGACGTCCTCTACTTTGTTGTTGCAAGTTTTACGTGGCTGCTACGGGCTGAGCAAGAACTGTTCTTACCTACGCATCAAAACCACAATGATATTTCGTCAAGTATGTGTTGTTTTAACCTTCAACAAGGACCGGGCGTAGCCATACTCGATTCAACTAAAATTGGAGAAACTGACCCCCGCCAGCCACCTGTGTGTGAAGCACGTCGGTAGAACCAATCTCGCGTAAGCGTAGGCGTAATGTCGGTTCGGGCCGCTTCATCCAACAATACCGCCGAATCAAAGTATGACATGCTGGTAAGCAGTATGACTAGTATCGACCACAACTCACTTGTGTTCTACTCGTGCATATAACATCTACGCATAAACCTGGCTCGGATGCCCCTGTTGGGGAATGTAGTAATTTCAAAATTTTCCTACGCACACGCAAGATCATGGTGATGCATAGCAACGAGAGGGGAGAGTGTTGTCCACGTACCCTCATAGACCGAAAGCGGAAGCGTTATGACAACGCGGTTGATGTAGTCGTACGTCTTCACAATCGACCGATCCTAGTACCGAACGTATGGCACCTCCGTGATCTGCACACGTTCAGCTCGGTGACGTCCCACGAACTCACGATCTAGTAGAGCTTCGAGGGAGAGCTTCGTCAGCACGACGGCATGATGACTGTGATGATGAAGCTAACAGCGCAGGGCTTCGCCTAAGCACTACGACGAGATGACTGAGGTGGATTATGGTGGAGGGGGGCATCGCACACGGCTAAGAGATCAATGATCAACTTGTGTGTCTATGGGGTGCCCCCCTCCCCCGTATATAAAGGAGTGGAGGAGGGGAAGGGCCGGCCCTCCTATGGCGCGCCCCATGGGGAGTCCTACTCCCACCGGGAGTAGGATTCCCCCCTTCCATGTTGTAGGAGTAGGAGAGAAGGAAGGAGGAGAGAGGGAGAAGGAAAAGGGGGGCACCGCCCCCCCTTCCTAGTCCAATTCGGACTAGAGGGGGAGGGCGCGCAGCCTGCCCTAGCCGCCCCTCTCTCTCTCCACTAAGGCCCATAAGGCCCACTACACTCCCCGAGGGGTTCCGGTAACCCCCTGGTACTCTGGTATATGTCCAAACTCACTCGAAACCCTTCTGATGTCCAAACATAGTGATCCAATATATCAATCTTTATGTCTCGACCATTTAGAGACTCCTCATCATGTCCGTGATCATATCCAGGACTCCGAACTACCTTCGGTACATCAAAACACATAAACTCATAATACCGATCATCACCGAATGTTAAGTGTGCGGACCCTACGGGTTTGAGAACTATGTAGACATGACCGAGACTCATCTCCGGTTAATAACCAATAGTGGAACATGGATTCTCATATTGGTTCCTACATATTCTACGAAGATCTTTATCGGTCGAACCGCATAACAACATACATTGTTCCCTTTGTCATCGGTATGTTACTTGCCCGAGATTCGATCGTCGGTATCTCAATACCTAGTTCAATCTCGTTACCGGAAAGTCTCTTTACTCGTTACGCAATGCATCATCCCGCAACTAACTCATTAGTCACATTGCATGCAAGGCTTATAGTGACGTGCATTACCGAGAGGGCCCAGAGATACCTCTCCGACAATCGGAGTGACAAATCCTAATCTCGATCTATGCCAACTCAACAAGTACCATCGGAGACACCTGTAGAGCAC
Organism: Aegilops bicornis; assembly: GCA_021605145.1. Classification (NCBI taxonomy): domain Eukaryota; kingdom Viridiplantae; phylum Streptophyta; class Magnoliopsida; order Poales; family Poaceae; genus Aegilops; species Aegilops bicornis. The sequence goes on along the minus strand of CM038671.1, from coordinate 397,854,602 downwards.
CTTTATCACCGAGTTACATTGTGACGTTTGGTAGCATGCAAAGTGTTCCTCCGGTACTCGGGAGTTGAATAATCTCATAGTCATAGGAACATGTATAAGTCATGAAGAAAGCAATAGCAACATACTAAATGATCAAATGCTAAGCTAACGGAATGGGTCAAGTCAATCACATCATTCTCTAATGATGTGATCCCATTAATCAAATGACAACTCATGTCTATGGTTAGGAAACTTAACCATCTTTGATTCAACGAGCTAGTCAAGTAGAGGCATACTAGTGACACTTTGTTTGTCTATATATTCACACATGTACTAAGTTTCCGGTTAATACAATTCTAGCATGAATAATAAACATTTATCATGATATAAGAAAATATAAATAACAACTTTATTATTGCCTCTAGGGCATATTTCCATCCTTAATTACAACAAATGCATGCATGACCACTAAATTTGCATGAACTTCTACATGCATTGGTGAGTTTTCTCTTGATACTACTTGCATCGTGTGATTTAATGCACCTCGAAATCCAAACATGTGATGGTAAGTACTCCCTCCGTCTAGGTGTATAAGTCACCTTATGAAAACCAAATAATCCCAAAACACTTAGGCTGGCCATAGTGGTGGTATATTAGCTAGTATCATCACTACAAAAAAAGACACATCCGTGACATCTTGGGCCGAACGAATTTTTTTTCTGTCATACTTATGACACTTCTATGACGATAATTGTGATAAAACCCGGTATCATCATAGATGTGGTAGGGTCCTACTTCTATGACAAAAAATCATGACAGAAAATGGGCTTTTCGTCCTGGGCGGGCCGGAGACGCAGCTGCATGACATTCTTTGTGCCGTCCATGATGGAAAATCTGTGGTAGAAGCGAGGGCGAGGAAAATATCGGGGTATACCCGGTTACGGTGGTTGGTCGGGGCCGAGCGATGCGCTGCTTTCTCGTGACACGCACGCTGCGTGGAGTGCGAGGCGTTGGGCTCTAATCGAACCCGAGAGATTGCACCGCAGGCTACGCGTTCATCGAACTCGAGCGATCGATCGATGGCTGTTAATTGAACCCGATCGAGCGATTCCTTCGCTGCCGCTAATCAAGCCGATCGATGCCGCCTGGATGAACAAAGTGAGCGCTATGGGGGAGGGGTTTGGATGAACACTTCTCGGTGGGGGTGGATGAACAGGACCACGTGGTGTTGCCTCTGGATGAACAGGACCCCGATCGATCGAGCTGGTTGGGGCTAGATGAACAGGACCCCGTGGAGGGCAGGATGAACAAGACCACCCCGTGGAGGTTAGGATGAACAGTAGACGGTGGAGGGTTGGATGAACAGTAGCCCGTGGAGGGGTGGTTGAACAAGAGCCCGTGGAGAGGGCTGGTTGAACAGTAGCCGGTGGAGTAGCGCGCGGTGGAGGCTGGATGAACAGGAGCCCGTGGATGAACAGTCGCAGGTGGAGGCTGGAGGAGGTCGACGGTGGATGAACAGTAGCCTGTGGAGGCTGGAGGGGGTCGACGATGGAGATGTACAGTATCCTGTGGAGTCCCGTTTTGCGGTAGGCCACACCCCTCCCGATGAACAGGACCCCCGTTTCGACCGTAGCGCTCCAACACAAGTCCGCTTCCTCTGTTTTGCGGTACGCCACACCACTCCCGATCAACAGGACCCTCGTTTCGACCGTAGGAGGTCCGTTTCCTCTGTTTTGCGGTACGCCAGACCCCTCCCGATGAACAGGATCCTGTTCCAAACGTGGCCGGTTGAACACAAGGTCGTTTTCTCCGTTCTGCAGTATGCCATGCCTCGTTTCCATCGGCTATTCCGTCCAAGCCCTCCCGATGAACACGACGACGCATTCTGTTCCGACCCAGCCGGTTGGCTCCCCATGAACACGACGACGACGATGTTTCTCCGTTCCGACCTGGCCATGTACACGAGCCCTGGCCGTACATACGTGCGAGTAGGCGTTCGAGACCCCGTCCGTATTTACGTACGTGGCCGTATTTACTTTCTTGCACCCTGGCCGTTGTACGTATGTGTACATGCTACGTGCACGCCTCTGCTACGACACGTGCACGCCTCTACATCGACCAGTATGTATGTACACGTTCGCGACCAGAATGACAACGCTACGTACACTTCGACCAGGTGGGTCCCGACTGTCAGGAACTTCCTTGCATGCGAAGATGTAGCTGGTGGGTCCCAGCAGTCATGTGGGCGAATCGTTTTTTTTTTGCCCGGTCGCACTTCCTTGCGTGCGAAGATGTAGCTGGTGGGTCCCAGCAGTCAGGGGGAAACGTTTTTTTTGCGAAATACGGTGGCCCGTCTGGTGGGTCCCCGCTGTCAGGTAGAGGAATATTTATTTTGCGTGTAATAAGGAGGCACTTCCTTGTTGCGGCCATGGACCCAGCTGTGAGCCTCTCCACGCATGATCCACGCCCGATGGAAGCCGCTCCTTGACCACGTTGACCACTCACGCCGAGAGCACCAGAAGCGGTGGACGACGGCGAGGCCTAGGAAGGGGACGACGCGAGCTGAGGAAGACGCGGCGGTGGATGCCCACGCATAGAGGAGTATGAGGGTTCACCGTTCCTCGCGGTGTGACATCGCTGCCGCCGCAGAATAACAGGAGGTGTGGGTGAGTGGAGGGATGGCCTGCCAGCGGCCGTGCGAGTAGTAGGGGCGATGAGGTTTCTCACACATCGCAGCCGGCCACGGGAGGCAGGACCACGAGGCACGACCGACGCTGGTTTGGGCGGCTGGAGCAAGAAGACTAGAGGTTGAAGAAGCACTACGGCTGTTGGATGGACATCGTACGGTCAGTGGAGCTAGAACGTGCATATTGACTAAGTTGACAAAGCTCTCCGTCCCTGTCAACTTAGTAGGCCCACAAGTCAGCCTGCCACTATACTGGTCCCCAGCTAGCAGGGGGAGTATTCATTTTTTTATGCGTAATAAGTAGGCACTTCCTTGCGTGCAAAGATATAGCTGGTGGGTCCAAGCTCTCAGCGGCGGTAATGTTTTTTTCGCTAAATACATAGGCCCTTTCGGTGGGTCCCAGATGTCAGGTGGAGGAATCATTATTTTGCGTGTAATAAGGAGGCATTTTGTTGCGTGCGGCCGTGGACCCAGATGCATGTCGGTCATTGACCATGTTAACCAGGCCGCACCGAGAGCACCAGGGCGGTGGACGACGGTGAGGCCCAGGAAGGGAACGACATGGAGGCAGGGAAGACTCGGCAGTTGTTTCCCACGCGGAGGGGAGTACGATTGTACGAGGGTTTCTTGGGTTCTGCCCCGCCGTCACGGAGAATGACAACAGGTGTGGGTGAGTAGAGGGATGGCTAGGCCAACGATGGGAGTACGGTGGGGCGGTGAGGTCACAAGGCAGACAACCGTCAAGGAGGAGGGAGCAGGCAAGTGTCACGCGCTTGTTTGAGCGGCTGGAGCAGGAAGAGCAGAGATTGAAGAAGCACAACGGCCGTTGGATGGACATCCAACAATCACTGATTGTGCGTCAACCTTTTTTTTAGGATAGCCTCAAATATGTGGAAAACATCATACAACCCATCAGCCATTATTTCTAATAATTTACAGCCCATTTGCTAATTCTTAAGGTTTTTTTGGAGCCCATATTCTTTTTGTTAGCATTACAGCCCATACCGTAATACGGTTAAAAAATTATATAAAACTTTGCATATTTCAAAAGGTCCGAACTGTTTTTAATCCCGAAATTTTGAGTCACATTCAAACTGATTTTAAAAATAAATGTATATCAATATAAAATCCAACAAATTATCCACGCATAAACAATGCAATTTAAAATCTCGAAATGAAAAAATAAAATTTGAAACTAATTGCCGGTTTTATGTGTTTTAAAAATGTACAACCCATTTCTCATTACTGATAGACTATTTTCTCGGCCAGCCGAATGAAGCTCTCCTCGTCTTGAAAGATTTGCAGCCCAAGAGGCCTCACAAAGCGACTTACTTGGCAAATCACAAAAAAACTGGGTTGTGGCCGTGGAGCTAGCTGTCAGCCTCTCCACATATAGTACTCTTTAGATGGAAGTTGTTCGTTGACCACACTGACCACGCCGCGCCGAGAGCACCAAGGCAGTGGACGATGGTGAGGCCTAGGAAGGGGACGACGCGGCAGTGGATGCCCACACGGAGAGGAGTATGAGGGTTCATTGGTTCGGCTGTGGTGTGAGGCTGCCGTCGCCGCAGAATAACAGGGGGTGTGGGTGAGTGGAGGGATGGCCTGGCCAGCGGTGGGAGTGGTATCGGGGCGGTGAGGCCTCCATGGCAAAGACAACCGCCATAGGAGGCAGGAGAGTAGGCGGCACACCTGCTACCGCTTTGGGCGGCTGGAGCAAGAAGACCAGAGGTTGAAGAAGCACTAAGGCCGTTGGATGGACATCGTACGGTCACTGGAGCTAGAATCGTTCATATTGACTAAGTTGACAAAGCCCTCCATCCCCGTCAACTTAGTAGGCCCACAAGTCAGCCTCCCACTATGGTGGGTCCCAGCTGGCAGGGGTGTATTCATTTTTTGTGCGCAATAAGGAGGCACTTCCTTGCGTGTGAAGATATAGTTGGTGGGTCCAACCTGTCAGCGGACGGAATGTTTTTTTCACGAAATACAGAGGCCCTTCCGGCGGGTCCTAGATGTCAGGTAGAGGAATCATTATTTTGCGCGTAATAAGGAGACATTTCCTTGTGTGTGGCCGTGAACCCAGCTGTCAGCCTCTCCAAGTATAGTCCACTTCTGATGGATGTCGTTCGTTGACCATGTTGCACGCCGCGCCGAGAGCACCAGGGCGGTGGACGACGGCGAGGCCTATGAAGGGAATGACACGGAGTCGGGGAAGACACGTCAGTGGCTGCCCACGCGGTGGAGAGTACGAGGGTTGACTGGTTCGGCTCCCGTCGCCGGAAAATAACAGGAGGTGTTGGTGAGTAGATGGATATACAAGCCAGGGATGCGAGTATATGATGGGGCCGTGAGGCCTGCCCGGCAGCACAGCCGGCCACGGGAGGCGGGAGTAGGCGGCTCCGACGGTGCTGGTTTTGGCGGCTGGGGCAGGAAGATCAGATTCTGAAGAAGCACGATTGCCGTTAGATTGACATCTAACGATGTGACGCTGGTAGAGTCGATTGTTGACTAAGTTTCTTTTTTGATAAACCTTGTGTACGCATGAACTTGGTAGGCCCACAAGTCAGCCTCCAAATCTGTGGCAGGCAACATAGAGCCCATTTGCTATTTTTTAATAATTTGCAGCCCATTTGCTAATTCTTAAGTAATTTATTACAGCCCATTTTCTGCCCAGGACCACGGTCAAAAAGTTCAACCTTATTTTGCATATTTCGGTGGAGTCCGAACTTTTGTAATCTCGAAATGATAAACATTTTTTAATAACTTATTGATTGGCCAAAAAAATTGTTTTGTTTTTGTAAGCAAATAAGACGTGGGACAATTGAGTTGGTTTTAGGGAAAACCAGTGGTAAAAAAAATCAGCGTTGGGAGGGAAAACAACAACAAAAATAAGGATGTAAATATGAAAAGGGAATTTTATGTATTTTCAATATAATGATACGTGTATATGAACTAGTAAAACTATAGGTAGAGATTAGAAAACAGACATAGGACATGTTTCAAGAGGAAAATAGAACTGGGTTGTGTGTTTGATTCAGTAAAAGAAGTGCCTGTGGATGTTGTAAGACAAAATATAACTAACGCTGGCGGGCCAGAGGCCAGTAGATACCTGCTGGATCTTTGTGCCCCGTTGTCATCATGGGTTGGGCCTGTTAAAAACAAAACCAAGCCTGGGCAGTCTACAGCCCAGTTGAAACTTGCTCGACCTGAAAAAACAATATATGTGCTCAATAAACGAGAGAATTCTGCAAGTACAGACTGATAACTGGGATGCAGCAGGGATATTGTTTTTTCATCGTGATAATAAGAGCATTTACTTGTTTCGAAAAATTTGGAGAACTGAGAATTCGAAAGGCATGTGCTTATGCTACCCATCAAATAAAAATCAGGTGCCTGAAAATTCAATTCGAAACAAATGATTCAGCTTTATATCCACGTCGACCCTCGACATGATGGTTGGAAGCAAATGCCAAGTTCATACCAAAAGATCGTTAACAACAATACCAACTTGCGGACGACAAGGTAGTACAAGTACCAAGACCAAACTAACTTATAATCTTTTTACTCCTGGCCCTAGTGTTCGTCTGGTAGAAAATCTTGCAGAGGACCAGCTCCCGCTCCTTCTCTTGCTCCAGGTCCCCGAGGTGGTACTGGTGCATCACCCAGTTGGTCCTCTGCTAGTCAAAGTTCTTGTTGGTGTGCAGCACCAGAACCTTTTTGCTGCCCGTCTGCCGACCATTGACCATCACCGGCAAGGTATTTCCGGTGTTGTGCCACATCACGTGCATGCCACACTCCGACTGTATCTTGTGACGCGTCCACGCGTTCTTTTGAACGCCTCGAATTGCTACCGAAGAAATGCTTGCTTAGACCTCAAGGTGCTCGATCAGCTCCTCGATCCATGGGATCGAACTTGACGCCAATACCGCAAAGACCGCCAATCCTTCTTCGACTTTCATGGGTTAATTCCAGTTATATGGTACTCAATGTATGATCAATCGACTGTTTTAAGTGAATGATGAAAGATTTTGACAGATAAGTGGTACTCCAAATCTGAAGTCTAGAATACCCGAACACGCCGCCGGGATTCTTGTGTCACCTCACGCGCAGCGTGTTGTCACGTCAATTCAATGTGTAGACATCATGAATAATTTGACCGACGTATACTAGTACTGCCATCGTACTACTTACTAGTCGATTTAGTGTCACATTTTAACCATAGGTTTAACTAACAAGTACGCACTTGAAGCCTAAGTGATATATATATATATATATATATATATATATATATATCTATATATACTACACAAAGATCTCCATCATCATTATCAAGACATCCTGCGCAGTGAGTTAGGATGCACTTGATCCCGGAAAGGTATCTATCCTTCAAACCAGAGGAGTGCTTCAAACTAACAACAATACATAATATCCAACAAAAGAGGGTCGTGCTACAAGAGCGTAATACATGGCTCGATCTACATATCAAGACGAATCAAGTTGTGCATATTTGTGTTGGCATGAACCACATCGCCAAGATGTCGGGTTTGCAAAAAGCCATCCATCGCATGGAAGCTTGATGCCTTTCACACATCAAGATTATCCGCAACAAGATGTGTCAAGAATCTTTGGATATGGTGATTCATGAAACCCATGGTATGATGTGTAAACACAAATTCCCCCGACGAATGGAAGTTGCATAGCACGGTAATCATCACGAGATATGATCGATGATTGGTAGAATGATCAGATAATTGAGCCCGAGGAACATGGAGTGGTTGTCGAGGCTGTAAACCCTCCTCCAGTTGAATACACCTGGCCCAATGGAGCTGGGATCTTTCTCGAACACAAAGCACCCATAGCCATCAATGTCACGAACGCCCCAGGCATTGTACTGCATGTGGTTTGATGAAATGGTTTGGTCAATTCGGTACATGCAAATGAGCATCAAATGCCCACCGTCACCTGAACGAGCGACAAACCACCACCCATCGGCTGGTATGATTCCAGGTCCTGGAATCATGAAGGCCAGCGCATTTGCGTCTGCTGCAACAATTCAAATTGGAGACCAAAAGGACAAAAATAAACAATCATGTTCAGAGTATGTGTGGCATTAAGATTATTATAATAGTGACACATATCATAGACAGAGAATTGCAATGTTGTGGTCATAATCATACCCCAAGTTAAAAAAAATAAGCCAATGGCTTTCATATTCTAGCAATATATCATGGTTCAAACATCATATAACAATGAGAGGAGAACAGATATGACAGGGCCTACTCATATTCTACCATAGCACATACTACAGTTATCATATCAACTCTAAGAAATAACATGCATTGTTATAAAAATCCTGGAAATGAGAGTAACATATAGCAATCATGAGGTTATACTCATAATATCTATTCTAACAATCATTAGTGTAAGTGCATCTAGTGCCCCTTAGTGATTTTGGTGTATTGAAGACTTATAGGTTAAGGGAATAATGTGCTTATGAGTGTACACAGGTCTATAAGTCTATGAGGAGTTTGATATTTACAGAGAAAGTCGACCCCTAAAAATGAAGTTCTCCGACTGAAGACTTTGATATTCTGAAGACTTTCTGAAGACTTTGAAAGTGAAGAAATTGGTGTGACCTTGAAGACTTGGTATTCATTTGAGGAACATGAAGCGTGAAGACTTTTGTTTTCGTAGTTCCGTTTTTCCATTTCTTGAGTCATAGGAAACACCGTCTTTGTTAAAGGGGTCGAGGAAATACTAAGGAAAAATTTCCATGTGATGCTCAACTCAAAATCCTACACCTACCAATCCCTTCGAGTGAAGCCTTTGGAAATCTCATACAGCTTCACCAATTTCTTCAAAGGATGTAGATGAAGTTCTTCCGTCGCTAAGGAATTTGTCCCGACCGAGGAGTTAGGAATTCGCCAGCTATGGATTGCCTACACAAGGAGAAACATGATAGCCCCGAGGAATTTGAGAGTCAAATTTCCGACCGTTCATCTTCTTGCGCCACCTGTCCCAAAATATCTTATCCACCTAACGGTCATATCATTGAAGGGCATTTATGTCTTATCATGTGAGGCTGCTCCCTAGGCTATAAATAGCCGCCTCACAACCACAAGCTGGTTGGCTGCTCCGCGAGAACTTGACACTTGTCATTTGGGAGCAACCCATCCTCCGAGGACTTTGAGCGAAAATCATCAAGTGAGGAAAAACCCAAAAACCAAACCCCTACAAACCCAAAGTGATTGAGCATCACTGAATAGATTGATCCTGCGTGGATCCGACGCTTATTACCTTTGAAGACTGTGCTTCTTCCAGACGGTTAGGCGTCATGGTCTAGAGCATCCAAGAGGAATTGTGGATCGCCGAGTGACCAAGTCTGTGAAGGTTTGGAAGTCGCTCAAGACTTACCACGAGTGATTGGACGAGGTCCGTGTGACCTTAGTTCAAGGAGAATACGGTGAGGACTTGGTGTCCTGAGCTGCGTGCTCGCCGATCGGGTGTCCGGACTGTGTCCTCGAGTTTAAATACTCAGCCGCTCCAACCAGACGTACAACTGAGACAACAGTTGGAACTGGTCTACCAAATCATTGTCTTCACCAACCATACTAGTTCTATTTCCTCAACCCTTCCATTTCCTCATTACTGTGTTGAGCGTTCATTCATATCTGTGTTTGAAGACTTTGACTGAAGACTTTCTCAATTTCCTCAGTTCAATTTCTTCACCGCTTTGTCTTCATCTTGTGCTATCCTGTGTTTACGCTTCAGACTCTTTGATTGTCTTCATTTCATCATGATGACCATGCCCGTATTCTCTTATGCTTACTTCGAGTACTTATTCCACATAAGTAGTTCTTCACTCAGAATTACCTCACCGGATAATTCCTCATTGAAGAATTCATAAAAATCGCCTATTCACCCCCTCTAGTCGATATAACGACTTTCAATTGGTATCGAGCAAGGTACTCCCTTGTTCTCGTGATTTTGGTTTAACCACCGGAGCTTTAGTTATGTCGACCGCAGTATGAAGAAAGTGACATGCCCTATCTTTGACGGGTCATGATTATCCCAAGTGGAAGGCCATGATGAGGAAGCGCCTCATGGCAATGGACAGCGATCCGTGGACCGCCACCGAAATTGGTCTTATCGATCTATGCAAGACAAATGACGCAGATGATATTCGCAAGTACACTCGACTTGACATCATGGCGAAGGATATCATCTGTTCCTGCTTATCTAGAGATGAATTCAAGTGCATTATGCATCTTTGCAATGCGAAGCTTATCTGGGACCGAATCTCTGACGTCTATGAAGGTCATCGTACCCGTCATGATCCTTGGTTTGAGGACTTCAAGGAATTCCTCAACACGATGACTTTCGAACCAGAATCATCATCTTCTGCATCATGTCTCATGGCAAAGGGTGACAAGGTAACCGAATGTTCCTCATCCGAGTATAGTGATGATGAATCTGATGATGATGGATCTGATGATGATATTGAACCTAGCTATACCAAGCTTGTTTGCATTGCCACTAAACAACAAACGGCCTTGGAAAAGGTTCAAAACATGCTAGATAAAAGTGATGATATGTTAGGTGAAAAAATGGATCGCACTAAAGCCCCGATCGAAAATCTTCAGAGACTTCAGCCTAGGTTTGACAAATTTTCAAGGTCATCATAACACTCTCTTGTCTCGATCATGAGAAACTTTCTTATGAATTTCTTCAAAGAAAGAAAGATCTTGAGAAGCTAAGAGTGAGTTATGAAGATCTTCGTAGGAGCATGATTCATTACTTGCTCAACAAATCGGTGCTTCTCGTGAAGAATTTGTTCCTCCATGCTTAAAGTGCATTGAACGTGAATCGCTAATTCTTCACCGAATGTTCAAATGCTTCAACTGTTACAAATTGTTCACCGCCTCTGCTATCACTAATTCCTCATCCGAGGACATTGCTAGTATCACCGACGATGCAGGGTTGAAGGAATTGTACATGACAGCATGTACAAAAGCCTCAAAGGGCATCGACTCTTTGTGATGTGCTTAAAAGCAGATCCTCAATGTAAACCCTAGGAAAGAGGGTATTGCCTTTGAGAGGAAACTCAATGTCGATGGAACATATTGGAAGCCCCGAGCAAGATCCCAAAACCTCATGGGTTGCCGCAAAGGGACCTCCAATTGATCCATCTAACTTATCTGGCTTTACATGCGAATCTCCTCATTCTTCCGATGAGTCATTTGACTCCAACTATAAACTGTTCAAAATCGTAATGGTGAAGTATTTGCTAGATATGTTGGCACTAATCTGCAGAACGGTTCCCCTATGAAGAAAATCTGGGTTCCCAAGAAGTGCCTTGAAAGTCTTCAGGTGAATGTCCTCATGACACCACCTGTGAAGAATAGGAACTCCAGATCAAACTCTTCATATGGATCCAAGTCCTCATACGGACCAAATTCCTCACGTGGATCAAATTCCTCAAAAGGATCAAAGTCCTCATATGATTATCATCATGCTAACAACTCTGTTTCGCAGGGTAGAGCTAAGGGCTATGAATATGTGCATTATTCTTGAAATCAATATGTTCATAAGTCCTCAAAGAATTTCTCTGCTTATTCATATGCTTACCCTAACCCCTTTTATGTGAAACGAAATGGTTTGGCCTCTATGCCACCATTCTCATATGGAGCTCGCAGAGTGATGAACACTTTGCCACCCCTTCAGATGTGGGTGGTGAAGAAAAAGAACTAACCTCTTCTGCAGGGTCAGGTCTCTAGACGTGCTTTAAATGTTTGAAGAATTTGCTGGGGGCCTGACAAAAGTGCCTGAAAGGACGCAGGCTAATCATGAAGAAATGAACTTTCATTTCACACGTCCTCATACTTCTTATCTGTTATATCGCTCGATGAAATTCATCTGATGAAATTGATATCATATTCTTCACTGATGAAGTATATGAGATCATAAGTTGCACTAATTCATCTGCAGGATGATCAACCCAAAGCCAATGAGTGGGTCCTCGATAGTGGATGTACAAATCACATGACTGGTGACAAGAATCTATTGATGGATACTCCCTTATCACCGTCACATCTAAAGCATATCATCTTTGCTGACAAAGGCAAAAGTCATGTATTGGGTCTTGGTAAGGTTGCGATCTCTAAGGACATACACATGGACAAAGTCATGCTTGTTGAGTCCTTAGGATACAACCTCATGTCAGTCTCAATGCTTTGTGATCTTGATATGGTTGTTGTCTTTGGCAAGTATCGTTGTGTTGTGATCATGGAAGTCGACAATTCCAAAGTCTTCAAGGCTTTAGGAGAGGAGACTTGTATATTGTTGATTTCTCTATAGGACCACAACCAGCCGTGTGTCTACTTGCAAAAGCTTCGTATAGGCTGGCTATGGCATCGGCGACTTGGTCACGCAGCATGAGGAATTTGCACACACTTGCGAAGAAGAAGCATGTCATTGGCATTGAAAATGTCAAATTCCTCAAGGATCACTTGTGTGGAGCCCGTGAAGCTGGAAAAATGACCAAGGCCAAGCATCCAAATAAGACTATCATGACCACTACTGCTCATTCGAATTGCTTCACATGGACCTCTTTGGTCCTAATCATTACTCAGCAGTCACTAATGATGCATCTTTATATGGCTTTGTTATTGTTGATGATTACTCTCGTTACACATGGGTACACATTGTTACTTATAAAAATGAAGTGCAGGAAGTCTTCAAACTATTTTCCTCGAGGGCTTCAACTAACTTCGGTGTGAAGATCAGACACATCAGGAGTGACAATGGAACTGAGTTCAAGAATTCGGTCTTGATGCCTATCTTGATGAACTTGGTATTACTCATGAGTTATCTGCTCCCTATACACCTCAAAGAAATGGCGTCGTGGAACGCAAGAAACGAACTCTTGTTGAGATGGCTCGCACTATGCTTGATGAATACAAAACGCCTAGTCGCTTTTTGGATTGATGCAATTGATACCGCGTGCCACATCATCAACAGAGTATATCTTCACAAATTCTTCAAGAAGACTGCCTATGAACTCCTCAACGACAAGAAACCCAATGTGAGTTATTTCAAAGTCTTCTTGCTAAATGCTGGATTAGAGATCCTCATCACAATTCTAAATTTGCACCGAAAGCACATGAAGGTTTTATGCTTGGTTACGGAAAGGACTCGCACACCTATAGAGTCTTCAACATCGCTTCTTCACAAGATTGTTGATATCAGATGTGTGGTTCGATGAAACTAATGGCTCGCAAAGAGAGCACCTACCTTCGTGTTAGATGAACCAGCTCCCGAGGAATCTATCAAGTTCAAGGCAACCGAGGATGTCATTCCCTCAAGAATCTGCTTTGAAGAATTCATTCTCAGACGCCAAGAACGCCGAAATGATGCACCAAGATAATGTCAAGACAATGGTGTCAAGAAAATGCTGATCAAATTCCTCGACGACAACCAGCTCATCCTCGCGTTGCAAAAGAAGTGCAAGTTGAAAAGATCATCGATGACATTGAAGCGCCAGGTCCTCTCACACGCTCAAAAGCTTCACATTTATCTAACTTTTGTGGGCACTATGCTTTTGTCTCTATCACAGAGCCCACTAAGGTAGATGAAGCATTTCGAGCCCGAGTGGATTCGTGCAATGCAAGAAGAATTACATCAGTTCGAGCTCAACAATGTCTCGAACCGGTCAAACGTCCGGATCCTCGCAAGCATAATATCATTGGCACAAAGTGGATCTACCGCAACAAGCAAGATGAAAATGGCCTTGTGGTGAGGAATAAGGCACGACTTGTAGATCAAGGCTACACACAGGTTGAAGGAATTGATTTCGATGAGACTTTTGCACCTGTTGCTAGACTTGAGGCTATTCGCATATTAGTTGCTTATGCTAACCATCATAATATCATCTTATATCAAATGGATGTGAAAAGTGCATTCCTCAATGGTAAGCTTGAGGAAGAAGTATATGTTGCTCAACCCCCAGGTTTTGAAGATCCAAAGAATCCCGACAAAGTCTTCAGACTCAACAAGGCCCTCTATGGTCTCAAACAGGCCTGACGAGCGTGGTATGATACATTGAAGGAATTCTTCGTGAAGAATGGCTTCACACCCGGTTCACTTGACCCTACTCTCTTTACTAAATCATATGATGGTGAACTGTTTGTGTGCCAAATATATGTTGATGATATTATCTTTGGTCATCTTGACCAACGTTATAGTGATGAATTTGCCTATATGATGAGTGAAGTATATCAAATGTCTATGATGGGAGAATTGAAATTCTTCTTAGGTCTTCAAATTCGTCAACAACACAATGGCATATTCATATCTCGGGAGAAATACCTCAAAGATGTCCTGAAGAAATTCGGCATGCAAGATTGCAAAGGCGTCAAAATTCCTATGCCCACAAATGGCCATCTATGCACTAATGAAAATGGTATTGACTTCGATCACAAGGTATACCACTCCATGATTGGTTCTTTATTGTACTTATGTGCATCTAGGCCAGATATAATGCTTAGTGTTTGCATGTGTTCCCGATTTCAAGCTACACCGAAGGAATCACACCATAAGGCTGTGAAGCATATTCTTCGATATTTAGCTCACACACCAACACTAGGATTATGGTACCCCAAGGGTTCTACTTTTGTTTTCATTGGATATTCTGACTCCGACTATGCTGGTGATCATGTGGACCGCAAGTCAACATCTGGTACTTGTCATTTCCTCGGACGATCTTTGGTCTGTTGGTCCTCAAAGAAACAGAATCACAGATCACCGCTTCATCGCTAAGCTGAATACATTGCTTCTGGCTCTTGTTGTGCTCAATTGTTGTGGATGAAGCAAACTCTCAAGGACTACGGCATCAACGTGAAGAATGTGCCTCTCTACTGTGACAATGAGAGTGCCATCAAGATTGCTCACAACCCGATTCAGCACTCTAAGACAAAGCACATTCAGATTCGTCATCATTTTCTTCGTGATCATGTGTTGAAGGGCGACATCTCCATCGAGCATGTGAAGACTGAAGAACAACTAGCCGATATCTTCACAAAGCCCTTGGATGAGAAGAGATTTAGCAAGTTGCGGTGTGAGCTAAATATCTTAGAATCTTCGAATGTTCTTTGAAAACGACACACATCCTGACACATATGCAAAATTGATGACTTAGATGTGCAGCACATGAAGAAATGTTTTTCTTCAATCTATGAAGAATAACACTCTAAGTGTGAAGAAATTAATGAAGAATTTGATTCTCAGAACCCTACGACAATTGTACGTGGTGTCTGAAATCATCATTCTTATACGGTGGGTGTAACATCCCAAAATTCTAAATTTTGGAATGTTATATTAAATAAATAACTATGATTGTTGTCTGATTGTTTGTCTGATTGATTGAGTGAAACTGGGTGGAATTTGAAAACTTTTGAAAGTTGAATGAGAGGGAATGAAATGACTTTCCCAAACTTTCCCCTTTGTCTTTTGGATCCCAATGAATTCAAGTTCATTCCAACACCAAACCCTAGAGTGAAGATGACATGACTTCTTCCATTTTGAAATGAAAAGGGTTTTGGAAAAGATTTAAATTTCATTTGGGAATATTTCAAATTCAAAGCTTTATGCAACTCAATGATTTTCATGAGGGAAGATAAAATGACTTCTTCAATTATATGAAATATGAGTTGGAAGTTAAAAGGTATCAAATTGAAAGTCATTTGAAAGTGCCTTGAAACCCTCTTTCAAATTGAGTTTTGGAATTTGAATTCAAACATTGGCAAGTGGGAATCATTTCAAAATCTATGCCTGATAAATACTTGAGCAAAAGTATGAGAGGAGTAAATATGACACTCCAAAAATATCAGAGGGAAACAATGCCAAAAGTTTTGAATTCAAATCTGAGTTTTATTTGAATTTGAAAAAAATGAATTTTTATAAAGTTTGGATTTTGCCTTTGTAAAAATGTTCAAATGATAGGAATATTACTTTGATCATTTTGTTTTATATATACCCTATATAAAATATTTATTTATTATTTTTTATTTGTTTTTTTTTTTTATTAAAAAAAAAATTCAAAAAAATAGAAACCCCCCCCGGCGCCAGCCAGCCTCTGCCCACCAATACCAAGCCCCCACCACCAGGCCACTGAGCGCAGAGGCCACCAATGAGCCAACCGACCGCCTCACCTCCCTCGCTCAAAACCTTTGGCGCCGGTCACCCGCCGCCTCGCCTCCCTCTCTCTCTCGACCCGTGGGCCCCGCCCATCTTCTTCCCTCGCCCATAGCGCAGCTCATGAGATCGCCGGATCCCGGCGATCCGGATCCCGATCGCCCGATCCCCAAGCGAGGACGACCCCTGGCTATAAAGCCGGAGCCCCGCACCCCATTCCCCCTAGCCTCGGAGCCCCTCTCCCTCTCTCTCCCGAGCACGCCGGAGACCCGAGCTCACACCGCCGCCATTGTCGCCGCCGTCGACGCCCTACCCCGCCCCCACCACCCCCCCCCCCACCGAACCACTCCCCGTGCTCCCCGCATCCTCCCGACGACTCGCCGGACCTCCCGGCCTTCAAGCCCCGACGCATTCCCGGCCCGCCGCTGTCACAGGACTCCGATGCGTCGTCGGAAAACATCCCCGTCCGATCCTAAATAAGCGGCTAGGATTAGAACGCTCAAGGGGTAAGTTTTATTAGAAAACCGGCGGTTCTTTCCGGTTTAGTATTAGTTAGGTTTTTTATTTTCTAGGCCCGGTTCGTTTTAGTTAACCCTAGGGCCCGTTTAGACTATTTAACGCCTAGTGTACAAAGTATAGGCCCATTAGGCCTTTTTCTTTTTAATTTGATTTTCTGTTTTAGCAGAATAGTTTACATTTTCAAAAATTGATATCTTTTATTCTGTTTAATATTTTTAGGTGATTCTTTTTGTTGGATTGCAAATTTTATGTAGTTTCTGTAGAATACATATTTAGCTATGTTAAAATTAATTAAAACTGCTTTAATTTAGTTTTAGTCAGAATAGTAAATCTGCTATAACTTGAGTTAGAAAAATTATTTTTGCATGATTCTTTTGTCCCAACTTTATTTTGACATTGCCAAACCATAAAAATTAACTTGGGTATTTTAGGATTAATAAATAAATTAGTTTAAGCAGAATCTTATTAATCCTAATTAATTAGCTAGCTACTGTTTTCCTATTAATTTAGTTAGTAAATAAATTTATTTTAACATGTGATTGATTATTCTAGGATAGTTTCTGTCACTTTATAGGATGAACTTTTATTTATAATAAATAAAAGTTTTATTTTATTTTCCTTAATAGAAATTGAATTAGGCCTAATAGGAGTTTCATATTAGATTTTAAATTAATTCTTTTTGCTCCTAGTTGATTAATGAAATCCTTTCTGTTTAGTTAACCTAAAACCATGATTAGGTTATGTTGAGAAAATTTTGTTATATAAAACTATTTTAGTTGTTGCTTGAAGTAGGAAAAACTTTGAATTGGTTTTCTTTGAGTTTTCCTTTGGATTTGGTTTTGATTCGTTTGATTTTGATGTGTTATGTTGCTATTGCTATGCTATTGTGTTATGTGATCCTATGCTATGTGCTTATTGTGATTATTTGTTTGTCTCGGTAGAATTTTCCTGAGTGCGAAGATTGCTACTACGAAACCCTAGTTTTCGAAGATCGTCAACCAGGCAAGTTCACTTTGACCATGCTTTCATACCTATATTTTATTGCATTTAGTGACATCTTTGCAACCACCCCTCAAGAGTGATATTGAAATTCTTGTAGTTGAGTAGTATGCATGAGGTAGGAACCCATCACCCTGTTACCAAGCCCGGACGATATTTTATTTTAATGCTACGCTATAGTAGACGGGTTTGGTATGAGTGTTCGGGAGTGGTGTGAGAAAGGAGGACTCTACGCCAATGACGACAACTCCATGATGGCATCTGCAAGGATCGCATCTTCAAGGCCTCAAGACTTCAAGACTCGAGACAAGAATTCAATACACACTCTTTGGGTGAAGGACGGTTGTGACGGCACCTGGAGAACCCAGTGGTTGGCGGGATGCATGGAGAAGCGCCATGACATCTTGCGGAAAGCTTCACCCAGACTCAAAGAGACGGAAGAATACTTCATGACCGGAAGCTTACCTGCAACCGCAAGTCATTATGGGCTCTGGCTTGGTTGACCTTAGTGGTGACTGGCTGGGGACGGTACTAGCAGATGTAGAACTACGGTAGGATGGGATGAGTACCGGACGTTGGTCGAGGAACTCTTTGGAAGACCATGTTTGGTCATCTTGTTCTCAAACACTCAAGTGCGAGAACGTAAAGAGAGGGATCGAATCTTGCGGGTAAAGTGTACAAACCTCTGCAGAGGGTTTTAAACCTAATCGATTAGCCGTGTCCCCGGTTACGGACAATTTGAGCATCTGGACTTGGATCTATCTCGGAACTCTCAACACCGGACTGATAACTTAATTGTGGGCAACATATGATGAATTTTGGGCTATGAGACATCGGTTGGCGGAACCATGTCATGATAGAAAACTCCTTAGTACAGACTTCATTTATTCGTTGATGTAGGTAAAATAAAACCAGCTTTTACGCAAACAAAACTCGAATCTGAGCCATAAAGCCATACCGCATATAGTATAGTTTATCATCCTGTTTTCTCTTATTGTGATCTTGCGGTACATTCAATGTATCGACCTACACGGCTGCAACGTATCATGTTGCGTATATTTCCTCGACGAGTAAGAGTAATGCAGTGCGAGTTACGGTCTACACTCAACCCGCCGATGGCGTTGATGGGACTCCACACCCGCTTGATTGTTTCCGGAGTATTATGAGGTATATATCATTTTACGTTATTTATACATGTGATTGCACTTTGATATATACATTGATGTACTGTGTGCCAAAGATATCTTGATCCGAGGATGGCATGTATACACGAGGCTTGACCGTCTCGAGGTCGGGTCGCCATGATGGGTCACGCCACCACCAAAGTTGAAAATCTTCAATTTGAGTTTTTCCTCGCTTTTGAAATTCTTCGATTTTCCAAATTCTTCAACTTTGCAAAATCTTCACTGTTTCCGTCGTTTTTCTTCATTAACTATATATATATATATATATATATATATATATTTGTTTATGTCCTCTACAGCATTCACTTATGGCTATTTCTTCAAGTTGTTTTTTCTGCTAAGTGAATGTGATCGGACCCTTTCCCCTCTATGCTATACTCAACCCAATCCATTCACAAATTCTTCATGTGCCTTCTATTTGAAACTTGTTCAAAATCTTCACTGTGTCCTTGTCAGCTGAAGAAATTGCAAACGGAACTTTAAAACTGATCTTATCCAAACTTTCGCTTTTTGCTGAAACCGTTCCGCATCCCACGATAGATTTATCTATTCACCCACGATCTAACACAATCTCCACTTCTCAGTACGTGGGTGACACATGTCAAGCGAATGAGAAGGGTCAGGGGCATGTTCGTCCCAAATCTTCGAGCGAACAGTTTTTCACCGTGGATATATATACCCCCTCTCCCCTTCCTCACTTCCTTTACTCCGCTCGACCGCTCTCTCTCGCTCGAGCATCTCAAACCCTAAGCGTCAGCCGCTTACTCCATCGTCACGGTGAGGAAGAGCTTCTTGCCTCGACCTCGTCATTGTCATTACTCAGCCGACCGTGGAAATCTTCACTCCGCCGCCGTAGCTGTCTTCCTCCGCCGAGTTAGGGCATGGAAGATCTAACTGACGAACTTCCCATCCGTTTCTTCTCGGTTAAATGCGTGTTCTTCAGATTCGGGTAATTAAAAGTTACTTTTATTACTCGCTTTGATTCTCAAACCTTCCTGAAAATCTTCAAAGGTGTTTATTCTTCAAATCTTCACACATATGAACACCTCAAACAAAATCTGCTCTTGATTCGTTTCTCTAAGCAATGATTTTCTTCAAGATTCCTCAATTGTGTGGATCCTCGATCTATACAACTCTTGAACCTAAGGCAAAGATCGCTTAGTGAAATTCTTCAAGGCTCATCTGGTAAAATTCCTCAAACTAGTTCTTTTTGAAAAACCTTACGAGAACGCATATGACCTCTCCAAATTCCTCGCAACTATACCTCATTCACGGTACTCATGTCCATTCTTTGAATCACTAGGTTCTCATCAACTTAACTCGTTTGCGGTGTTCCTCGAAGAGAAGTTGCATACTTCTTCAGAGAATTCGATTGTTCAAATTCCTCAAATGAAGAATATGGCGTAAGGAAAGAAGCCACGTAAAGGAGGAAAGAGGCTTGAGGTCATGATCGCTTGAGATTCCTGAGGAAATCTATGCTGATTATTGCACACTGATGAAGCCGAGTTCGCAAAGAGAACAAAATCAGCGCAAGGTGCGCATTCAAAGGATTGAAAGGAGATGGGCAGGGAATGGAGGGAGTACAGATATGTTACTCCAAAGTACATGAAGAAATTCGCTCTCAATCCTCCATGCTCAAGAGCTCCATTGGCACCTGGTCAGAAGTCGACCCCACCAAAGATCAAGCGTGGTGAGGACTTTCCAAGAATGGGCCAAGCGCCAAGCCAAATTGGCAAGACAAGCCAACGAGGCAAAGGAGGAAATTTAATGAGGACTCTGCTCATCGCTGCCATCGAGGCCTCAGTCAAGCCAAGAAAATCTATGGCAAAGAAGCCCGCACACAAGCTAAGTGTTTCACCAACAGTGCCCTCACGGCCAAGTTCCTCAGCTCTGCCCTCACGGCCAATTCCTCATGCTGCTCCAGCTCCTCCCAAATCCTCAGCTCCTACAAAGTCCTCAGCAGCTCCTCCCAAGTCCTCAGCAGTTCCGACAAAGTCCTCAGCACCTGTGCATCTGGCCACGTGCCAAAGGACTGCAGGCATCTCCATTGCCTCTGGTGTCTCAGCAAGTTCCTCAACTGCACCAAATTCTTCATTTGCCCCAACTTTGCTGAAGACTAAGGCCACAGCTGGACGAGGTCCTCGGCCAAGTCCCAAGAAGAAACATGTCGCCTTCCAAGAGCCACCTGAAGATCATGAGGCTGATGATGATGAACTTGCGGAAATCATCAGAGACCGCCAAGAAATGGCCGCTAGAGCGAAAGGCACACCCATGCCACTGCTGTTGGATCCAAGAGCGATCCTAGACTACATTGATCTCTGGCACAAGGACCCAAACACTCCTATGCCTGACTTCAAGTTGACACCTGGCCAAAGTCACATGCTGACTCATTTCATCCAAGAGGAGAAATGGAAATTTGATACGCCGGAGAGATCAAGAAATCGCAGATGTAAAAGAGAAATCATTGAAGAAAAATGTTGTCAAGATGACAACTTAAGAACTTATAAAGATGCAGGTGACATCAAAGCCCTCAATGACAAATTTGACTCATATTATGCCGATTGGCAGGAGCCAAAGTCAGATTTGTCAATCGACAAAGAAGTTCTCAAATGTTGCAGCCCCAACGCAACAAGCAATTCCTCAGCCGGAGCCTCTGCCACCGACCGAAGAACATGCCAGACCACCGATGAAGTTCAGTCAAGACAATGCTAGTTCCGTGGCTGATGATTCCATTCCAGCCGAAGAAATTGCCGTGGCATCCACTAGTGGTGCGCTGAAGAAATCGAAGAAGTCGTGGCAATCGCATCGGGCCATGCGCTGAGGAAATTCAACCAGATTCCTCGGCTCCTCCTGCGCCTACACCAACTCCAATCCTTCCATCTCGCATCTCGATGTGAAGAAGACCAAGGCTGCAGAACTAGCTGCGGTGAAGAAAAGGAAAGCATTTGTCGCTTCAAATTCTTCACCGAAGAAGATGAAGACAATGACCAGCTCATTTGAAAATCCCATTGATGCTGTTCCAATTTCCTCCATGCCATCAAAGGACCTTGTTCCTTTTGGTGAAGATTATGAGATCCCAAGCGGATCTGATGAAGAAAATCATTCTGCTGCTTCGTCAGAGCAGATTGATGAAGAAATTGAAGTGGAAGAAATCCCTTCAACCCCAATCATTTCCTCGCCTATGCCCCAGTTCACAGCTGAAGAGCCTGGTATTGAGAAAATTGAAGAAGATGTGGATATTGGAAGCACAACGCCAGTGATGAACAATGACTTTTGGGAAAGTCAGCATCCAAATTCTCCAATCTTCACCCCAATCCAACAGATTCCTCAGTCCCTTGCTCCAACAGTTCAAATGGGCTCTGAAGAAACTCATCCCACTTCATCTGTACATGAAGAAATTCCAGCCACTAGCGCTGATGAACCTGCTGCTGCTGATCCTCAGACTGCACATGTAGAGGAACCAGAAATTCCTCAGCCTGAAGAACCTGAGATTGCGATTCCAGAGGTCGTGATGCAACTCACTGACACTCCATTGCCAAAGCCAAAGAATCCCTTCTCAACAAAGCAAAAGTTCAAGGCTGAAGATTTCTTCGGCGATCACATATTCTTCATCGACACAATCCATATGATTACGCTCGCATAAGGAAGAGGCATTTCGGACTGCCAGTCAAGCCAATTTCTATTCCTCGGTCTTTGTTCAACAAAGACAAAGTCTTCGATCATGCACATATTCCTCATGTGGACATGGAATCTCTGCCAGCTTCGAGCCAGTCCTCGTTGTTCTTCATGATGCGTGACTTCTAAATTTCTGCACCGACATCTGCGATTGGAATGAGGAACTTATTCTTCAATTCTATGCAACGCTGCACATCACCGGAGACGCCAAGATGTGAACTCATGGGTGTTAGACTGGATGTCCGAAAACACTCACTACAAGGCACCAAAGAATCGAATTGCTTTGTGCCCTACCACTCGATCCTCCACTTGATGGTGCTCATTGTATCTACAACGAACCTGAAGCTTTCAAATCACTATATGCAAGTGTCGATGAAGCCTTTGAAGCTGTGGCAGGCCCCAAGAACCAAATTCCTCGTCAAGGAATTATTGTATGTGCCTTGGACTGTCTATCGGATACTGACGAAGACAATGAGTCCTATCAAAGGCCACGACTCAAATGATGAAGAAGTTGTTGGCATCATGAAGAATATGCTTTTCAATATCATTCATGGTGTTCCCGTCAACTTCCATGATTTCTTCATGAGGACTCTGGCAAACATTGCTATGTCACCTTTTGAGTCAAGCCTTATGCACCTTGGATTATGAGATTCATCAGGACAAGGTCTTCACTCAATTACAAGGCTGATACTCTGAACCACTGCAGCTACTTGCCCCCGATTGAAGTGCTCAAATGGACATTTACCTCAGTTGATGACAAGGGCAAGGCAACTGCTGTGATCGATGAAGGCACTCGTCCATTGGATGGTCGGGCCGCAAAGCTGCATCCTACTCCACCAATGATGACTGCCACACATGACTCTGCCGCAAATATCTCAGCCAAGCAAAGTCCTCAAGCCACAACACCCAGGGTGATGACTGATCGTGAGTTACTCCTCAGTCTTCATCAGAAGGTTGATCGCAATCATAAATGGGTCAAGCGTCGCTTTGGTTCAATTCTTCACAACATGACCTCTACACACAATGCAAGAAGAAAAACCACTACTACCTCCATGAAACCTTCAAACGCACTTGGGCTGTTCTTTCTAATGTCTACAAATGAAGAACTGAAGACAATGGGTCTCAAGGAAGAATTTGACTGGTTTGCACCTCCTCCGAAGAAATACAAGAAGGTCAAAGTTCCTTCCTTGGTGGCCAGCTCCTATTCTTCATCGCGAGACACTAATGAAAATGAAGACTTGGACGACACAGCGGCAGGCCCTACTACGACAACCGACCCCAACAATGCTGGCGCTCCTTCATCAACTTGAAATTCTTCGTACGTTAGTCCTCGGTTCGATCCTTTTGGTCATTTGATGACAAAGGGGAGAAATGTGAGTTAGTCTTCAAGCGGGTCTATTATATGGGAAACTTTTGTTAAGTTACAACTCTCGTTCTTCCGAAACTTTTATTGGATCGAGTTGTAATCTTAAACCCGATGGTGCTCGATACTTTTGATGCAATCGTGCTCGATACTCTTGATGCGTTATTTTGCATACTTGTTCCTCATTAATGTTATCGCCAAGACATGCTGAATTTCATCAAGCACCATATTTCATCATGCATTTTCAAATTCTTCATATTATATGTCAAATGCGGTATGAATTACAAGATATAGGGGAGATCTCCATGATTCAACTCTTCAAATGTGCATTGCCTCAAAAGCAAATTCCTCACTATGCACATCTTCGTGGGGAGTTCTTCTATATCTTGCAATCAAATTCCTCAATATCAGTAGTTACACTTCATATGTTTATCCGTTGGAAACTTAACCTATATTGTCATCAATCACCAAAAGGGGAGATTGTAAGTGCATCTAGTGCCCCTTAGTGATTTTAGTGTATTGAAGACTTATAGGTTAAGGGACTAATGTGCTTATGAGTGTACACAGTCTATAAGTCTATGAGGAGTTTGATATTTACAGAGAAAGTCGACCCTAAAAATGAAGTTCTTCGATCAAGACTTTGATATTCTGAAGACTTTCTGAAGACTTTGAAAGTGAAGAAATTGGTGTGACCTTGAAGACTTGGTATTCATTTGAGGAACATGAAGCGTGAAGACTTTTGTTTTCGTAGTTTCGTTTTCTCTTTCTTGAGTCATAGGAAACACTGTCTTTGTTAAAGGGGTCGAGGAAATACTAAGGAAAAATTTCCATGTGATGCTCAACTCAAAATCCTACACCTACCAATCCCTTCGAGTGAAGCCTTTGGAAATCTCATACAGATTCAGTCAATTTCTCCAAAGGATGTGAGACGAAGTTCTTCCGTCACCGAGGAATTTGTCCCGACCGAGGAGTTAGGAATTCGCCGGTGGATTGCCTACACAAGTGAGGAACATGATAGCCCCGAGGAATTTGAGAGTCAAATTTCCGACCGATTCTTTGTCTTCTTGGCCACTGTTCCAAAATATCTTATCCACCTAACGGTCATATCATTGAAGGGCATTTATGTCTTATCATGTCGGGCTGCTCCCTAGGCTATAAATAGCCGCCCTACAACCACTAGCTGGTTGGCTGCTCCGAGAGAACTTGACACTTGTCATTTGAGAGCAACCCATCCTCCTCAAGACTTTGAGCGAAAATCATCGAGTGAGGAAAACCCAAAACCAAACCCCTACAAACCCAAAGTGATTGAGCATCATCAAGAGATTGATCCTGCGTGGATCCGACGCTTGTTACCTTTGAAGATCGTGCTTCTTCCAGACGGTTAGGCGTCATGGTCTAGAGCATCTAAGAGGAATTGTGGATCACCGAGTGACCAAGTCTGTGAAGGTTTGGAAGTCGCTCAAGACTTACCACGAGTGATTGGACGAGGTCCGTGTGACCTTAGTTCAAGGAGAATACGGTGAGGACTTGGTGTCCTAAGCTGCGTGCTCGCCGATCGGGTGTCCGGAATGTGTCCTCGAGTTTAAATACTCGGCCGCTCCAACCAGACGCATAACCGAGATGAGTTGGAACTGGTCTACCAAATCATTGTCTTCACCAACCTTATCGTTCTATTTCCCCAACCCTTCCATTTCCTCATTCGTGTTGAGCGTTCATTCATATCTGTGTTTGAAGACTTTGATCAAGACTTTCTCAATTTCCTCAGTTCAATTTCTTCACCGCTTGTCTTCATCTTGTGCTATCCTGTGTTTACGCTTTCTGTACTCTTTGATTGTCTTCATTTCATCATGATGACCATGCCCGTATTCTCTTATGCTTACTTCTGAGTACTTATTCCGCTACAAGTAGTTCTTCACTCAGGAATTACCTCACCGGATAATTTCTCATTGAAGAATTCATAAAAATCGCCTATTCACCCCCCTCTAGTTGATATAACGCACTTTCAATTAGATACCAATTGTTCTCATATCAACTCTAACAATAACATGTGTGGTCATAAAAATCTAGGAAATGAGAGGAACATATAGCAATGATGTGGTTATAAACATACTATATATTCTAAATTTGTAACAATGAACAGCAAATGTATTCTTAAGGTAAAGATGAGATGAGATAGAACAATTACACGACGATAGATTCCACCAAGATAGGCAGCCAATCTGCGCCGACCGCCTAAACGATGCCATCATGCACAATAGCATCAGACAGAAGTCTTGGGTAAAGAGGATCGACGATGAGCCATAACCATGTATGGCGACCGGATTCCAGATAGACTAATCCCATGTTGAACACGGCAATGAGCTTGTAATCCATGTAGTCTTCCGATGGTGTGGGCACTTCGCAGATCACAACCTTCAGCAAACAAAGGCCGAGCCAAAAGCTCGACGCGTCTCGTGCGTAGTAGGCATGAGTGTCCGGCGGGCCGCGAGGCTCAATGGCGGCGGCATCCAAAGATGGAAGGGTGATCTCTCGCTGGGTGTAGATATCCACAAGACACCATGGACTACCGGATTGGTGGATGAGGACGATCCAGTTGGCCTTCATGCCCGCCCAGTAGTGGCCGCGCATGAAGGACAGGTGGACGGGTTGTGGGAAATATGCCTTAGAGGCAATAATAAAAAGGTTATTATTATATTTCCTTGTTCATGATAATCGTCTATTGTTCATGCTGTAATTGTGTTATCCGGAAATCGTAATACATGTGTGAATACATAGACCACAACATGTCCCTAGCGAGACTCTAGTTAACTAGCTCGTTGATCAATAGATGGTTACGGTTTCCTAACCATGGACATAGGATGTCATTGATAACGGGATCACATCATTAGGATAATGATGTGATGGACAAGACCTAATCCTAACCATAGCACAAGATCGTGTAGTTCGTCTGCTAAAGCTTTTCAAATGTCAAGTATCCTTTCCTTAGACCATGAGATTGTGCAACTCCCGGATACCGTAAGGTTACTTTGGGTGTGCCAAACGTCACAACGTAACTCGGTGGCTATAAAGGTACACTATGGGTATCCCCGAAAGTATCTGTTGGGTTGGCACGAATCGAGACTGGGATTTGTCACTCCGTATGACGGAGAGGTATCTTTGGGCCCACTCGGTAGGACATCATCATAATGAGCTCAATGTGATCAAGGAGTTGTTCACGGGATGATGTGTTACGGGAACGAGTAAAGAGACTTGCCGTAACGAGATTGAACAAGGTACGGTATATCGACGATCGAATCTCGGGCAAGTATCGTGCCGATAGACAAAGGGAATTGTATACGGGGTTGATTGAATCCTTGACATCGTGGTTCATCTGATGAGATTATCGTGGAGCATGTGGGAGCCAACATGGGTATCCAGATCCTGCTATTGGTTATTGACCGGAGAGTTGTCTCGGTCATGTCTACGTGTCTCCTGAACCCGTAGGGTCTACACACTTAAGGTTCGGTGACGCTAGAGTTGTAGAGATATTAATATGCGGTTAACCGAAAGTTGTTCGTAGTCCCGGACGAGATCCCGGACGTCACGAGGAGTTCCGAAATGGTGCGGAGGTAAAAATTTATATATAGGAAGTCCAGTTTCGGCCACAGGGAGTTTCGGGGGTCACCGGTATTGTACCGGGACCACCGGAAGGGTCCCGGGGGTCCACCGGGTGAGGCCACCTATCCCGGAGGGGCCCCATGGCCTGAAGTGGCGTGGGAACCAGCCCCTGGTGGACTGGTGCGCCCCACCCAAGGGCCCAAGGCGCCTAGGGTTGGAAACCCTAGGGGCCGTTGCCCCCCGAGGGGGCATGCGCCCCCCTGGTTGGAAACCCTAAGGGGGCCGTTGCCCCCCGAGGGGCCGCCGCCACAGGAGCCGCCGCCCCCCTCCTCTAGATGGGATCTCCAAGGGGGCATGCGCCCCCTAGCCCCTATATATAGTGGAGGGGAGGGAGGGCAGCCGCACCCTAAGCCCTGGCGCCTCCCTCTCCCTCCCGTGACACCTCTTCCTCCTCCAGTAGCGCTTGGCGAAGCCCTGCTGGAATCCCGCTGCTTCCACCACCACGCCGTCGTGCTGCTGGATCTCCATCAACTTCTCCTTCCCCCTTGCTGGATCAAGAAGGAGGAGACGTCTCCGCTCCGTACGTGTGTTGAACGCGGAGGTGCCGTCCGTTTGACACTAGGATCATCGGTGATTTGGATCACGACGAGTACGACTCCATCAACCCCGTTCTCTTGAACGCTTCCGCTCGCGATCTACAAGGGTATGTAGATGCACTCCTCTCTCTCGTTACTAGATGACTCCATAGATTGATCTTGGTGATGCGTAGAAATTTGTAAATTTCTGCTACGATCCCCAACACGGGTAGTGGTAGCATGTCGAGGGGCACCACGGCAACCTCCGTAGGATCGTCAAGTCGGTGTCTGGGCCACCTGCAAGTATTGGGCATCAGCAAGCAGGGTGTCTTGAAAAGAGTCGGCCGGTTGCAGACGAGTAGACGGTACAAAGAGACCGAGCATGCGGCCAAACGGACGGTGCTGAGTAGGTCCATACGATTACAGATCTGATCCAAGAGAACATCGGGGAGGGAATTCCAATCGCGGATCTTCGTGTCAGTCGGTCCTGCCATTGGGATTTTTGGTGCCTGCGAGCCAGCGGGGAAGTGGATCCAGGCGGGCGAGCGAAGAATCTTCTCCTCGCGTGGCCGAGCAGTGAGCGGGGGGATATGGTACGCGCGAGCTACCAAGGAAGATAGCGCCGGGCGGCAAAGGAGCGGGGGGAAATGGTGTGCGGCCGACGATGGGGAAGAGAGGAGGAAGAAGAAGAGAGGAGGAAGAAGAGTGGAAGACGGAGAAGAAAGTGCATTGAATCTCAATTCTACTACTACTACCAGGATATACCGTCCTTCGGAGTGTAAATAGTTACACTGATGACATGTGGGTCTACCGCAAGAGGGCCCATATGTCAGTTAATGGAGGACAGAAGCGTGCTCTACTGGCAAACATGATGACAATACTGGATAAGGATGATTTAGTAACACCAACACGCTGGTTCAGCTTATTAATTAAGTGTTCCATCTGCTGCAGCGTGTATTGTCACTTCACTGTGAAGACTAGTTCAATATTTCTCTCTGACCGAGATGGGGAATAATGGATCGCGAAGACTTCCTTTCTACATTATCCCTATGCCTCTACGCTCACTTCACTCATTTTGCTCCGTACGTAGTCACTTGTTGAAATCTCTAGAAAGACAAATACTCCGTATTTGGGAACAGAGGGAGGATTTTACTCCATATTTGGGAACAGAGGGAGTATCACCATATGGAGGGAACAGAGGAAGCTTGAAATATGAACATGTCAATGGGAGGGAGTAAGCCCCATGCATGCATGCATGCAACATGCAACACTCACACGTACACATGGACGCACACAACACTCACGCACCCAT
Source organism: Aegilops bicornis (assembly GCA_021605145.1). NCBI lineage: Eukaryota > Viridiplantae > Streptophyta > Magnoliopsida > Poales > Poaceae > Aegilops > Aegilops bicornis. The sequence goes on along the minus strand of CM038671.1, from coordinate 397,825,522 downwards.
GCGGCACACAGCACACGACGCAACACACACACTCACGCTCAAGTGCTCAACCTACTCCATACGTTCGTGAAAGACTGTACATTTAGAGATTTACACATTGACCAGGGCATAATTAACGCCCAAAAGTAGCAGACTTATGTGTGCATGCGACCATTGAGAGAAGAAGATTAAATGAAGGCTGTTGCATGCTGTAATTAAAGATAGACATGTAGCCTATACCTAGAGCACAAGTTGGTGCATTAGTCAATCAATATCGATTTAGATTAAAGGCTAAATGCATTGGAAGTGTAGATGTACTACACTCTTTATTTTTTAGCTGATTTCTTTACTCTACCAACTGACAGGTGGGACCCATAAACCAGGTGACAATTTAACTAGTCAACAAAGTGTCACGTCGACTATGTGGCCGGTCAGTAGGGTGCAATACAGTGCTCTACGATGAGCTAGTGATCGTATAATCACCGCAAAACTATATATAGTGACCGAAAAGAGTGTATTGTTACATACGTTGACCGCCAGTGTATTTTTCTTGTTTCAAATTAAGCCATATTAACCGGGAAGGATGCGGTATGGACTAGTACTAGTACTGCTTTGATGTGTCCCGTCAACTCGCCGAACGAGGAGAAGCTTGCTTACTACGCCTCTCCCTCGCCCACGAGCACGGTGGTTCGCAGGACGAGGAGAGGGTTTTGACTACAGCGCCCTGTCCCTCGCCCTCGCCCTCGCGGTAGACGTGCAGCAGTTCAATCGGTGTCAGATTGCCAGAAGCATAATCTGTACTGTAATATCATCATTGTTGGACCTTCCGAAGAGGCAAAGAGCCAAGTGCAAGGTTCACACGAGTACGAACTGTTGAACCTCCTGAAGAGGCAAAGAGCCAAACGCAAGGTTTCATTGGAGTTGTCGTCCTAATAGGAGCGTACTACAACTATAGCGAACGATGCTACTGTACGATGCCGCCACGTCACGTATATCCAAAGCTATGCCACCTTTTTTTCTCAAAGAGCGTGTTGGAGCCCGTACAACAACCACACAAGTTGCACGTACACATAACACATTTACTAGTAATAAATTCTAAAGGACAAATGCCAGTATGCCACACAAGTTCATCTCCAATTCATGTGATAAATTTGTGCACAACTAGTCTACATATATTCACAGCGCTATCGTTCACAATTTACCGTACTCCACTTACACGTTATAGATGGGCTACATTGTCCTCCTCCAGGTTCCAGTCCCAGGTGTTCTTCATGGATGGCACGATCCATAGCGATGGGCAACGGGAATCATTGTCGCAGCTTTCTAGTCCGGTTCCACACGATGGAGACTCATCCAAGATGAAGCGGCATAAATCAGGGATAGCGTGTCCCAAAGACGTCGTTCATCCGTGATGCGCATCAAGACATAACCATGCTTCATGAATGGCAGGCCTTCCATCTCGTGCACGGAAGGTGGCATCCGCTTCACAATGGGGTAGTTGTCCCCAATGAAAAGCGAGTACTCTCCAAGAGTGTTCCTCGGCACCAAGGTAGCATCACGGGGGTCGAACTCGGCGCCGTTCATCTGGTACACGCGGCATCTCAGATTTGGATACATGGTGACATACATAGTCAAGGTCCATGCATAATACTGTTGTGCTCTGTAACATCCCAAATTTTTAGATTTGTAATATTAATAGGATCATTATGTTGCATCATGATTTCTATGCATATTTGAAATTTTCTGATTATTCAAATCGTTATTGCAACTTAAGGCAAAATATTTGGAGTGGAGATAATATGACTTCTCCCCTATTAATTATACTAGGAAAATGCTAAGCATATATTCTGGAGTTTACAAAAATTATTTTGGCTTTGTAGAAACTCAAAATTATTTTATAGTTGTTATTATAATGCTCTTTATGCGCTTGTTTTGCATAAAATAATTTTTTTTAAATGCATTTGTGTTGTAAAAATGTTCACTGTTTTATAACGTAGCAATAATTGTTTATTGTCTGTTCTGGTATTTTTTCTAGGATTTAATTTACTATTTATTTAGCTTTATTTACTTCAGAGAACCTTTTTTAAAACAACTCAAGATCAGGTAAATGCGGTCAAGACAATGCTGACTATCCCTCACACACAGTTAAGCTGAGCCGCTAGCAGGTCATTCCATTCCAAAGGCAACCGGACAGCCCACCCCGCAGCTCCCTTTATTTGTTTTTCTTCTTTCCAACTTCGTCATTGACCACTCTGGCCCACGGTCTCATCTCCTACGTCCAGCGTGTTCCTCATGAACACTCAATCCCGAATCCAATCCGTCGGGGATTCACTCAAATATGTAGTCCCGTCTCCAAGTTGACCCATATATATAGATGCCCGTGTGCTCCTCACCCGATTTTTGGAAAAATCAAAGGATCCCGTGCCCTACACCTCCCTCCCGATCTCCCTGAACTTGCGCCGCTGACAGAAGCTTTCGCGGTGAATTTCGGCGCCATCGCGGGTACTAGCACCTCCTGTTTCCCCTGCCGTGTTTCCCCTGCTTCGCTCTATCTCCCTCATATTCTGTTTTTCTCAGTGGAGCACCCAATCGAGCAGACGGACGTTGACAGAAGCATTTCGCCGCTGGCCACAAAGAGACCCCTCCTTCGACGTTAGAACTACCATCGTCACCTCCGTTGATCGCCGCGTCTGCACATCACCTTGCCTTCGCTGGAGAACTGTCTGGGGGAGCGCCATCGCCCACGCCCGAGCCGCGCCGCGGCCGTCTCATTCAAGTCCGGCGACCACACAGCCTATGTTTTCCGGTGAGCGTTTCCATCCGTCGGATCTCTCTCTGACGGTCCAGATTAGATCATCTGGTTTTTTATTTCCCGGACCGTTTTTCTGTAAGCTGTGACCGTTCGCTGTTTAGACCCCGCAGCGAACACATCCAACCACTAGTAATGCGCCATGTGGCACATCCACAGTGCCGCGACAGTTCTTTCCAGAATGCTATTATGGCATAATTTTTCTTTGCAGATTCCATATCAAATGTTCATTTAGGTATATCTTGAGATCCGTATATCCAAATTCACCGATTCTTTTTCTTGTATACTCTTAGAGACCAGGAAAATACCGCAGAACCAAGATTTAACATTTTTGAACTTCAAATTTGAATTTGTTTAAATTCGAATTCAAACTTCCGGAGGCCATATCTTTGAAACCGCTGATCCAAATTAGTTGATTCTTTTTGCATTGTGATCCTACTAGCATGTAGATAATATTTACCTACTGATATGTTCTGTTAATTAAGTTTTTATTTGAATTCGTTGATGTTTACTTTATTATGGTCTTATGTGAATACGGTTTATTTATCGGTGCCTCCGTTAATTGTATAGATTGTCCGGAGTGCGAAGCAGGTCGGAATTCATCGTAAGAGTACTACAACAATGTTCAAGGCAAGTTTGCACTTTTGATTATGCTCACCCTATATTCTGCTATGCATGTGTGGTTCTTATGCTATGAGTATATGTTTGGTTTGATGTGTATGTTGTCTGTTGTCATATTCTGATATTGATTGTATTATGTGATGGTGTGATCAACTTGCTATGGTAGACGTGCGCATGTGTCGAGTGATCCATGGACGTGGTGAGTGTTTATAGCCATAGGCTCGGGATAATTAACCAGGTGAATGCGTCACTGGCAGAGCACTCTATTGTCCCTAGAGAATGCGCCATTGACAGAGCGCACTTGAGGCGAGGTATAGTTTTCGGAACGTAAATCAGGTGAATGCGTCCTTGGCAGAGCGCTCTATTGTTCCTAGAGAATGCGCCACTGACAGAGCGCACTTGAGACATACTTCTGAAGTTCTTGTCATGTTTATTTAGAATCTTTGGGTTATCTTGGGCGAGGAAATTAGAGACGGTTGTGAGTTCAAGTAGTGGAGGTAGGTGAAGACGTTCTTCTCCAAACTAACTTGTGTGTTTTGTTTGTCATACATTGCTTTGTGGATGTAGGTTTGCTATATCATATTGTGTGATTTGCCAATACATTCGATGTATTGACCCTTTGTGGCTGCAACTTATCATGTTGCAGGATTTTTAGATGATCAGTGAGATACAGTAGGGTCGCGAGTCTTCACTCAGCATTTTCTCCAGTGGGCATTGATGGGACTCATCGTTTGCTTATGCTACATTTCTGCTGTTACTATTGAATAAGTTAGCTAGTGCTACTCAGTTTGTAGTACTTTATAACTTCTGGATCATACGTTATATTAAATCATGCACCTGTTATTTGATATTCATATGAACTGTGTGTGCTAGCGAGTCGATCCAGGGACTAGCACAATAAGCACAGAGACGTCGAATCTTATCAGGTTCGGGTCGTTACATGCTCAAATATGGCGGTCAGTAATACTGTGCAGCAAATAGTACTACTCCGGTGTAGAGGAAGTAAAATAACCGGCTTATTATATATAGCCACTGTTGGCTACAAGGATGAGATAGTAAGACATGGAAAAACAAAAATGGTGGCAGCTAGTGGGTTCAAGTCTTCAAGGGACTAGCTAGCTATATGCGTCCTCCAAGGCAAAAAGTACTCCTACTAGTACGTAAGTAGAGTACTAGTACAACAATGAAAGAGAAGGCGAGAGGGTTAAAATGGAATACCTGGGTAGATGGTGACTGTCCGATCGTGGTAGATTGTGTGACCATGTTGCACATCAGCGGTACCATGGATAAGTCAAATGCACATCCAGGTTAGACCGAATCGCGGATGCAAATGCACATCCAGGATCGGCGATCTTATTTTGATCGCGGGATGACTGGTCCCTGCAAAATAATGGAGTACCGTTAGGGATGCAAATGATGGTTTGTGCATTCCGATAGTACGAATCTCGTACCGTAGGATGGCAACCAGATGAAACAAGTCCCCTGGCTTGTCACCACGAAGATGCGGCCTAGATGGCGCACGACATCTTCGAAAGTGTAGGGGTACAAATCTGCCACCGCCAACATGCGCCAGCCTCTGCCATTACTGCCTCTTGCATTGATGGAAATCCTTATGTCGAACACCGTGATGAGATAGTAATCGTCGTAGCCGCGTCGCTTTGTCGGCGGGTCCTTAATTGCTATCTTCTTCAATCTCATGTAGGCATCATCATACGTATTCAAGCCCAGCCAGTCCGGAAGGCCGATCCCAATGGTGGAGAAGGGTTCACGGAACGGCCGCCTTCTTGTGGATATTGTGCAAAATGATGGTGGTATCCGGCCGGAGGTATGCAAGCCAATCTTCGTTGGCACCGACCCAGACCTATATATAAGACGGTGGGCAGCGGAGAAATTGCGGGATGGAAATGGAATAACTAAGTATTACATGATCAAACTCCATTACTGACCTGCTCATCGGACAAAATCCGAGTACCACTCAACGTCGGCAACTCTAGCGGAGTCAACATGCAACCATCGCCAGGGAGCGGTGGACTGTTCGAAGGATTGTACCATAGAAGAACCATCTCCTCGAGGACGCATGGAAGACCAACAAGCATGGCCTTTTCCCAAGCCGTTTTAAGCACCGTCTTGAAATAGTTGGTGCAGGAAGCACTAAGTCTTGCGGCGGTGAGGACGTCGGAGCGGCGTGCGATTTCTCCCAGAGGATCTTCGTCCAAGGTCTCCCAGCCCTGACGAGGAGGAGAACCGCCTGGCGAATCCATGGGAGCAACGACGAACTGCCTTCTCTTCGGGGGGAGGGGAACTGGCGAGGAGGAGATAAGAGCGTAGTAACCGCAGGGCTTCATCCCTTCCAACTATAGAGCGTAGTAAGCAAAGGCTATTATTTACTACTAGTACTAGCATTATGGGACGTTATGGGATTGCATTATACTCTAAATAATAGCACTAGTAAGAAATTTTTGGCACTAGCAAGTAGTTTTTGGCATGGATTAAGAAATTTTGGGTATGTTTTTGCTATTTTTTGTACACGCCAACTAGTGTCAAAAAACGTCTTACATTATGTGACGGAGGAGTACGATTGCATCAGAAAGCGATACTAGTACTACTTTCTCAACTAGTAGTGCGAGGGTACTACTAGTGCTATGTACTTATACTTCTAGTATAGTGCACGGTTTTGAACTCTTGAATCTCAGGCCAAGGAGCTACATTTGGAAGTGGAGGGTACTACTGTTCTCTAGAACCATCACTGTACTATCAATGCAGGGAAAGTACACCTGCATAGTGGCCTAGTGGGTACTCTCGGTGCTCTATTCATCCGCTCCTCTCATGTAGCTGGCCTACTCAGCTGCTCCTCTCACGCACACACTAGCAGCGTGTTTATCAACGACGGTTACTGCGGGGGCAGAACATTTGAGTTATTTGATACCGCGAGACTAGGCTTTTCGCTTCCATTTATGGAGGTGTAATGGATCTCGTCGAACTTTGTTAGTAGTTCCTTCTTCATGAATGAGATGAAGCAAAGCTTTTGCCTCCGTTTAAAAAAACACGTCAAGAGGAATTTCTTTTATAGTAGCAACGCCACAAGCTATAGAGTAGTAGTAGAGCACTTTACGTACAGAGCCATATTGCACAGTTCCCAATGCCCCGCCAGGCTTTTCCGGCTCCTCGGGCTTAATTGGGAGGCGCTAGTTTAAATATGCTACTAGCTGATGAGGAAGCTGCAAGCGAGGTGCGGCTAGGGCGAGCACGCGAGCCACGAGATGCTGGGAAGGAAAACCCGTTCACGTGGCTAGGCTATCCAGTGCACCCAGATTGTGGTGCCGCATGTCCGTTTGACTTCAAAACTCAAACTACCCGTGTAAAATATTGGCTCACGGTGAAGTTACTATTTAAAAAGATCGCCGTATGCTCGCCGGATCGAACCCACAAAACGAGGTATACACTCCCGCGACCAGTAGTAGTACTCATTGGAGTACAACGCAACCTAGAATCGCCTTTTGTCGCTAGTAGTACATTGTTCCTTAGGCTGGCCATAGTGGGAGTAACATCTTCTTCTTCATGCCGCTGTAGAATGGGTGGATTACGCCGCCTGCAACATCGGCCAAGGAGTCGTAGTATTTGGTGGTCTGTGGATCTTTCCACTTGCGCTGCATGTCAATGAAGTTGTTGGGGTTGATCTCCAAACCAGACTCGTCCAGCATCCGCTTGTCACCTCCAATGCTGAAACCGACAAATGTGTACAATTTCTCCTCCCGCAGGAACTGTTTGAGGCGCTTGGGCCTGCAGGGGAGACACACATTTAAAGATTAGTCTTCTTTTTTGAAGATTTAATTTTTCTGCTTTTTGGTTTTGAAAGTGATAATCCATGAGGTAGATGTTTATATAGTATAAGTCATGGATTAATGTAGTCCAGAAACTAGTACACAAAGTCCTGAAATTAAATTCAACTACACGATGTTATTTTTATTTTTTGCTATCTTCAGTGCTTCACCAAATTCTTCACCAAATTCAAGAATCATTTTACCAGATTCAATGATATATGTGCTGCTTGATTCAAGTTTAGTTTTCTTTTTTGTTGAATAAAAGACCTATACTAGTGCTTGATACATCTTTGTGCATCAGTTCTATATCAAGTTCAGAAATTAATTTGAGAAACATGTGCATCAAAGATATGGACGTATACCACTTCAGCAAACATCTTTAAATACATGAACTCTATAAACTATACTAGTGCATCAAGATCAGAATCTATGCTAGCACATCAAGTTCAGAAATTAATTTGGTGCATCAAGTTCAGATCTCTATAAAAAAATTCAGATGCTAATCTGGTGAAACAATCCACTTCATAGTTTACAAAATGCATGTAAGTTGAGAAACATGTACTCGTGCATACACTTCACAAAGTATAGTAGTTCATCTAGTTGGGAAACTAGTTTAATGAAGTTTTTAGTGAGTAGTACTAGTACAACAGATGAATGAACAGTAGTATGGGTTACCATTTTGTGGCTGTTGCGATGTGGTACACCAAGCAGAGTTCCTCGACGCACAACTACAGGACTGCCGCCATCTGTGGAGGTTCATCATCCCTGGTGAACTCGACATCAACTCCGATGAAGCTCGGATACAAGCTGCCGCCCTTCATACGAAGCCTGCTCATCACCTCGTCAGCCTTGTCTGGTTCACTGGTGCAGACGATGTCCAGCGTCTCCTTGCCGTGGAGCTCAACTCCTGTGAGGGTTCTCGCGTACTCGCGCTTCTCGCTGGGGACGCGAACGTCGACGAGGTTGCTGCTCTTGTCCGACGGCTCTCCATGATGACGCTTGGCGGACGGTTCCTCCGCCATCGCCTTCCTGCGGCGACTGTGGGTTTGGGAGAGAGAAGTTTGTGGTTTGTGTGAAGTGGAGATTGAAGCGGCAATGGGAGTTACACGGAATGAGGCGGAGATGGAAGACAATGGGGTATTTTGCAGTGCGTTGATGGGGATGTGTGGGAGGCGGTTCGTCGGGGGCGTGGGTGTGGTGGTCGTGGGGGTCCCAGTTTGCAGTCCCTTGTGGCAACCGCTCAGTGGGTGGCGCGGGTGGTGGCCTGGAAGAAACAACCGTCCAATTCAAATGGTTTTACTGCTGCACTGACTTGTCTTGTCAAGCTGTACTTATGACCTGCTAAATCCCACTAGCACGTCTTAGGGGTGGTGATGACGGCATTTTGGACTGTTTAGGTGACGTATGCTTTGTGATGTATTTCCGTGAGGATGTTAAGTCTTGTTTTTCCACTGAAGTCTTATAGACTAGTTTATCTGAAGACATTTTTCAGTGCCCTGGGAGTTGTTGCTCAAAACAGGTACTTATTTTATTTTCATCTGTACTTACCTAAGTTAGGCCTTTATAGTTTTTGTATTCTAATTTTTAGTGCACTTATGGTTTAGTGCTGTGTGCACTGAAATGTAATTTCATACAGCGTGCGGTTTTTAAATTTGGTGTCGTAGTGGTGTGAGTGGCCTGACTGATCCTGCTTTTTTAGTACTGATGTCATATGTATGTTTGAACTGAGTTTTTTTTTTGTTTTTTTGGGTGGTTTGTGGGATTGAGATTGTTTTACGACCAGATCGTTCGTTGAGGTGTGTACAGATTTTATATAAATTAGAAATTTAGCAGAATTGACAAATAAATTCAATTTGAACTTCTTTTATTCTAGTAGTTGAACTTGTCAGATTTTATGTAAATAAGAATTCTAGCATAATTGACAAACATTATATGTTTTGAACTTATTTTAGTTTAGTAGTTGAACTTGTCAGATTTTATGTAAATAAGAAATCTAGCATAATTGACAAACACTATATGTTTTGAACTTTTTGCATTTTAGTAGTTGAACTTGTCAGATTTTATATAGATAAGAAATCTAGCATAATTGACAAACATTATATGTTTGAACTTTTTGCATTTTAGTAGTTGAACTTGTCAGATTTTATATAAATAAGAAATTTAGCATAATTGACAAACATTATATGTTTGAACTTTTTGCATTTTAGTAGTTGAACTTGAAAGTAATATTTAATTCGGTTTTTAAAATTATGTACATTTAACAGATAGGCTATTAAGTTCTCTTCTTTTTAGATGTTCATTGTTTTTAGATTATTAAGTTCATTCGGAAGAGAATTTATATATTTTCAGTTTCGAACATTTTTCTTGTAGTTTATATTTTTTTGCCTCGCCCTCTGGTTTGTTTAACTGGGCTTATTTGGTGTGGTGTTTGTAAACGATGCAGGCTATTGGGCTGTTTTCCGGCCCAGATAGCTCGTCCGCGCGGCTGTGTAGTGCGGCGTGCACATGTGCTTTGGGTTTAGTCCCACCTCACTAGTCGAGGTGGCTCCGGACATGTTTATAAGCGCAGCCGAGGCTCACTGGTCGAACTCCTCTGAATACTTACCTGAGCACTTATACACGGCGCTCGCTCTCTCTCTCTTGACCTGTGGGCCCTGATCGGTGGGCCCTGCGTTGTGCGGATTACTAGGGATTCGCCTATGGGCTCGAGTTCAAGTATCTAGCAGCTGTGGTTCTGCGCTGACCTTGGGCGGTCATTTTTTTCTTTTTTTGTTTGTTTGAATCTAGTACTTGACTCCAACAGTAACTTGGACTGAAACTTTTTGTTCTAGTTCTTGTCAGTTTTGTGTAAGTGTAATCTAAGATGTACTTGCGTGTAGACTAAGTTGTACAGATAGTCCATTCATAGTAGCGCTTACGGACTGATGCTTCTATGTACTTTCTATTGAAGTAAGTATGTATTGTCCGGTCAATTGTACTAGTACTGTCATTCTTGATCTGCAAGCGACCAACATAAGTGTGTGCTGATGGTTCTTAACTTTTTCTGTTTGTAGTACTTGTTAATTTTCGAGCAGCTACATATGAATGAGAACGCTACATGAAGTAGTAAGAATTATTGCTTCAACTTTTGAAGTGTTGTTAAGCAACTCAAATTGAGCTGATTGATCTCAACGTTATGTTTTCTATACAATACTGAATCGAAACTAGACATAGAGCAACGTTGTGTGATTAGTTGCATTATAACTAGTACTTTAGAGCGGCCACAAAGTTCCATTCAGAAGCTACTTTTGAATTTGAAATGCTGGATTAACAACATACGAAGCTACCAAACTTATATAATGAGATAAGCAAAACATTGTACTTGATGACATAAATAAACTTGTTCAACCACGACAAGCACGACATAATCATACTGGTTCAACCCAACAAGAGCAAACTACTAATTTGAAATAACAAGATAAAAGTCAAGCACAAGCGGAAGTAAAACGAAGGTAGGCTCTAATGTATCTTCATCCCATATAGGGGCAATAGGGGTGGTCGTAGTAATTCGCAGCCTCCCGCTCTTTTGCATATTCTGAACCATCTGTGATGTAGTCGATCATGCTCCATGACTTGTACATGGCGTACGCATCTACTCCTGCGTACTCGATGAGGTTGTCTAGCAGCGGACTGGTCCCCCATAGTTTGTAGTCTTCCTCATGCCTTTGTAGAATGGGTGGATGACGCTGGCTGCAACATCAGTCAAGGAGTCATACTCTTTTTCGGTGTATGGAACTCTCCACTTGCGCTGAATGTCGATGAACTTGTTGGAGTTGATCTCCAAACCGGACAACTTCAGCTTTCTCTTTGTCGCTTTCAATGCTGAAACCGCAAATGTGAACAACGCCTTATGTCAAGAAGAACTCGTTCAGGCGCTTGGGCCTGCAAGGGGAGAGACATTTTTGAAAATCAGCATTACTTTGATGTTTTAATTATTCATTTTTGTTTTGTTTTACAAGCGATGAATCCATTAACTAGATGTTTATGTAGCATAAATAATGGATGAATGTACTTCATACACTAGTAAACAAAGTTCTGAAATTAAATTAAGTACATCATGTTATTCTTCCTTTTGGATTATACATAGTTTCAGTCAATGTTGTATGTTCTGCTTTGGTACTAGTTTAGTTTACTTTTGTTGAATAGGATAACACATAAACAGTGCTTCACCAAGTCCTTAGTTTATTTTCTTATGAGAATACCATTAGATCAAATTCAGAAAATACTTCACTACATCAAGTTCAGAAACATCTTTTTAATACATCGAGTACATAAACTACACTATTGGATCAAGTTCAGAAACTACACTAGTCAATCAACTTCAGAAATTAATCTTCCGCAAGATTTTCCAAATAGTAATCCAGTGTATCAGGTTCAAAAATACATTTATAGTGTATCTACTTGAGAAAATGCAGTAGTGCATCCAGTTTTCACAAACCACACTAGTACATCTAGTTGGGAAACAAGTCTGATGAGATTTTCAGGATACAGTACTAATAAAACAGATAAACCAAACAGGGCAAATGAGTGGGATGGCTCACCATTTTGTGGCCGCTGTGATGTGGTACACCAAGCAGAGGTCGTCGACGCACAACTGCAGGACTGCTGCCATCTAGGGAGGTTCATCTGGAGAATAACATTAGATCAAATTCAGAAAATACTTCACTACATCAAGTTCAGAAACATCTTTTTAATACATTGAGTGCACACCAACGCCGACGATCCTATGAAGCATGCCGCCAAGCTTCCTCCAGATCCTGGAGATCACCTCGTCGACCTTGTCTGGTTCGCTGGTGCAGACGATCTCCAGCGTCTCCTTGCCGTGGAGCTCAACCTCTCTGAGGGTCTTGGTGTACTCGCGCTTCTCGCCGAGGACGTGAATGTCGACCAGGTTGCTGCTCTTGTGCGACGGCTCGTCTTGATGACGCTTGGTGGACGGTTCCACCGCCATCACCCTCCTCCCGCGGCCGTGGGCTTGTGAGAGAGAAGTTTTGTGGTTTGTGTGCAGTGGAGATGGAAGCGGCAATGGTGGTTTGCGGGGATGATGGAGAGACGGAAGAGAATGGGGTGTTTTGCAGTGCGTCGACGGGGATTTGTGGGAGGTGGTTCGTCGGGGGCGTGGGTGTAGTGGGTGTAGTGGCGTGGGGTCGGGTCGCCGTTTGCAGTCCCTTGTGGCAACCGCTCAGTGGGTGGCGCGGGTGGTGGCCTGGAAGAAGTAACCGTCCAAGTCCAATGGTTTTTACTGCTGCACTGACTAGTCTTGTCAAGCTGTACTTATGACCTGCTAAATCCCACTTGCACGTCTCAAGGGTTGTGATGACGGCATTTTACTATCGCACTGATTCGTCTTTGTCAAGCTGTACTTATCACCGCTTATCCCACTTGCACGTGTCGGGGTTGGTGATGATGGAGGTCCAGATTTCGTCTCATCGTGGTACTTGGACTGGTGATTGAAGTATAATTAAACTTACCAAATACCAGTGAGACTATGTGTGATGCTAATGTTTTTTAAAACATTTTTTGTATTTTTTTAAAGGATTGTTTATATCAAGATAATCTCTGAGTATTTTTTTATAGATAAATTAGATTTTCATCAGCACAAAATGTATTATATTCGCATTTTTGTTTGAGGTAATTATTTTTATGTACTGATGGTCTTTCTGAATTGGGACTGGCAGAAGCAGACATAACTTTGTTTTTTTCAAAACGATGTTTTTTTGTGGTGTTCACGGGTGTGTGTGTTTTACTCTGCCTTTGTACTAACGACTGGTCGACAGTAGTGTTTTTCGTCAGTACAAATGTATTTGTGACTGCATTCAAAAGGATTATCAAATGTTTTACATAATAATGTGACTGCTCCAGCGGGCACAAATCACAAACTATATCAGTACTGATGTGTACTCTGTCTTTGTACGGACGACTGAGAACTATTAGTACTGATGTACTATAGGAGTTTAAATTTTCCTTGACATATCTTGCTGCTGAGTTACTAGTCGACAGTAGCGTTTGCGTCAGATAAATCCAGATAAGTTTTTTCAAATGTATTTGTGACTGCATTCAAAAGGATTATCAAATGGTTTACATAATAATTTCACTGGTCCTACGGGCACAAATCACAAATTATATCTTAACTATAGTACTGATCGAGAAATCGACGATAAAGCTAAATAAGTTTTGGTAACGACAGTGTTTCCGAAATGTTTCCTCATTGTTTGCCGAGGCAACTGAGACCACTATGTATTGTTTAGTTGTTCAGCCTTGAGCTTCTCCTAACTGGCCCCGAATGTTTTGCCTTGCCCGCGCCCTTTCCTGGTTGAGCCTTGGCAACTTCATCGTCAGTTTCGGTTTCCTCGTCCCCGACACTGTCATCTTCATTGTCTTCATCTGATTGGTCGTCATTCTCATCAAACTCTTCTTCTTTATCGTCTTCATTTGATTTTTTAGAACTCTGCACCTTGCCCTGTGTTTGTTCAGCGCCAATGACCTCCTTGCCCACTTTGCACGTGCGGGCATTATGCCCGTCAGTTCCCCCACACTTGCGGCAAGTGTAGTTGTTACGTGTGTTGTCTCCATTGGTAGAAACCTGGGTGGGTCCAATCTACTTGTGCTTGTTGGCAGTGCCATCTGTGCGGAGTGGGCATGTGCGGTAGTTATGGTTGCTCACGACGTTGCAGAATCCGCATGCCCTTATCCCGAGAGGTTTGCCGTCCGGGCCAAATTCCACACGCTTGATGGGGCGTGGTGGCTTTTTGGCTGCTGCTTTCGCTGCTTGCATCTTGCTCTTCCTCCCCTTTGTGTTTGAGAATAGGGGAGGTTTAATCACTCTTTCCTGCTACGCTGGTAGGATGTGATGTTGTCATGTCGTTCGCCTACAGCACCATCAAGCTCATGATCTCGCATGTGAGCTTGTTGGTGCTCTTGAGTGTGCACATGGGCAAGCTCTGGTTGCTGCTGCTCCTCTTCCTCATTGTCGAACGGGCCAACAGCTCCCAGATGATTCATCTCGGATAACATTGTAGCAATATCCTTCTCAATGGCCTCATTGTCCGCCACACCTCCATTTTCAGCAGAATGCATGGCGTCGAGTTCTTGTTCAAGTTTGTCCATGACGACCCGCGACCTCGCCATTTGCTCTTGGCTTCTCAAACTTTTTCTGTGCACCCTCATGTTGAGCGTCAGCAGTGAGCTTTCAATGAAGTATTGGGATGCCTTGTTTGACGCTACTGTCCTCAAGTCATTTATGTCGAATGTTGGCTGGATGTTCGGGCGTTTGGTGTATCTCCTGAGGACATATTTCTCTGGAACGCTGGCAGCCTTAATTTTCTGCATCATGCACAGGACATGCACGCAGAAAAGACCTATATTGTTTTTGGAAGAGGTGCATGTTTTTTGTCATTTCATTCGAACAAAAACTTTGCAAATAAAGTAGTACAATATGTAACATCTTTTTTTTGTAGTCCTCACCTGTGTGGTCCCATAGCCCGTGACTTTTCGCACTCATATGTTTCTCCCACGGGTCTGCAACCACCGAACGCAGCGTCGAGACCATGCGCATAGCTTTTTGCGGGTTGTTGTAGCGCATTTAGGTACTTTGTGGGCTCTTCCGCCTCTGCCGCCGTGAAGAGTTTGCTCGATTTAGCCTTTTTTCGATCTCATTGTACCACATTTCATGAGTAAACCTTTGCCATCTGGGTGTCAAACCCATAGAAGGTCAGCGTGTTTTTTTCCTTCTGCACATGCAAGAATGATGACCAAATTGTTAGTTTTCTCGCAACAAAAAACTTGTCTAACTAATAAAGTTCTACTTTAGTAAGCTTGTTTTTTTGTCTCACGACAGGTGATAGAGCTATACCCTGTTACCCATTGTCTCTTGGTTCTCTGTCTGCCTCCTGGTTTTGACGCAGGAGTTTACCTGGCTGAGAAACTGGTGTAGGTTTTATCTCTCACTTACAAAGTTCTTCTTGAGCACATAGTTCATGCTCTCACTTTGCTGTGTGGATGTCATTTTGGCGCAGAAAATTTCTTTGAAGTAGGCTGATATCCATTTCTCACGCTCGTTCCACATGGCCACCATCGTGGCATCATCATGGAGGTCGTACCTATCCATGAGTCCTTTCCAGGCATCCTCAAACTCAGTTGGCATGAGGGGCCAGTTGAGGATTGATGTGCATTCATCCTTAAAGTCTTCGTGCGGTAGTATGCAATTATGCGAGGTGTTCCTCAGTACTTCTTCATAATGTGCCCGGTAGCTTGTGTAATCTTGTGTTCTTGAAATCTTTTGGTATCGCCAAAGCCATTGCCGGGCACTGTTCTGGTAATGAGAAAAGATATGTGGAGTGGTCAGCATATGGTGGTGCATATATACAAATAGAACTGACGAAACATTTTTTACCGTGTTATTTTCCTTCTATTTTTTTGGGGGAAGGGGGTGGTGGTGGTGGTTGGGGGTGGTTTTAGCGGTTGTACCTGTGAGGATGCATGTAGGAGCCTTCCCTCTCATGCACCTTAAAAACGTCTTGAACAACCATCTGAATGATTCTGCATCCTCATCTCTTATCAAGGCGAAACCAAAGAATGTAGTCTGAAAGTGGTTGTTAGTACCGACAAACACCCCAAGTGGCATATGGTACTTGTTGGTCTTATATGTGGTGTCAAATGTTATGCAGTCACCGAAGTCCTGATAGGCCCCTCGGCAGCTTGCATTCGCCAGAATATGTTCTTAACTCTGTCGGACTCATCGAGTTGCATGTCACAGAAGAATTCCCTGTTTATAGCTTTCATCTCCCTAAAGAAGTTGAGAGTCTTTAGGACATCGTCCACATCATCCATCCTTGAATTCTTTGCTTTCCTGGATATTAAAAGTTCATTCAAAAATGCATGTTGAACTGGTGTCAGGTCATGCGTTGCATAACATGTTTGTACTGACAGAGGAAAAAAGACATAGGCGGTTTATGGGAGGAGAAAAAGTTTGTACTTACAGGTTAATCAGGTCTTTGGCATTCATTTCGAGGAAATAGCTACCAGGGTCATCACCGCCCAGTATGCTCATGATTTGCGCGTGTTCAATGCCTTTGAACTATAGGTACTTT
The DNA here is from genome assembly GCA_021605145.1 of Aegilops bicornis. Lineage (NCBI taxonomy): Eukaryota > Viridiplantae > Streptophyta > Magnoliopsida > Poales > Poaceae > Aegilops > Aegilops bicornis. Next base: position 397,809,164 of record CM038671.1, on the reverse strand, counting down.
ACGTACTCCAAGATTGTTTTGTTAAAGTTTTTGTGGGAGTGCAAAAAGACAAGCATTTGCGGAGTGAGCTGTTGCATGTGGTTGTGTTCCTAGACTATCTCTTTTATGACAAATGTTCCATCCTTTTCAATCTTCAGCCTCATTTTAGCCCTGCAGTTAGTCCTGGCTGTCGTTTTGTTCCGCTGTCTATTTGCTTCAGACACCTTCAATTGATAGACTCCATAGCACGTGCAATAAAGGTAGGTTCTGGTCTTAAACTTGGAGCCTTCCACGACAAAGAAACCAGCGTGCTTTGCATAGACGCGTTGTAGAAGTTCTTTGCTTCTTCAAAAGTTTCAAAGCGCATCTCTAGCCTTGGCGTAACATAAGCTTCAATGTTAGGTGGCTGCACGCAATGGAGCAAACAAAACGCAGTTATGAAAATGTTAGATGGGGTGGTCACAGTACCATGGTATGGAATGTGCTTGTATGTTTTTTTATACATGGATACTTACATGTGTATAGCTCTGTGCTGCCTCCGGTGTTTGCTGTTCACCCTGGTGTATGGGCGCGGGTGGTGTCACCCTTGGCACATGCAGCAATGCATCTCTTGGAGGGAGCAATGTTGACGAAGATCTCCGTCTCTCATTGTACGGCCGTCTCCCCTCAGATTCGTTGTGAGGTTGCTCCTGTCTATATGGCTCATATCTTGTACTTTGGAACCTGCTAGAGCGGCCAAAATTTCTGTCTCTTTGGCCTGGTCTTCCCGTCGCAACCGCTTTTGCAGCACAGATGATTGACGTTGACGGAGCGACTGGTGGAAGCCTTGTTGCAACCCATCCACGGCTACCTGTCCTTGGCTTTCTGCATGCGCTAGGGATAGAAAACATTTGTTGTTGGGGATATTGTTGGCCTTGTTGCAACCCACGAGTGACAAAGCTTGTATTCCCAGATATTGTTGTTTGCTGCATAGAAGAACTTATCTGTGCTTATGATGATTCGGGTGTATCTTGAAATCTGCCTGTATTGTTGAAGTATCCAGGTGGTATTTCTGGTGTTACCCAACCAGGTGGTGCCCCATATCTGCTTTGCTCATCAAACGCTCGCTGCGTGTGCCGCCTTGATTGCTTCTGCAATGACATTCAACAGTTTTGGGATTAATCTTTTCTGCATTTTCTCGTATACATGCTATGGGTAACATGTCTTGCACTAAAGGCATTGTACAAGTTGAACTTGCAATGCTGGTTGTTATTTAAACTGTTGTTCTCTATTTTGTATCTAGTTTCGTTTTCACTCGAACAGTATAACCGTACATGCTCAACACTGATGTACTGATGTACTGTTGTATTGTTTTTTAGCACTGCTTGTAAACTGTACATTGAACTTCAGAGATGTATGGATATGCATATATATATATATATATATAACTGATGCATGTCTTCTCTTTTGTTCATCTATAACTTATGCAAGTACACTAGAAGTACTCCTAGTTTATGTATCGTTGAACTTACTGTGTAACATGTGTATATTTTTTCAACAACATTCTTTCACTAGTTTGAACCGACGCAACTACACGGCATGCACTATTAGAAATAACATCATACAACTTGCAGTGGCAGCTGAACCTTATATAAAGCCTAGTAGCTCCTTGGACTGATGCATAAGTTTATGTTTTTGGTTTTGAACTGAAGCTATCATATTAGAGGTACTGATAGTAACCTCGACATCGAAATTGTGCATCAAGTGGCAGGGGTGTAATGAACTGATCAGGCATTTGCAATGTACTATCAGGTTCTTCTTCATAGCCGGACTGATGAACTGATGTACTGACACAAACGTGGGAAGCAGACATTACCTCCAGTTGCCTGACTTCTTCTTCTTCTTCCTCTCATGGTCGGCGTACTGGCATGTTCTTGGGAGGCGGCGCCATTGATGCAGCTCCTGCTTGTGGTGGACGTCTAGCGAAGAGGTCCGGGGAGGCAGCGTCTTGCGGGGATCACTGCCCCGGAGAAGGAGCCCCGGAGAAGGAGCCCCGGCGACGGAGGGAGGCAGGAGGCGGCGGATCACGGCCCCGTCGTTGGATCCGGCGACGGAGGGAGGCAGGAGACGGCGGATCACGGCCCCGTCGTTGGATCCGGCGACGGAGGGAGCCAGGAGACGGCGGATCACGGCCCCGCCGATGGATCCGGCGACGGAAGGAGGCAGGAGACGGCGGATCACGGCCCCGACGATGAATTTGGCGACGGGCGGAGGTAGGAGACGGCGGCGGATCCGTCGCCCGGCCGATCCGCAGCGCCCTTGAGCTCCCTCGCTCCGGCTACTGCCGTTTCGCTCACCCACGGCCAGCTGCCTCCGTGAAGAAGGCGGTTGATTCGGTTCGGGCGGGGGCCGGGGGATTCTCCGGTGGGCGGCGCGTCGTGCCTATATCGGGGGGGGGGTAACAGAATATTGTTCTGTTACATTAGAATGTAATAGTCCAGCCTTATATATATATATATATATATATATATATATATATATATATATATATATATATATATATATATGTAGTGCAGCGAGAGTGTGGAGAGTGCAAACCCTAGCGAACAAGTGTTGAGGCTCCATCTTATATAGTACTCGTGTCTACTACTAATATAGTGGAGTGGTTTTCTTTTTCTCTCCATAACAATCGTTTTAAATTGTGTAAGTACGAAAAGAAACTCTTTATTTAACGTACCAGTGAAGAAAACTATTTACGATCAACTAACGATCCACACGTCCTTGTCGCACTTCCTGTCCTTCACGTGCGGTACACTACCCTCCGTTAAGTGAACGATGACACACACGCCAAATTATCAAAAAGGTGTAAGAGTGTGTACAAATAAATAATTTAAATTTAAATTATCAGAAAGGTTTGAGAGTATCTATAATTTCCCCTCGCTAAATAATTATGGTTTGTTGTGTTCGGCCTAAACTTGGTCAAACTTTACAAAGTTTGACTTAAGTCAAATCTTATATGCAGAGTAACTAAAAACGGAGGGGTACTACGTCCATCCGGGTTTTTAGTCCACACCATATTTTTAATCAAAGTCTGACCACATATTTAGTTAATAACTGGATAAACAAAATTACAGGGGAGCTGAATACAAAGTTGTGAGAAGGCTTAGAAATCAATACAAAACTTATGCTCTTAGTACCAACATCGATGATTCTTAGAGGAAATATTTGTTTCATAGCCAATTGTGTGATAAAATTGCACCAACATGAAAGACGACTACGTCTCCAATGCAACCAAGGTGCACTAATGAAGGATATCATCTTTGGGGTAACAAGCAAAGAGCACTGATGGAAGCCAACTTATTTTTCGTCGAAAATCGATAAGCTTCACCAGCCGATGAAACCACGAGACGCAACCATGAGCATCGATAGGTCATTGATACGTCCTTAATGTATATATAATTTTTGATTGTTCCATGCTGTTATATTATCATTCTTGGATGTTTTACAATCATTTTATAGTCATTTTATACCATTTTTTTGGTACTAACCTATTGACATAGTGCCCAGTGCCAGTTGTTGTTTTTGCTTGTCTTTTACATCGCAAGAAATCAATACCAAACGGAGTCCAAATGCAGCGAATTTTTTTGTGGAATTTTTATGGACCAGAAGACACCCAATGGGCCGGAGAAGCACCTGGGGGTGCCCTGAGGGGGGCACAACCCACCAGGGCGCATGGGCCCCCAGGCGCGCCCAGGTGGGTTGTGCCCACCTCGGTGGCCTCCCGCACCGCCTCTTTTCTCTATAGATACCCCAATTTTCTAGAAACCTTAAGGTAGTCGACGAATATCAATTCCAGCCGCCGCAAGTTCCAGAACCACCAGATCCAATCTAGACACCATCACGGAGGGGTTCATCATGTTCGTTGGTGCCTCTCTGATGATGCGTGAGTAGTTCATTGTAGACCTATGGGTCCGTAGTTAGTAGCTAGATGGCTTCCACTCTTTCTTTTGATTCTCAATACAATGGTCTCTTGGAGATCCATATGATGTAACTCTTTTTGCGGTGTGTTTGTTGGGATCCGATGAACTTTGAGTTTATGATCAGATCTATGTTTTTATCAATGAAAGTTATTTGAGTCTTCTTTGATCTCTTATATGCATGATTGCTTATAGCCTCGTATTTCTTCTCTGATATTTGGGTTTTGTTTGGCCAACTTGATCTATTTATCTTGCAATGGGAAGGGGTGCTTTGTGATGGGTTTGATCTTACGGTGTTGGATCCCAGTGACAGAACAGGAACCGACACGTATGTATCGTTGCAATTAAGGATAACAAGATGGGGTCTTTTTTCTACATAAATAGATCTTGTCTACATCATGTCATCGTTCTTATTGCATACTCCATTTTTTCATGAACTTAATACACTAGATGCATGCTGGATAGCGGTCGATGTGTGGAGTAATAGTAGTAGATGCAGACAGAACTTGGTCTACTAATCTTGGACGTGATGCCTATATAATGATCATTTTCTGGATATCGTCATGCTTATTTCAAGTTCTATCAAATGCCCAACAGTAATTTGCTCACCCACTGTTTGCTATTTTTCTCCAGAGAAGCCACTAGTGAAATCTACGGCCCCCGGGTCTCTTCTTTATTATATTTGGCTTCGCGATCTATTTTCATTTGCTTTTATTTTCGGATATATTAATCCCAAAAATACAAAAATACCTTGCTGCACTTTATTTTGTATTCATTCGAGATCTATTTATCCAATCTATCATATTTTTTAACCCGTACTATAGACCCAAAGTGGTCGAACCCTTCCCCGGACCCTGCGCAAGCGGGAGCTACATGCACCGGGCTGCCCTTTTTATCATATTTTTTAACCCGTCTACTTGCCAATTTCTGGCGTCGTTACCCGAAAGGGATGGACAACCCCTTTAATACGTCGGGTTGCGAGTATTTGTTATTTGTGTGCAGGTGTCGTTCACGTAGTGTTGCGTGGTTCTCCTATTGGTTCGATAACCTTGGTCTCATCACTGAGGGAAATACCTACCGTTGCCATGTTGCATCATCCGTTCCTCTTTAGGGAAATACCGACGTAGTTCAAGCAAACATCAAAAGGAGTTTTTGGAGCCGTTGCCGGGAAGACGTCATCAACATCTACCAGGTTCCTAATCACAAATCTGATTTCCTTGCAATTTACATTATTTTCCATTTGCCTCTCGTTTTCCTCTCCCCCACTTCACAAAAAAATTCCGTTTTATTCGCCCTCTTTTTTGTTCGCCGTTTTCTCGTCAGATCTGTTTTCACATGCGTTCTTGTTTGTGTTGTCATGATGCCTCAAACAAAATATTTTGATGTTCCTTACCCTAATATTTTGCTTGAAATTGAGAAAAGTACTAAGGAATATATGACTACACAATTTGAGCATAATAAGTATTTTACCGAAGAACTTAAGGAGCACTCCATTGTTCTAGTTGCTATAAGAAAACTACTTGATGATATTAGTAGAGAAGTTTGCAATATCCAATCTAAGTATGCTTTTACTGAAAGTTTGCTAGGTAAAATATCCGATGCACAAGCTACCCTAGTAAATCAAATGGCCGCTAAACCAATCTCGTTAGAAGATCAAAATGATAGAGATCTTAAAATGTTTGGTGTTTCTTCTATTGATTGTTTCTTTAGTAAAATTAATATTGATAATAAAGGGACCTAAGAAGAGTCAACTTTAGCTAGAAAGCGTCCGGTACTTCGGAGGGTGAAAATCTTGCTGAAAAAATGATAAAAGTGGGATTGAAGAGGTCAAAACTTTAACTAGTGATGTGCCCACTCTTTTGGATTACAAATACTTTAATTATGATAGTTGCTCTTTGATTGATTATATTTCTTTGTTGCAATCCATGATAAATTCACCCCATGCTTATGAACAAAATAAAGCTTTTACTAAACATATTGTTGATGCTATGATTAAAGCTTTAGAAGAAAAATTGGAATTAGAAACTTCAATTCCTAGAAAATTACATGATGAGTGGGAACCTACTATCAAAGTCAAGATTACAAATTATGAGTGTTTTGCTTTATGTGACCTGGGTGCTAGCGTTTCTACAATTCCAAAATATCTATGTGATGTGCTTGGTCTTACCGATATTGAAGAATGTTCTTTAGATTTGCACTTGGCGGATTCTACTATTGAAAAGCCTATGGGAAAAATTAATGATGTTCTTATTCTTGCAAATAGGAATTATGTGCCCATATATTTTATTGTTCTTGATATTGATTGCAATCCGTCTTGTCCAATTATTCTTGGTAGACCGTTTTTACGTACTATTGGTGTCGTGATTGATATGAAAGAAGGCACTATTAAATTTCAGTTTCCACTAAGGAAGGGTATGAAACACTTACCTAGCAAAAGAATTACGCCACCATATGAATCAATCATGAGGGCATCTTATGGATCTAGAAATAATGATGACAACACTTAGATCCTTGCATTATGCCTAGCTAGGGGCGTAAAACGATAGCGCTTGTTGGGAGGCAACCCAATGAGTAAAATTTATTTTTGTCTTTTTATTTCTGTTCTTGAGTGTTTGCACAATTATGGTACTGTTATGATTGTGATTTTTGCGTTTTAGTTAGTGTTTGAGCCAAGCAAAGCCTTTAGGATCATGTTGGGTGATAGTTGATTTGATCTTGCTGAAAAACAGAAACTTTTGCGCTCACGAAAATAATTTTCATTTTTAACAGAAGCGTGATAAAATACCAATTCTTTTTGCAGAAGATTAACATACAAATTTCTCATGTGGTCCTAAGTTTTCAGAATTTTTGGAGTTTCACAAGTATTCGAAATATCCAGATTGCTTCAGATTGTTCTGTTTTTTACATATTCTGTTTTCTTTGCGTTGTGTGCTTGTTTTGATGATTCTATGATTTTCTTTGAAGAGTTTTTGCCATAGAATAGTTGGAATAAAGTAGATATAATGCAAAAATAAAATATGAATGTGTTTGCAACAGTACTTATAGTAGTGATTTACTTTCTTATACTAACAGATGTCACGAAGGTTTTGTTGAGTTTTGTGTGATTGAAGTTTTCAAGTTTTGGGTGATATTATGATGGATGAAGGAATAAGGATTAAGAAGAGCCTGAGCTTGGGGATGTTCGTGGCATCCCAAGCTATTATCCAAAGAGAAGCAAGCAACTAAGCTTGGGGATGCCCGAGTGGCATCCCCTCTTTCTTCTGACCATCGGTAATTTACTCGGAACTATATTTTTATTCATCACATACTCTGATTTTTGCTTGGAGCGTCTTGTATGATACGAGTCTTTGCTTGTTTTGCTTTTTATTTGTGTCATGAGTCCTTGCTGGACACACCTATTTGAGAGAGCAAAAATTATGCTATGACTTGTTAGAATTGCTCTCTATGCTTCACTTAAATCTTTATGAGCTATGGAATTGCTCTAGTGCTTCACTTATATCTTTTTTAGCATGGTGTGCTTTAGTATTTTGGAAGAAATACTCTCATGCTTCACTTAGATTTATTTGAGAGTTAGTAATTTGTTTTTAGCAATTCTCTCTTGCTTCACTTAAATTATTTTGAGAGAAATAAATATGATGCTCATGATCTTCACCTATATTTGTTTGAGCTTATTAAAAGCAACATTTGAAACTAGTTCCAAAGTGATAGATATCCAAGAAGGATATAAGAAAAACTTTCATGAAGATCATTGGACAAAATAAACTTTATTCCTTGTAATAGTTTGAGATATGATGATTGTTGGGAAACGTAGCACACAATTTCAAAAATTTCCTACGCTCACTCAAGATATATCTAGGAGATGCATAGCAAAGAGAGTGGGAGAGTGTGTTCACGTACCCTCGTAGATCGAAAGCGGAAGCGTTTATCACGCTATTGATGTAGTCAAACTTCTTCTCGTTCCGATCGATCAAGCACCAAACGTACGGCAACTCCGAGTTCTGCACACGTTCAACTTGATGACGTCCCTCGAACTCTTGATCCAGCAAAGTGTCGAGTGAGAGTTCTGTCAGCACGACGGCGTGGTGACAGTGATGGTGAAGTGGTCCGTGCAGGGCTTCGCCTAAGCACTACGTGAATATGACCTGAGGCGTAAACCGTGGAGGGGGGCACCGCACACGGCTAGGAATCAATGTTGTGTGTCCTAGCGGTGCCCCCCACATATATATATAGGTGGGAGAGGGAAAGGGGCAGCAAGGGGCACCACAAGTAGGAGTAATCCTACTTGGGCGCCTCCCACAAGTCGGCCTCCCCCCTTCCATAAGTGTCGGAGGGGGAAGGAAAGAGAGGTGGGAGAGAAGGGAAGGGGGAGGCCGAATCCTCCCCTTCCCCTTTCTCCCTTACCCTCCTTCCTTCTCCTCCTATTCAGCCTATATGGGGGCGCACCAGCCCACTAGGGGCTGGTCTGTCCCGCCCTTGGCCCAATAAGGCCCATATCTTTGCCGGGGTTTGCCCGGAACCCCTTCCGGTGACCCGATACTTACCCGGTATCCCCAGAACACTTCCGGTGTCCAAATACCATTGTCCTATGTATGATTCTTTACCTCTCGACCATTTCGAGACTCCTCGTCATGTCCGTGATGAAATCCAGGAATCCGAACAACATTCGGTCACCAAATCACATAACTCATATAATACAAATCATCATCGAACGTTAAGCGTGCGGACCCTACGGGTTCGAGAACTATGTAGACATGACTGAGACACCTCTCTGGTCAAAAACCAATAGCGGAACCTGGATGCTCATATTGGTTCCCACATATTCTACGAAGATCTTTATCGGTCGTACCGTAATGACAACATACTTTATTCCCTTTGTCATCGGTATGTTACTTGCCCGAGATTCGATCGTCGGTATCTCCATACCTAGTTCAATCTCGTTACCGGCAAGTCTCTTTACTCGTTCCGTAATGCATCATCCCGCAACTAACTCATTAGTCACATTGCTTGCAAGGCTTTATTATGATGTGCATTACCGAGAGGGCCCAGAGATACCTCTCCGATACTCGGAGTGACAAATCCTAATCTCGATCTATGCCAACCCAACAAACACCTTCAGAGATACCTGTAGAGAAGCCTTATAATCACCCAGTTACTTTGTGATGTTTGATAGCACACAAGGTATCCCTCCGGTATCCGGGAGTTGCATAATCTTATAGTCGAAGGAATATGTATTTGACATGAATAAAGCAATAGCAATAAAACTGAGGGATCAACATGGTAAGCTAACGGATGGGTCTTGTCCATCACATCATTCTCCTAATGATGTGATCCCATTCATCAAATGACAACACATGTCTATGGTTAGGAAACTCAACAATCTTTGATTAACGAGCTAGTCTAGTAGAGGCTTACTAGGGACACGGTGTTTTGTCTATGTATCCACACATGTATCAAGTTTCCGGTTAATATAATTCTAGCATGGATAATAAACATTTATCATGATATAAGGAAATATAAAATAACAACTTTATTATTGCCTCTAGGGCATATTTCCTCCAGTCTCCCACTTGCACTAGAGTCAATAATCTAGTTCACATCGCCATGTGAGTTAACACCAATAGTTCACATCACCATGTGATTAACACCCATAGTTCACATCGCCATGTGACCAATACCCAAAGGGTTTACTAGAGTCAGTAATCTAGTTCACATCGCCAAGTGATTAACACCCAAAGAGTACTAAGGTCTGATCATGTTTTGCTTGTGAGAGAGGTTTAGTCAACGGGTCCGCCACATTCAACTCCGTATGTATTTTGCAAATTTCTATGTCTATAATGCTCTGCACAGAGCTACTCTAGCTAAATGCTCCCACTTTCAATATGTATCTAGATCGAGACTTAGATTCATCCAGATCGGTGTTAAAGCTTGCATCGACGTAACTCTTTACAACGAACTCTTTATCACCTCCATAACCGAGAAATATTTCCTTAGTCCTCTAAGTATAATTTTGACCGTTGTCCAGTGATCTACTCCTAGATCACTATTGTACTCCCTTGCCAAACTCATGGTAAGGTATACAATAGGTCTGGTACACAACATGGCATACTTTATAGAACCTATGGCTGAGGCATAGGGAATGACATTCATTCTCTCTCTATCTTTTGTCGTGGTCGGGCTTTGAGTCTTACTCAACTTCACACCTTGCAACACAGGCAAGAACCCTTTCTTTGACAGATCCATTTTGAACTTCTTCAAAATCTTGTCAAGGTATGTGCTTTGTGAAAGTCCTATTAAGCGTCTTGATCTATCCCTATAGATCTTGATGCCTAATATATAAGTAGCTTCACCGAGGTCTTTCATTGGAAAATTCTTATTCAAGTATCCTTTTATGATATCCAGAAATTCTATATCATTTCCAATCAACAATATGTCATGCACATATATTATCAGAAATGCTATAGAGCTCCCACTCACTTTCTTGTAAATATAGGCTTCACCATAAGTCCGTATAAAACCATATGCTTTGATCACCTTATCAAAGCGTATATTCCAACTCTGAGATGCTTGCACGAGTCCATAGATGGATCGCAGGAGTTTGCACACTTTGTTAGCACCTATAGGATCGACAAAACCTTCCGGTTGAATAATATACAACTCTTCTTTAATAAATCCATTAAGGAATGCCGTTTTCACATCCATTTGTCAGATTTCATAAAATGTGGCAATTGCTAACATGATTCAGATAGACTTAAGCATCGCTATGAGTGAGAAAATCTCATCGTAGTCAACACCTTGAACTTGTCGAAAAACTTTTGCGACAAGTCGATCTTTCTAGGTAGTAACACTACCATCAGTGTTCGTCTTCCTCTTGAAGATACATTTATTCTCAATGGCTTGCCGATCATCGGGCAAGTCCACCAAAGTCCACACTTTGTTCTCATACATGGATCCAATCTCTGATTTCATGGCCTCAAGCCATTTATCGGAATCTGGGCTCATCATTGCTTCCTCATAGTTCGTAGGTTCGTCATGGTCTAGTAACATGACTTCCAGAACATGATTACCGTACCACTCTGATGCGGAACATGCTCTGGTTGACCTATGAGGTTCGGTAGTAACTTGATCTGAAGTTTCATGATCATTATCGTTAACTTCCTCTCTAGTTGGTGTAGGCATCACTGGAACGATTTTCTGTGATGAGCTACTATCCAATTCAAGAGAAGGTACAATTACCTCATTAAGTTCTACTTTCCTCCCACTCACTTTTTTCGAGAGAAACTCCTTCTCTAGAAAGGATCCATTCTTAGCAACAAATATCTTGCCTTCGGATCTATGATAGAAGGTGTACCCAACTGTTTCCTTTGGGTATCCTATGAAGACACGGTTCTCTGATTTGGGTTCGAGCTTATCAGGCTAAAGCTTTTTCACATAAGCATCGCAACCCCAAACTTTAAGAAACGACAACTTAGGTTTCTTGCCAAACCACAGTTCATACGGTGTCATCTCAACGGATTTAGACGGTGCCCTATTTCACGTGAATGCAGCTGTCTCTAATGCATAACCCCAAAACGATAGTGGTAAATCGGTAAGAGACATCATAGATTGCACCATATCTAATAAAGTACGGTTACGACATTCGTACACACCATTACGCTCTGGTGTTCTAGGTGGCGTGAGTTGTGACCACATTGTTTTAAGTGAAGACCAAACTCGTAACTCAAATATTCACCTCCGCGATCAGATTGTAGAAACTTTATTTTCTTATTATGATGATTCTCCACTTCACTCTGAAATTCTTTGAACTTTTCAAATGTTTCAGACTTGTGTTTCATCAAGTAGATATACCCATATCTGCTCAAATCATCTATTAAGGTTAGAAAATAACGATACCCGCCACGAGCCTCAACACTCATCGGACCGCATACATCGGTATGTATTATTTCCAATAAGTCATTAGCTCGCTCCATTGTTCCGGAGAATGGAGTTTTAGTCATCTTGCCCATGAGGCATGGTTCGCAAGTATCAAATGATTCATAATCAAGTGATTCCAAAAGTGCATCTGCATGGAGTTTCTTCATGCACTTTATACCAATATGATAAAAAAGGCAGTGCCACAAGTATGTTGCACTAACATTATCAACTTTGCATATTTTGGCATTAATATTATGAATATGTGTATTACTACGATCGAGATTCAATAAACCATTTATATTGAGTGTATGACCAGAGAAGGTTTTATTCATGTAAACAGAATAACAATTATTCTTTGACTTAAATGAATAACTATATTGCAATAATCATGATCCAATCATATTCATGCTCAACGCAAACACCAAAAACATTTATTTTAGGTTCAACACTAATCCCGAAAGTAAAGGGAGTGTGCGATGGTGATCTTATTAACATTGGAATCACTTCCAACACACATCATCACCTCGCCCTTAACTAGTATTTTTTCATTTTGCAACTCCTGTTTCGAGTTACAAATCTTAGCAACTGAACCGGTATCAAATACCCAGGGGCAACTATGAACACTAGTAAAGTACACATCAATAACATGTATATCAAATATACCTTTGTTCACTCTACCATCCTTCTTACCCGCCAAGGTTTTGGGGCAGTTCTGCTTCCAGTGATCATTTCCTTTGCAGTAGTAGCACTTAGTTTCAGGTTTGGGTCTAGCTTTGGGCTTCTTCACGGGAGTGGCAACTTGCTTGCCATTCTTCTTGAATTTCCCTTTCTTTCCCTTGCCCTTTTTCTTGAAACTAGTGGTCTTGTTAACCATCAACACTTGATGCTATTTCTTGATTTCTACCTTCGCCGATTTCAGCATCGCGAAGAGCTTGGGAATCGTTTTCGTCATCCCTTGCATATTATAGTTCATCATGAAGTTCTAGTAACTTGGTGATAGTGACTAGAGGACTCTGTCAATCACTATCTTATCTGTAAGATTAACTCCCACTTGATTCAAGCGATTGTAGTACCCAGACATTCTGAGCACATGCTCACTAGCTGAGCTATTCTCCTCCATCTTGTAGGCAAAGTACTTGTCAGAGGTCTCATACCTCTTAACACGGGCATGAGTCTGAAATACCAATTTCAACTTTTGGAACATCTCATATGCTTCGTGGCATTCAAAACGTTTTTGAACTCCCGGTTCTAAGCCGTAAAGCATGGTGCACTAAACTATCAAGTAGTCATCATACCGAGCTTCCCAAACGTTCATAACGTCTGCATCCGCTCCTGCAATAGGTATGTCACCTAGCGGTGCATCAAGGACATAATTCTTCTATGCAGCAATGAGGATAATCCTCAGATCATGGACCCAGTCCACATCATTGCTACTATCATCTTTCAACTTTTCTTTAGGGACATATCAAAAATATATAGGAGCTATATCACGAGCTATTGATCTATAACATAGATATGCAAATACTATGAGGACTGCGTTCATGATAAATTAAGTTCAATTAATCATATTACTTAATAACTCCCACTTAGATTGACATCCCTCAGGTCATCTAAATGATACGTGATCCAAATCAACTAAACCATGTCCGATCATCACGTGAGATGGAGTAGTCTTCAATGGTGAACATCTCTATGTTGATCATTTCTACTATATGATTCACATTTGACCTTTCGGTCTCCAGTGTTCCGAGGCCATGTCTGTACATGCTAGGCTCGTCAAGTTTAACCCGAGTATTCCACATGTTCCGAGGCCTGTTGTATGTGAACGTAGAGCTTATCACAGCCTATCATCATGTGGTGCCTCGGCATGACGAACTGTCGCAACGGTGCATACTCAGGGAGAACACTTATACCTTGAAATTTTAGTGAGGGATCATCTTATAATGCTACCGCCGTACTAAGAAAAATAAGATGCATAAAAGATAAACATTAGATGCAATCAAAATATGTGACATGATATGCCCATCATCATCTTGTGCCTTTGATCTCCATCTCCAATGCACCGTCATGATTTCCATCATCACCGGCTTGACACCTTGATCTCCATCGTAGCGTCGTTGTCGTCTCGCCACCTACAACTATCGCTAACGCATAGTGATAAAGTAAAGCAATTACATGGCGTTTGCATTTCATACAATATAGCGACAACCATAAGGCTCCTGCCAGTTGCCGATAACTTTTACAAAACATGATCATCTCATACAATAATGTATATCACATCATGTCTTGACCATATCACATCACAACATGCCCTGCAAAAACAAGTTAGACATCCTCTACTTTGTTGTTGTAAGTTTTACGTGGCTGCTACGGGCTTCTAGCAAGAACCGTTCTTACCTACGCATCAAAACCACAACGGTGATTTATCAAGTTTGCTGTTTTAACCTTCAAAAAGGACTGGCAGCAGTCAAATTCGATTCAACTAAAGTTGGAGAAACAGACTCCCGCCAGCCACCTTTATGCAAAACTAGTTGTATGTCTGTCGGTGGAACCGGTCTCATGAACATGGTCATGTAAGGTTGGTCCAGGCCGCTTCATCCAACAATACCGCCGAATCAAAATAAGACATTGGTGCTAAGTAGTATGACGATCACCGCCCACAACTCTTTGTGTTCTACTCGTGCATATCATCTATGCATAGACTTGGCTCTGATACCACCATTGGGAAATGTAACATGCAATTTCAAAAAAATTCCTACACTCATGCAAGATCTATCTAGGAGATGGATAGAAACGAGAAGGGGATAGTGTGTCCACATACCCCTCGTAGAACGAAAGCGGAAGCGTTTGACAACACGGTTGATGCAGTCGAACTTCTTCTCGTTTCGACCGATCAAGCACCGCACGCACGACACCTCCGAGTTCTGCACACGTTCAGCTCGATGACGTCCCTCGAACTCTTGATCCAGCAAAGTGTCGAGGGAGAGTTCCGTCAGCACGAAGGCATGGTGAAGGTGATGGTGAAGTGATCCGTGCAGGGCTTCACCTAAGCATTACGTGAATATGACCGGAGGCGTAAACTGTGGAGGGGGCGCCGCACAACGCTATTCTAAGCGTGAGTGTAGAATAGCTTATTCTACACCCCAGTAACGGTATGTACAAAATCTAGTAAAACGCTATGTAAAATGTAGTAATTATGAGATATATTTTTTACTATCCAAGTTTTTGATTTCTTACATGGTCAAAAATTTTACTATATTTTACATGTTACGTTACTATATTTTGTATGGAGCGTTACTAGGGGTGTAGAATAAGCTATTCTACACTCAAGTTTAGTTTAGCGTTACTATATATATATATATATATATATATATATATATATATATATATATATATATATATATATATATATATATTAGGTGGGAGAGGGAGAGGGGCAGCAAGGGGCGCCCCAAGTAGGAGTAATCCTACTTGGGCACCTCCCACAAGTTGTCCTCCCCCCTTCCAAAAGTGTCGGAGGGAGAAGGAAAGAGAGGGGGAGAGAAGGGAAGGGGGAGGCCGAATCCTCCCCTTTCCTTTCTCCCTTCCACTCCTTCCTTATCCTCCTATTCGGCCGCGCACCAGCCCACTAGGGGCTGGTTTGTCCCACCCTTGGCCCAATAAGGCCCATATCTTTGCCGGGGGTTGCCCCGAACCCCTTCCGGTGACCCGATACGTACCCGATACCCCCAGAACACTTCCGGTGTCCAAATACCATCGTCCTATATATGAATCTTTACCTCTCGACAATTTAGAGACTCCTCATCATGTCCGTGATCTCATCCAGGACTCCGAACAACATTCGTTCACCAAATCACATAACTCATATAATACAAATCGTCATCGAACGTTAAGCGTGCGGACCCTACGGGTTCGAGAACTATGTAGACATGACCGAGACACCTCTCCTATCAATAACCAATAGCGGAACCTGGATGCTCATATTGTTTCCCACATATTCTACGAAGACTTTATCGTTCGTACTGTAATGACAACATACGTTATTCCCTTTGTCATCGGTATGTTACTTGCCCGAGATTCCATGGTCGGTATCTCCATACCTAGTTCAATATCGTTACCGGAAAGTCTCTTTACTCGTTCCGTAATGCACCATCCCGCAACTAACTCATTAGTCACATTGCTTGGAAGGCTTTATTATGATGTGCATTACCGAGAGGGCCCAGAGATACCTCTCCCATACTCGGAGTGACAAATCCTAATCTCGATCTATGCCAACCCAACAAACACCTTGGGAGATACCTGTAGAGCATCTTTATGATCACCCAATTACATTGTGACGTTTGATAGCACACAAGGTATTCCTCCGGTATCTGGGAGTTGCATAATCTTATAGTCAAAGGAATATGTATTTGACATGAAGAAAGCAATAGCAATAAAACTGAATGATCAACATGCTAAGCTAACGGATGGGTCTTGTCCATCACATCATTCTCCTAATGATGTGATCCCATTCATCAAATGACAACACATGTCTATGGTTAGGAAACTCAACCATCTTTGATTAACGAGCTAGTCTAGTATAGGCTTACTAGGGACACGGTGTTTTGTCTATGTATCCACACATGTATCAAGTTTCCTGTTAATACAATTCTAGCATGGATAAAAAACATTTATCATGATATAAGGAAATATAAAATAACAACTTTATTATTGCCTCTACGGCATATTTCCTTCAATGATGTTATATGTGAGTCATGTTGATGAGTAATTATGCTTTAGTAATAATATTGGTGTTAAGGTTTGTGATTCCCTATGCAAGCACGGAGGTCAATAGTTATGCAATGAAATTACATCCTACTTGTGGTGTATTGTTTAGTGTTAGTTATGCTTAATGCTCGCTTATGAGATTTTGCATTTCTTGGTTGCTCGCTTCTCAATCTTTCTCTAGCCTTCATTTTGCGCTAATTATGATCACTACTTGTGCATCCAAAATCCTTTAAACCAGGTTTGCGACATGAGTCCACTATACCTACTTATATGCGATATTCTTTTGTCGTCCTAAGCAAATTTGTATGTGCCATATCTAATTTTCAAAATAAATTTCTTTTTTGTGTGCTCGTATCGCTCATGAAATGGTAGGGGGTGGCTGATATATTTCCATGCTAGATATGTCATTGCACGAGAGTATGGCAAAGGTATTAGGGATGCCCAGTCCCGAAATGAAAAATGAATTTACTTTATGTTTTCAAATAATAAATTCATTGGAAAGTGTTGGTATGGAAGGCACCCGTAGATATGGCTAGCCATGGAAAAGTGAAAGTATGGTTGAAAAACGAATAAACTTTAATTTTTGTTTGGGAACCGCCTATGATATATCTAGCATGGAAAGTATTGGGAACTACTCGGTCATTATCGTTGACAGGAAAAGCATGCCTCCCAAAATGTTTTTATCTCTATCTTTTTCGCTTTGAGCTCTGGCACTTCTACAAATCCTTACTTCCCTCCACGAAGGGCCTTTCTTTTTTACTTTGAGCAATTTTTATTTTTACTTGAGTCTCCATCTTTTCTTATAAAGCACCAACTAAGGGGCACTATGATCATACTTGAGCATTGGGTGTAGCTAATATGCGAGTGTGTTTCATGAATGGTTCAATGATTGAGCATAATGGGATTGGGATAACTTGCTTTAGCATTGATATTTTGAAAGACATGGTTGCTTGTTGATATGCTTGAGTATTAAATTCCTCATGTCAAAACTAGACTATTGCTTTGAACCATATAAAAGTCCAAATATCCATGCTACAAAGAATAGAATATGTGATGAACATCTTAGGCAACATTCCACATCAAAAATTCTGTTTTTATCATTTACCTACTCGAGGACGAGCAGGAAGTAAACTTGGGGATACTGATACTTCTCCAACGTATCTATAATTTTTTAATTGTTCCATGCTATTATATTATCATTCTTGGATGTTTTACCATAATTTTATAATCATTTTATAAAAAATTTGGTACTAACCTATTGACATGGTACCAAATGTCAGTGGCTCTTTTCTGCTTGTTTTTTACATCGCAGGAAATCAATACCAAATGGAGTCCAAATGCAACGAAACATTTTGAGGAAGTTTTATGAACCAGAAGACACACAATGGGCCGGAAAAGCACCTATGGGGTGCCCTGAGGGGGCACAACCCACTGTATGCGTTCGGGCCCACCTCGGTGATTCCTCAAGACCGCCTCTTTGCTCTATATATACCCCAATATTCTAGAAACAGTAGGGAAGTCGACAAAAATCAATTCCAGCCGCCGCAAGTTCTAGAACCACTAGATCCAGTCTAGACACCATCATGGACGGGTTCATCATGTCCATTAGCCTCTCCGATGATGCGTGAGTAGTTCATTGTATACCTACGGGTCCGTAGTTAGTAACTAGATGGCTTCATCTCTCTCTTTTGATTCTCAATAAAATGTTCTCTTGGAAATCCATTTGATGTAACTCTTTTTGCGGTGTGTTTATTGAGATCGGATGAACTTTCAGTTTATGATCAGATCTATGTTTTTATCCATGAAAGCTATTTGAGTATTCTTTAATCTCTTATATGCATGATTGCTTATAGCCTCGTATTTCTTCTCCAATAGTTGGGTTTTGTTAGGCCAACTTGATCTATTTATCTTGCAATGGGAAGAGGTGCTTTGTGATGGGTTCGATCTTACGGTGCTTGATCCAAGTGACAGAAGGGGAACCGATACGTATGTATCATTGCTATTAAGGATAACAAGATGGGGTCTATTTCTACATAAATAGATATTGTCTACATCATGTCATCGTTCTTATTGCATTAGTCCATTTTCCATGACCTTAATACACTAGATGCATGCTGGACAGTGGTCGATGTGTGGAGTAATAGTTGTAGATGCAAGCAGGAGTCGGTGCTAATCTTGGATGTGATGCCTATATAATGATAATTGCCTGGATATCGTCATGATTATTGGAAGTTTTATCAATTGCCCAACAGTAATTTGTTTACCCGCCGTTTGCTATTTTTCTCAAGAGAATCCAATAGTGAAATCTACGGCCCCCGGGTCTCTTCTTTATTATATTTGCCTTCACGATATATTTTTATTTGCTTTTATTTTTAGATCTATTAATCCCAAAAAACAAAAATACCTTGCTGCATTTTATTTTATTTTGCGTTTATTCGGGATATATTTATCCAATCTATCATATTTTTATCCTGTCTACTTACCAATTTCTGGCGCCGTTACCTGAAAGGGATTGACAACCCGTTTAATACGTCGAGTTGCGAGTATTTGTTATTTGTGTGCAGGTGATGTTCACGTAGTGTTGCGTGGTTGTCCTACTGGTTCGATAACCTTGGTCTCATCACTGAGGGAAGTACCTACAATTGTTGTGCTTCATCATCCCTTCCTCTTTGGGGAAATACCAACGTAGTTCAAGCAAACATCATGGTTACGAGGTAACCCCGAACAGAGTAAGTTGGTGCATGATAGTGTTAACATGTTGCATGCTAGTATCATCATATGTTCATGCCATGCTCATCTAATATTGTTTTAGTGCTATTTTGTTCACCATGTCCATGCCATGTGTTCTGATAGTATAATGTTCAACATTGCTAAGTAACCTGTAAATGCCATGTTGTTGTTTGTTTTGATTGCTTTGGTTGCTGTGAGTTTGCAAGTACATTCAATGTACTGACCTGGCGTGTCGTGCCAGTTTGCAGGTCATGCCTTGTCTGCTTTCTTGTTTGCCGAGGATCTTGAGTTTGGGAGCTAGGATAAGCGTTCCAGCTAGAGTCTCTGCAGAGTGGAGTCCATCGTGGTCATCGTTATTCCACTGCAAGAAGTTATTCCGCTGCTATTTGTTGTTCTGCTGCTTGCATAGAGCAACCTTGGCAGGCGTAGTGTTGTCGTGCCGATGTATTCCCTTGTAACCCTATCGATTGTAATAAAGAGCTGATTTGTTCTATGCCAAGAGTGTCGTATTCCAGAGACTTACCTCGATATCTGGGCTGGAATACGGGGCGTTCCGGTCTCTCTGAGCCGGGGTGCCACAAACGTTAGTATCAGATCAGTTCTGGCTGTAGGTGTCCGCGCGAATGTTAGAGAAGGTTAGTATAGAGTCTTGTCAGTCTGCTGCATTTGATTGTTGCATTCGTTTGTCACATAGCATGCATATAGAATCATTATCTTGTCACTAACGGTTAATATTGTGAGTGTAGGTGGCATAGGTTTTGATCCACTACCTGCACCCTCCTTCTTTGCATCCCGCTCTTCCGTGTTCGGCGTCATCTCTGTCCCAGCGGAGTGATGCTGAGGTACCAAGTGTTCCAGACACCATTTGCGGGTATATTATCCTAATATTTTCGCCAGTCACCCCTATCGTTTCGGTGATAGCCATATTTCTATCCCAAATCGTGCATTTCGACTCGCCGGTTCGGCAACCCTTACTGATTTTTGCTATCAGAAAAGGGCAATGCCAGCAAGCCCAGTTTTCCACCTCTACCCTACCTTGTCACCCCATTTTTGGACGTGTACGGTTACCTTCCGTATGCTTGATGATGGTGTGTTCATGACCTTCGCTCCGCCACATGATCACCAAGTCCGTCCTCACCTCCATGTCCACCCAGATGCGACCGGTATTAAGCCAGCGTTTGGTGTAGCCTTGTTTACACCAACTCCTTCCACACTTGGATTTACTTTCATGCACACCGTCACAACATGTTAGACCGCAATGCCGGAGTTTCCACGAGATTTGCGTGCTTAGGTATGAATGCATATTATTGTTGTGAGTAGCGGTAATGTGTGATGTTGCTTGATTATAATATTAATTGTATGCTTTGTGTGCCTTTGTTTTAGTCGTTTCTTTTGCTTCTTTCTTTAGGCCCTTGGTGTTACCTTATTTTCCCCTTATTAAAGTTGCTCATCAACCGACACCAGATGCGAAGAATCTGTGAGGAGTTCAAATATTTGGAAGCTCAGCTAAACATTATGGAATTATCAACTAACTGCATTATGGAATTATCAGCTAACTGCATCACATTGAGAACATCCGGTCTGAATACAAATGATATCCTGACTGGATTATCAGCTTCACGTCTACCTCAATGTGCAAAATTTTCACATTAATAATGATGAAATCATCTGGAAGACCAATGGTGCGCAAGACCAATGGTATATTATCATCCAAAGGTATGGTTCATAGACAAGGATTGATTCTATTATGAGTACAATGTTGAAACATCCTATATCCTCGAAACCGGCCATAATGTACTATGGATTCAGTAATCAGCAAGAAGGATAGTCGGACAACCTTTTTCATACCAGAAATCGGCACCAGAAATATTAAAGGGTATATATATAGCATTCAGTCAGCATACCACAGTAAGAAGCGTTGTCGTACGTAACTCAGTTTTCCCTCGGAAGCTACCCAAGAAGCTTCCAATGCAAGATTCCTCTATCTTCTCGAGCACGATATGTGGATGATTTGCAGCACAAGATACTTAAGCTTCTTCCGTAAGCCACCGCAAAAGCTTCTGGCACAAGGTAGCGAGTCCTCCCCAACAAGCCATTAAGAGGTGAAGCTTCTGAAGTACGGGACCTGAGGGAGTCCTGGAGAAGGGGGTCCTCGGGCGTCTGGGCTATGTGACATGGGCCGGACTGATGGGCCATGAAGATACAAGATAGAAGGCTTTCCCCCGTGTCCGTATGGGACTCTCCGTTGTGTGGTCAGCAAGCTTGGCAGCCAAACGTGTAGTTTCCTTTCTGTGTAAACCGACTGTGTACAACCCTAGCCCCCTCCGGTGTCTATATAAACCGAAGGGTTTAGTCCATAGAGGCAATCACAAATCATACAGGCTGGACATCTAGGGTTTAGCCATTACGATCTTGAGGTAGATCAACACTTGTAACCCCTATACTCATCAAAGTCAATCAAGCAGGAAGTAGGGTATTACCTCCATTAGGAGGGCCCGTACCTGGTTAAACATCGTGTCCCCCGTCTCCTGTTACCTTCGATCCTCAGATGCACAGTTTGGGACCCCCTACCCGAGATCAGCCGGTTTTGACACCGACATTGATGCTTTCATTGAGAGTTCCTCTGTGTCGTCAATAGAAGGATCGATGGCTCGCCTTGTCGTCAATGACAAAATCACCTCTGGAAGGGCCCTAGCTCCGGGGCAGATCCTCTAGCTCGGCAGTTTTACCATGGCCGCCCGCTCGGCCGTTAAGCCAAAGTTGGTCCCCCAAACCACCAAAAATCATCTCCGCATTGGCCTCGAACACTCCGATAAGATGGATCTGGCAGATGTTTTGTCTTTGAACGAACTACTGGATCGCATCGCCGCCCTGGGGGTCACAACAAACAGACTATGATCGGATCGGGCTTAAACCCGATCAGAGGGAAATCAGGTCCCCGTCGATCACCCATCTGGTGGCGGTTGTGGAGGAGCAAGCCAAGGATAACTCTCCCCCTACGCTAAGAACAAGCTATGTTCGAATTTCCGAGCCCTGGGAGCCAGATACCCATCTTCGGGAAGAGACTCCCTGTCCTCCAAACATAGAACCAGGCGTCGAGCCTGAAAACTCCCATGATACTCCGGATACTAGGCGAGTGACCTCAGAAATTCTTAAAACTCCGGATCCCATAGTGGGTAAGGGTTCGGATTTAAACCTGCCCACCCACCACAAGCAATATTCCCCAAGCAATTCCGGTCCTCCTCCTCCGGACATATGCGACCTAATGTATGTGCGGCAGTAACCTCAAGAAACAGTCCATCACTTTTGGGCCAGATTCCTCCTTGTTAAAAACTAGTTCGAAGATTGCTGCGACGATGATGCGGTTTCAGTATTTTGCCACAACTGTACGGACGAGGGTATGCTCAATGCCCTCAACCAATGATGCATACTGCACTTTGCAGATTTGGCACACATGGTACAGAAATACTGCACCATGGAAAGCGCCTGGAAAGCCCAGACAGCTCGGTGGGAACCGCCGGCCTTTAATCCACCCACCGGACGGGCAAAAAGGATGCACCCTCATGGGGCACCTGATCATCACCCTACGGACAAGGAAATTAGGCCCTCAACGGGACATAGAACTGTCCTTGATGAATGGCTCGACAAGCCCTGACGGATACACACGATGCCGAATTCTGAACCAACACATAGCCTTCGGGCATGTTGGGTACTCCGGCAGGTGGCCAAGAGCAGTGAGGCTATCCTCACCAATACGACCTCTGAGAAATACCCTCCAGAGGACGACGATCTCAATGTCTTTACAGTCTTTGAGACCTTTTCTTCAAATAATCAGCATAAAAGGGCACTCCGCGACCTCGCCGAAGTCAACCAAGTAGCCGCAGTAAACCCTTGGAATGATACGGCGATAACTTTCGCCGCCAACGTCGAACCAAGGGCTCGATCAGCCTGCGCACCAGCCGCTTTGGTCTTAAATCCAATCATCGACGGCTTTTGGCTCGCTAAAATACTCATGGACGGCAACAGCGGATTGAACCTCGTCTATAAGGACACGCTCGATAAAATGCAAATAGACAAGAGCCGCATCGAGCCGAGCAGTACAACCTTTCGAGGCATTATCCCCAGTCGAGAAGCGCGATGCTCGAGGAAAATTAAACTTGATGTGGTATTCGGCACGCTGGAGAACTATAGGTCCGAAGAGTTAATCTTCCATGTGGCACCTTTCAACAGCGGATATCACACCCTGTTGGAGTGAGACGCATTCACACACTTTCAAGCCATACCCCATTACGGGTACATGAAGCTCAAAATGCCCAGGACCAACGGAGTTATCAATATCACTAGTGATCCGGACATAGCACTCCACGCCGAAAACAAAACCACATCCCTGGCAGGCATTATTTGAGGCCCTTGCGGCCGAGGAGCTCACCGCTCTGTGTTCCACAGTGGATAGAGATGACGTAATCCTTGATAAAAGGCCTAAGTCCACTTCTTCAACCCAACAAACAAAATAGTCAAATTCCAAGTTCACCCGACGGATCCTAATAAAACAGCAGCCATTGGAACATAGCTAGATCTGACGGTCGATGCCGCTCTAAGAGCATTCCTGCGCGAGAATTGGGACATCTTTGCCTGGCATCCTTCGGATACGCCAGGAATCCCACGCAGACTGGTCGAACACAGCCTCAACATAATAAAGGGGTTCAAGCTAGTTAAGCAAACGCTGCGGCGATTTTCTGAACCCAAGCGACAAGCTATGGGGGAAGAGCTAGCCAAAATACTTGAAGCCGGGTTCATTAGAGAGATAAAACACCCGCATTGGCTAGCCAACCTGGTCATGGTGCCAAAGAAGGAAAAATCCTGGCGCCTTTGTGTCGATTTCAAAGACGTCAACAAGGCCTGTCCTAAGGACCTCTTCCCACTGTCCCGCATTGACCAAATTATTGATGCAACTGCAGGACACGATTCACTGTGTTTCCTCGACGCATACTCTGGATACCATCAAATTAAGATGAAGGAATCCGATCAGGCCGCGGAGGCATTCATTACTTCGTACGGGCCTTTCTGCTTCAACACTATGCCTTTCAGACTCAAAAACATCGGCGCCACTTACCAACACATCATTCAAACATGCCTGGAAAAACAAATTGGCAAGACGGTGGAGGCATATGTAGATGATGTAGTCATCAAAACTGAACATGTCGAATCATTGGTGGACGACTTACGCCTTACATTCGACAACCTCCGAACATATGACATACAACTCAATATGAAAAAATGTGTTTTCGGCGTCCCGGCCGGAAAGCTGCTTGGGTTCATTGTTTCCAATAGAGGAATCGAAGCAAATCCGGCCAAAATCCGAGCCCTGTCACAGTTGGCAACACCAACAGACCTAAAACAGGTCCAAAAACTAGTTGGGTGTGTGGCAGCCTTGAGCCGCTTTATCTCCAGATTGGGAGAGAAGGCGTTGTCGCTATATCGCCTACTTCGACGTACCGACCACTTTGAGTGGACAGACGCGACAACAACCGGGTTGGAAGAAATAAAAACTTTGTTAGCAAACAACCCAATCCTTGCTGCACCAAATGTCGGCGAACCTATGTCAGCAGACATATATCTCGCAACTCACTGTGTGGTGACATTGTGCTCGTTGTTGAACGAGAGGAAGAGGGACACAAATTCCCACTCCAAAAACCAGTATACTATGTATCGTCGGTTCTCACACCAGCAAATCCCGATACCCGCACTATCAAACGATAGCATATGCGGTTTTCATTGCATCTGGAAAGCTGTGGCACTACTTTCAAGAGTGCTCGATCACGATGGCCTCCGAGGTACCACACAATGACATCATAAACAATCGAGACACCACTGGCCGCATTGCAAAATGGTCTATCGAGCTCTTACCATTTGAAATAACGTACAAGCCACGCCGAGCTATTAAATCTCAGGTGTTGGTCGAATTTGTCGCCGAAGCGGATGTAGTTTAACTCCCTAAAGAGTACGGCACATACTCCAACTGGGTGATGTACTTCGACGGCTCTAAAAGTTAGCTGGATTGGGGGTTGGTGTCATCCTAACATACCCTACAGGGGACACAGTCCGTTGTGTATTACAAATCATGTATACGGACTCCAATAACGTAGCCGAATATGAGGCACTACTACATGTTTTCTGGATGGCTGTTTCTATGGGCATACAATGCCTCGAGGTGCGCGGGGACTCGAACCTCGCAATATCCCAAATAAACAGAGAATTTGATGCAAAATATCCAAAGATGGCGGCTTACCGCAACACCGTACTCAAAATATCAGCTCTGTTTGAGGGCTCGAGTTTCATCATGTGGCCCGAGACAGTAGTCAAGTAGCGGAAATCCTTGCTTGAATTGGCGCTAAACGCGACCCCGTCCCGCCTAACACCTTCGTGGAAAGGCTTTTCAAGCCATCCGTGGTATGGCAGGACGAGAGCGGAAATACCAGTCCGGCGCCGATCACACCCCCGGATGCCGAACATGATTCGGATATCATCGGGGGCTCGGGCACCCAACCAACGCCTTCCGCCCATGTAATCATGGCGGTGATCGCCCCATGGACTGAACCCTTCTTAGCCTACCTCAATAGGCAGGAGCTCCCTGATGACCAGAACGAGGCCCATCGCATAGTTCGACACTCTAAAGCCTACAAAGTTCATGAAGTAGAACTCTACAAGAAAAGTACTACCGGAGTCCTTCAAAGATGTATCTGCGAAGAGGAGGGACGGCAACTCTTGGCCGAAATACATGCTGGTCTTGGCAGCCATCATGCTGCAGCTCAGACCCTTGTAACTAAGGCCTTCCATACGGGTTTGTTTTGGCCCATGGCCCGAGCAGATGCACAGGACCTCATACAACATTGTGTCGGATGCCAGCTTTTTACCAGTCAAAGCCATATGCCGCCCATTGCCCTACGAACAATCCCCATTACTTGGCCATTCGCGGTCTGGGAGCTGGACATGGTCGGACCCCTTAAAGGGGGAAGCCATAAGAAAAAATACTTGGTGGTTATGGTAGATAAATTCACTAAGTGGATAGAGGCCAAACCAGTTAAAACGGCTAAAGCCGGATCGGTGACAGACTTTATATCCGATGTCGTACACCGTTATGGTGTCCCACACAGCATTATTACTGACAACGGCTCCACCTTTACAGCCAACGAGGTGAAAACTTGGTGTGCTAATCTGGGCATTAAGCACAATTACGCCTCCGTATATCACCCCCAAACAAATGGTTAAGTTGAGCGGGCCAATGGCCTGATAATGAGCAGCATCAAACCCAGACTAGTGCGATCCCTAAAGGAGTCGGACAAACACTGAGTCGAGGAGCTGGACTCCGTACTCTCGGGGCTGCGGACCACGCCCAACCGCACGACCGGCTACACACTGTTCTTCATGGTGTACGACGCAGAGGTTGTCTTGCCCTGCGATATTATTCATGACTCACCTAGAGTGCGCATTTATGAGGAGAGAGAGTCCGGGCTCGATCAGCAGGACGACTTAGATGGCCTGGAGGAGGAGCGCGATGTCGCAAAAGCCCATTCCGCTTTCTACCAACAACAAGCTCAAAGATACCAAAGCAGAGAAGTGCGGGCAAAGACTTATAATGTCGGTGAACTCGTTCTACGCCTACCAGAGAAGAAAAAGGACAAGCTCAAACCCAAATGGGAGGTCCCTTCATTATAGATGAAGTTCTCACTGGAGGAGCCTATCACCTTCGTAACGCATCGGATAATCACTTAGAGCCGAACCCATGGAACGTTGCTCGACTCCGAAGATTCTACGCCTAAGTCCGGACACATACCTTTGTTTGTTCCCTTTTTCTCCTTTTCTGTTTTTTCCCTTTTTTGTTTTTTTACGATTTCTAGTGTGTGTTCGGGTAAGCCGCACACTTGAGGGGTATGCATCCTTAAATGTACACACCCCATCATAACTGGGGGCTTCTCTCAATAGAACCTTATTATTTTGAGCATAAAGCTCACCATATATATGTGTTGTTTGCTCACATACATCCTGTCTTCGCCATTATATGCACCCCTATGACTTACGTTTTTGCCAAGCTGGGTTTCCTGGCTCCTGTGCGTATGCCCTACGTTCCCGCTTGTTCGACTAGGGCATAAAGGGAGCACCTCTACGATTGTTACAACCGGGTCATTCGGACATGTACCTTAGACGGGTGAAGCCGAAAGTTAGAGTTCTTAAGGGAATAATTGGTCGGCGGACAAACGACGAACGACCTTCATTGCAATATAAACTATCAAAATACAAAGACCCATGTGATTCTTTCGCATCACGGCTTAGGCATGCATACATAATGCATCCTGACCCAGGGAGTGGAACCCTTAACGGAACTATTCTCTCTGGAAGTTGTCTCTTACGTTAAAAAGTAATATAACATAACTCCCCTAATGCAGTTTGTCTGTTCAAGCACTATGGCTGGATTGCCTGGTTTCCAAACATACTTGGTGTTTCCCACATGTATAGTATTCGGAAACACTCCAACCCTTGGGTTTCGGAGGTCGAAGTGGAAGGTCTGCCATGACAATCTTTTACAATTCGGCCGGAGATAAGTTTGATGATAAAGTGTATTGTTACATAAAATCACACGCCTACTCTTTCTCTATGCCATCTATCAAGCTGTCTAGTTTACAGTCCTGTTGTGAAACTTTGGCGACTATCTTTACTTGGTCATACACCAAGCTAACCGGAATTTCTTGTCCGTCTGGTCCCTGAGGTCCGACCCGGTCCATATGATTCAGATCAAGTCCGGTAGACCGTGTTTTCACCATGGCCCAGGCTTCTCGTGCGCCTTCTCGACACGCTGATGCCTTCCATAGCTCAAAACAATGACGATCTCCCTTGAATAAATACGTGTTCTCCTCCATCATTCCTGGAGGAGAATCGGATGGCCATAAAACCTTAGCCATGTTCCTCATTGCTTTCTGAGCTCGCTCGTGCACTTTGGATACTTCTTGCAGCAAGTCGCCTTGAAATTCGGACACTTCTCCCTCGGGCCGCCCAGTTAACAAACCTACAGGAAAAAATATCGTAGAACTTTCCATCAGGGGATCTTATGAAAGTTAGGTTCAAGGAAATACTAAGTACTCCACCTTTCAGCTTTCTGTTCTCCTTCAAGGCATCCGACAGTTGGGCTCTTATGTCCTTTAGCTCTTCGGCTTGCTTGATGTTGGCATCCTAGAGTTTGCTCTTCTCATTAATGGTACATGTTAATACAAGTTGACCAGCGGCTTCTTGCCCTTCGGCATGTTGTTTGTCGGCCTGAGCAGCCTTTAGCCTCTCCTCCAACTGATCTGTCAATCCTGCTGCTGTAAACAAAACAATGCATATTCAAAAATCATTGTTAGCACATAATTGTATTTTTCAAACACTGTTGTGCTTACCATCCGGTGCCTTCTTGGTTTCTTCAAAGTTTCCTATTCGGCGGTGACAACAGTTAGCTTGGTCCGACATTCTTCAAGCTCCTTGGATAGCATGTTATTTTTTGCCATGAGTACCTGATAACATAAATGACCCTTAAATCAGTTGGGTCAACTGCTTCAAGTCTCGGGGGCTACAGGCACATGATTATTGAATCTACACAAAGTTCTTACCCGCATATCCTTTGAAAGCTAGTGAGTAGCTCCGGCAAGTCCATCCCGAGCAGCTCAGATATATGCATCCGTAGAGCTGAGGGCATTGAACGCCTCTTCGGTGAAACTTGGGTCGCACATGCCTCTTTCCGCCGTCGATGATTCATCGTGCTCTCCACTCTGGAATTGGTGACGGATACATTATCTGAATCCTCTTGGAGATGACAATCCGGCATTTTACCCGTATCAACCCTAGTCCTTATGGCAGGGTCCGGGGCCGGATTGGTTGATGCACGGCCGGCAAGGTCCCCGGATATAGTTCGGCGTATGCTCCTCCTAAGAAATGGCCCAGTGGAAAACGTGACAATATGGTCTATCCACCTAGTGCATGTTAAAAACTATACCTCTTTGGTGAAGGCGGGGGCTCGGTGGTATCACCGTTTGCCCTTCTTTCAAAGCATCGCCCTGCATGGGCGTTGCCTTCTTAGAGGATGCCTTTGATATAGCTCGGCGAGACGAGCGGCGCCCCTTTGGAGCATGAGACAGTGCGGTGGGTGAGGCGCAATGGGAAAAATCTTTTGGAGGAGACGTCTCCTGGGTACTTACATGAGAGGAGAGGAGAAGGCCCGGGTAATCGGCTATAATGGCCACTTCCGTGTCGTCATCGCTCGCCTGATAAAAGACTCCCTCCTTAAGTTCTATGAATATATCCGGATCTTCTTCATATCCGGGATCCAGGTCTCGAACATGGTCATCTGGCTACGGAGCGGGGCAGTAGACCCGCTCGACGACCTTTCTCCATTCCCATTAAAAGTAGCCGAATTAAATTCGACTAGCATAACTCTGGAAAAAGGTTGAGTAAGGCCGATAATAAAAAAACTCACTCAGTCGATGGGGTTATACATGGAAAAACCTTCCCGACATTTCAAGCGAGTGAAGTCTTCCTTCTCCCCTTTGTAAAGGTCAGCTAAGATGGTGGCCAGGGCGGCAAAATTGTCTGGATCCTTGCATAGACAACAGGATGCATCGTCCTCCCCGTTGTAATTCCACATAGGAAAACCTCTAGATTGGAGCGGCTGAACGCATCGCGTTATTGTAATCGACATTACTTCGATAATAGACAACCCGGAGTTGGCAAGTACTCTGATCTTGCTTGCTAGCCTCTCGACCTCCGCACTATCTTCTTCCTCGAGGCTTCGGTGGATGCTATCTGTAGCGATCCGACCTCAGACGGTTAAATCTCTGTGTTCAGTGTCATCCCTGGATCGGTAATGCTGACACGCACACAATACTCGAATGGATTTATAACAGAGTAGCAATCACACACTTATTACATCGAATGTCTCAAAAGAGAACTTATTACAATAAATATGGCTTAAGGCCATCAAAATAAGATAGTTGCGGAAGGCTTGGAAGATAAAGTGAGTCCATCAACTCCAATGGCATAGCTGAGTGCATGACAAACGACCTATCACACCTTACTCCTCGTTTGAAAAGTCTGCAACATGATACGTTGCAGCCGGAAAATGGGTCAACACATGGAATATGATGGCAATATAACACAGTAGAGCAATGAACAGATAAATGCCATCACTGCATGCATATATGGCTGGTGGGGGCTCTATGGTTATATTGTTTTGCGAAAAAGCCAATTTTTCCCTACAACAAAGGAATATGTTTTATTTAACTATCATGGTAGTTGAAATATTGAGAATGGTACCCCCATCTCAATCCCAATTAAAAAGTAATTATCAACCCAACAAATTAATTTAGAGTGATGAGATCAAATCAATAATTCAAGTACCAGATACTCAAGTTGTCCATAAACGGGGACATGGCTAACCATGATTACTTTGTACACTCTGCAGAGGTTTGCGCACTTTTCTCCACAAGCTCGATCTCCTCCGTTGGATTTCTCGCACTACATGGTGTTTGAGAAACGGATGACCGAGCCACAGTCTTTCAGAAGCATTAACTCTAACCCCGGGTAGACAGTACCAACATACATCCCCTACATCTGCTAGCCTACCACCGGAAGACGTCATGCAACCTACTCAACTATGCTAGATCCCATAATAGCTTGTGGCCACACACGGAAGTTTCTATCATGAATAATCTTATGATCCCTTTGAGCCTGGTTGGCGGACCATAGGAGGATCACATGGTATAACCCCGGGATCTCCTAGGACAACACTAGTATAACCCAGGTAGCCAAACCAACAACCCACCCAGATGTGTATTAAAGTTGCCACCTTAAGTTGAACCATTAATTAACAAACTCACATCTGTCATGGATACACTCTACCCAATCCACATCTACGAGCATAGCATAGCAATATAAGCATAGCGTAGAAGTAACTCCCAAGGGTTTGATAATAAAACAGGTGATAGGTTCTACCTCATCATCTACTTCCCAATACCCACAAGTTAATCACATCCTAATCATGCAGTGTTTGAGGATTGTAACTAATGCATACAAATTGGGTATGAAAAGAGTATGATCAATGTGTTACTTGCCTTGCTGACGATTCACAAAACCTACTGACTCGTAGTAGCACGCTTCGCACTCCGGGAATTCTATCGCAAACAAACAATAGCATACATAAGCACTCAAGCAAAGATCCACGGGTAAAGCTCAAATAAGATCTAACCAGAAAGTTCAACTGAAGAACTCCGGTTTGCAAAAAGAATCAAATCAAACGGAGCAACGAAACTCAAACTATGACAGAAACAAGGTCCGTTTACTCATCTGGACTAAAGTCAAATTTTACAGTACCAAAATCTTGTTCAAGTTTGTTAAACAGAAAGAGGGTTTCGAGACGAAGATCTAGGCGCTTGTTTTACCTGATTTGGATAAACGAGCGAAAATATATACTAGATCAAAGATTAGGGCAGAAATCGCGATCGGAAATAATCGCGGAAAAAACCCTGTAAAATAAAACGAGATGAACAGGCTAACGAACGAACGTTCGCTATCTGCGACTAACTGACGAACAGCGTTCGTTAAAACAAACGTACGGACGAACGCCGGCTATTTAACTAATCCGAAGAAAAACCGAACAAAACCGATCTAAAATAAAAAAACCGTTCTAGGGTTTCAGAAAAAAACCGGCGGTTTTTCCTGAGAAAAAAAACGGCAGCGGCGGCGGGCGGTGATGACGGCGGTGGCCGGTGGCGCGCGCTAGGGTTTGGGGCGGCGGCTGGGCTGGAGGCGGGGGCTGGGCCGCGGCTTATAAATCCTGGCCTGGCAGTGTCCGGGTCGGGCATGGCCCGGTTAGGTCGGTGCACGTTTTTTTTAATATCCTGATGCGGAAAAACACATAAAAGAAATAATAAACGGAATCCAAAAATCCTGAAATAAATTTCACGGTCGTCTAATAATATTATGACAAAGTGAACATTTATTTGGGCCTCTAATGCAATTTTAAAAACGCATATTTTCCTAATTCAAATAAAATAGCAATAAAAACAAATAAAATATTTATTTGTTTTTAATATTTTTCCTCCAATATTTCATTTATTTTGGAGAAGTCATATTATCTCCTCTCATATATTTTATTATGAAATAATAAAAACCAAAATGATCCTTGTTTCAAGATTTGGGAAAATTCAAATATGAAAATTGTGAAATTCAACTCTCTCCGTGGGTCCTTGAGTTGCTTAGAATTTCGAGGATCGCAAAACAAAATGCAATAAAATATGATATGCATGAATGACCTATGTATAACATTCCAAATTGAAAATTTGGGATGTTACAAACCTACCCCCCTTAAGATGAATCTCGTCCTCGAGATTCGGGTTAACTAGAAAATAGGTGTGGGTGGTCTTTGCGTAGATCATCGTCTCGCTCCCAGGTGGCTTCATCCTCGGTATGGTGGCTCCACCGAACTTCACAAAACTTGATTACCTTGCTGCGTGTAACTCGGCTCGCAAACTTGAGAATCTTGACTGGTTTCTCCTCATAGGTCAGATCACTATCCAACTGAATACCTTCCAGGGGCACTGTATCTCTCAGAGGAATATCGGCCATCTCTGCATGGCACTTCTTCAACTGGGAAACGTGAAACACATCATGAACTCCTGACAGTCCTTCGGGTAATTCCAACTTGTAGGCTACCTCTTCCATACGTTCCAAAACTCGGTATGGTCCTACAAATCTCGGGGCTAACTTTCCTTTTACTCCAAAACGTTTAACCCCTCGCAGTGGCGACACACGGAGATACACTCTGTCTCCGATTTCATAGACTACCACCTTGCGTTTTGAGTTTGCATAACTCTTCTGCTAGGACTGAGCTACCTTCAGTCTATCTCGAATTAGCTTAACCTTCTCTTCTGACTCTTTAATCAAATCCGGACCAAACAACTGACGGTCTCCTACTTCATCCCACATCAACGGTGTTCGGCATCTTCTTCCATACAGGGCTTCGAACGGTGCCATCTTCAAACTAGCCTGGTAGCTGTTGCTGTACGAGAATTCCGCGTAGGGAAAATTGTCATCCCAACTAGATCCATAATCTAGCGCACACGCTCTCAACATGTCCTCCAGAATCTGATTGACTCTCTCGGTCTATCCATCCGCTCATGGATGAAAGGTCAGATCTTGAACTCTAGCCTGGTACCCAAAGTCCAAGCACCGGTGCCAAAACTTTGAAGTAAACTGTGTTCCTCTATCTGATATGATGGTCCTCGGAACTCCGTGCAGACATACGATCCTGGTCATATATATCTTGGCCAACTTTGCACTGGTATAGGTGGTTTTCACTGGGATAAAGTGAGCTACTTTGGTATAGCGATCCACTACTACCCAAATAGAGTCATATCCCGATCGGGTCCTGGCAATCCGGTGATGAAATCCGTGCCAAGCTTGTCCCACTTCCATTCGGGTATCGGCATAGGCTGCAGTAATCCTGCTGGCTTCTGATGTTCTGCCTTCACTCTCTGACATACATCACATACGGCTACATACTCGGCAATATCCTTCTTCATTCCAGTATACCAGAAATGTTCCTTCAAATCCAAATACATCTTGGTGTTTCTGGGGTGTATCGAGTATGGTGAGTCATGAGCTTCCTGAAGTATCAACTTCCTGATCTCGGCATTATTGGGAACATATACACGGTCCTCGAACCACAAGGTGTCATGCTCATCCTCACGAAAACCCTTGGCTTTTCCTTTTCTCATTCTCTCCTTTATCTCTGCAATTTCTTCGTCATCCTTCTAAGCTTCTCGAATCTGTCCCAATAACATTGATTGAACCTCCAATGCTGCAACAAAACCTCTAGGGACAATCTCCGAACGAAGCTCCCTGAGATCTTCTGCTAACTCCATTGGTAATCCTTTGCTCACGAGCATATTTGCATAGCTCTTTCGACCCAAAGCGTCTGCTACGACATTGGCCTTGCCTGGGTGATAGTACAACTTCATATCATAATCCTTTATGAGCTCCAACCATCTCCTTTGCGTGAGGTTCAGCTCCTTCTACATGAAAATGTACTTCAAACTCTTATGATATGTGTACACATCACAACGGTTTCCAATAAGGAAATGTCTCTAGGTCTTGAGCGCATGCACTACGGCTGCTAACTCCAAATCATGTGTGGCATAATTCAACTCATGTGGTCGAAGCTGTCGTGAGGCATATCAAACAACCCTTCCGTCCTGCATAAGTACTCCTCCAAGTCCTAAGCGAGATGCGTCGCAATACACTTGGAAATCCTTGCGTATATCCGGCAAAATCAGCACTGGGGCTGTAACCAAACGTTTCTTCAACTCCTGGAAATTTGCTTCACATTCTTCAGTCCAATGGAACTTGGTATCTTTCTTCAACAACGCCGTCATGGGCTTCACAATCTTGGAAAAATTCTCAGTGAATCTCCGGTAGTATCCCGCGAGTCCTAGAAAACTGCGGATCTCTCCAACTGAGGTGGGTGCCAACCACTCAAAGGATCGATCAACCTTGGTAGGATCGACTGCTATACCTTCTTCTAATATAACATGTCCAAGAAATCCAACTTCCTTCAACCAAAACTCACACTTGCTGAACTTGGCATATAACTGATGTTCCCTGAGCTTCTCGAGAACTAAATGCAAATGCTCCTTGTGTTCCTCTTCATTCTTCGAGTATACCAAGATATTATCAATGAACACCACTACAAACTTATCCAAGAACTCCATGAACACCTTGTTCATCATGCTCATAAAATAGGCAGGGGCATTAGTCAATCCAAATGACATAACCGTATACTCATATAGCCCGTACCTTGTGGTAAAAGCTGTCTTAGGTATATCCCGTTCTCGAATCTTCAGCTGGTGGTATCCTGATCGCAGATCGATCTTCGAAAACACTTTAGCTCCTTGCAGCTGGTCAAACAGATCGTTGATCATCGGCAGTGGGTACTTGTTCTTGATTATCACTTCATTCAACGCACGATAATCAACAACCATTCTTAACGATCCATCCTTCTTCTCAACCAAGAGCACTGGGGCTCCCCATGGTGATGAACTTCGTCGAATGTAACCTTTCTCCAATAACTCCTTAATCTGCTTCTTAATCTCCTCCAGATCATTTGCGGGCATCCGGTATGGTCTCTTCGATATTGGTACGGTGCCTGGCAATAGCTCTATCAAAAACTCAATATATCGATCTGGCGGCATGCCTGGTAACTCCTCTGGAAATACATCTGGGTAATCCTTTACTACCGGCACTTCCTCCTGAACCACTCCTGAGAGAGAATTTACTTGGGTTCTCCTCGGCGCATGCCGGGATACATAATTGATCCTTTTTCCCGCCGGGGTGGTGAGTAGAATAGACCTACTAGCTCAGTTAATATTTCCTCCATACTTTGATAACCAATCCATTCCCAGTATTACATCCAATCCTTGTGACTCCAAAATTATTAGGTCTGAGGGGAACACATGGCTACCAATGGTTAAGGGTATCTGATTGCACCATCAGCTGGCCATATACTCTGCACCTGGTGAGCTTACTAACAAGGGTGTCCTAAGGGCTATGGTAGGTAACTTAAACTTGTCCACAAATCCCCTTGAAATGTATGAATGTGATGCACCAGTATCAAATAGAACAAGAGCGGTAAATGACTTAACCAAAAACTTACCTAAGAATCGTGATCGTGCTACTCTTCAACCTCCTCCATGTTCACGTGGTTCACTTGTCCCCTGTTGAAAGGGTTGGGCTTCTTCCTAGCGCTTCGATTGCCATTTCCATTCGTCAATTCCGGACAATCATTGGCATAGTGCCCCGCACTTGAAACAGGTAATGTGACTTTGATCCTTCTTGGCGGGTGTGGCTAGGTTAGAGCGGTTCTGATTGCTGCCTGCTCCATTCCCGTTTCCATTCTTGGGGCCAATGTGGTTATGCGTACTTCCTCCATTGTGAGCGTGTCCTCCATGGTTGTGGGTATATCCTCCCGAGTTCGGGGTGAATCGAGGCTTCTGCTGAGCTCCTGAATTGTACTTCCATTGTCCATACTTCCTTTTGCGGCTCTCAATCTGCTGCTGCTTCCCTTAAATCATAAGAGCCCTTTCTACCAACTCCTCATAGTTAGCGAATGTCGCTACCATCAATTGCATGCTCATCTCATCATTCAACCCTTCCATAAACTTCTCCTGCTTCGCGGCATCTGTGGCCACATCATCAAGGGCATAGCGAGCTAATTTACTAAACTCATCTACATACTGAGGCACAGTATTGTTTCCCTGGTGTAAGTTGCAAAACTCACGCTTCTTCATGTTCATAGCTCCAGTTGAGACATGTGCAGTGTGGAATTCTTGCTGAAACTGATCCCAAGTGATGTTGGCTATAGGAAACGTGGCTGTGTAATTCTCCCACCATGAGGCTGCTGGTCCATCTAACTGGTGTGCGGCAAAATGCACCTTCTCTACATCTGTGCAACCTGCGGTGTTCAATTCCCTTACAATCCTACATAGCCAGTCATCCGCAACTATTGGGTCGGTGCTACTGGAAAACACCGGCGGCTGCAACCTCAGAAACCGAGCTAAGTTTTCAACTGGAGGGGGTGCCGGAGGGTTGTTGTTGTTGTTGCCTTGGTTCTGGACTAATATCTGAATCAAGGCATTCTGCTGCTGGATCAACTGGGTGATCTCCGGTGGAAAGACAAATCCGGGGTCACGTCTCGGAGCCATCTATGGGTTTATAGGGGATTGATTAGAATAGAAATGAGGTCTAGTGAGAAAGCACTACCCATATGCACATGAGAGAAACACAATCATATCACACCAAATCAATTCAAGCAAGGGCATACAATTGGTGTAGAACTACCGTTACAAAAGTGCTCGGACTACTTCTATATACATGGGGGAATTCTACTAATCATATGGTGGTCATTCTAGAGATTTTGATCGGTGGAAGACTCCATGATATCCGCTCCAGCTTCTCTTCATAATCATCATCACTATCATTGGGATCAGAGTCGGTGTCATCGATGATGATGTAGTCTTCAGAACGTATTTCCTTAGGTTCATCGTCATCTCCTCCTGGCGCGGGGTCTCCGATAAAAACTCCTAGCTTCCTTGTCAAGTCATCATTCTTCTCCACGAGTATCATCATTTCCTCCTCATATCCATCGTGTGTAGACTTGATTTCCTCTTCTAGCTCCGAAATCCTGGTCATCGCCTTCTTTAGGTCTATGATGCTTGCGCACATCTGATTCTCCTGCCGATGAATGTGCTAGTTTAGCTCCATGATGAATGCTGCAATGGACCTGTCCCTCCTGGTGCTGACTATCTCCCATTTCTCATCTCGGCGCCCACATATCTGATAGATAGTGTCCTTGAGCTCCTGTTTGTATACTTCTCCAATTCGTCCCATAGAAATGTGGGCTACCATGCTCTTGCCTAGACTCCAGGTGGGTGCATCAAAGGAAAACTCTATGGGCCTAGTGACTGGCGTGAATGTCCATCCTGGAATTTGAACTCAGATCATCCATCACTCCTCTTCTGGTAAAGTGGCGGTGTAGGTCCCGGTGAGTCTTGGTATTCCGATGTTCAGGTACCTAGTGACTTCCTTCAAGTGTCGTCCAAAATGTGTGTCTTCATCTGGTTGTCAAACTTGTTCCTTGAGTCTGCCATCCTAAAGAGTAGAAAATGGAGAGGAGTCAGAAATAAGTAGAGAAGAGTGACCTATGGCTCATCTTAGTGGTCGTGTCCTACATTCAGCATGTGCTCTGATACCATCTTGTAGCGGTCAGACCTCAGACGGTCAAATCTCTGTGTTTAGTGTCATCCCTGGATCGGTAATGCTGACACACACATTACTCGAATGGATTTATAACAAAGTAGCAATCACACACTTATCACATGGAATGTCTCAAAAGAGAACTTATTACAATAAATATAGCTTAAGGCCATCTAAATAAGATAACCGTGGAAGGCTTGGAAGATAAAGTGAGTCCATCAACTCCAACGGCATAGCTGAGTGCATGACAAATGACCTATCGCACCTTACTCCTCGTCTGAAAAGTCTGCAACATGATACGTTGCAGCCCGAAAACGGGTCAGCACATGGAATATGCTAGCAATATAACACAGTAGAGCAATGAACAGATAAATGCTATCACTACATGCATATATGGCTGGTGGGGGATATATGGTTATATTGTTTTGCGAAAAGCCAATTTTTCCCTACAACAAAGGAATATGTTTTATTTAACTATCATGGTAGTTGAAATATTGAGAATGGTACCCCCATATCAATCCCAATTAAAAAGTAATTATCAACCTAACAAATTAATTTAGAGTGATGAGATCAAACCAATAATTCAAGTACCAGATACTCAAGTTGTCCATAACCGGGGACACGGCTAACCATGATTAGTTTGTACACTCTGCAGAGGTTTGCGCACTTTTCCCCACAAGACTTGATCTCCTCTGTTGGATTTCTCGCACTACATGGTGTTTGAGAAACGGATGACCGAGACACGCTTCTTCGTAAGCATTAACTCTAACCCCGGGTAGACAGTACCAACCTACATCCCCTACATCTGCTAGCCTACCACTGGAAGAGGTCATGCAACCTACTCAACTATGCTAGATCCCATAATAGCTTGTGGCTGCACACGGAAGTTTCTAGCATGAATAATATTATGATCCCTTTGAGCCTGGGTGGCGGACCATAGGAGGATCACACCAGATAACCCCGGGATCTCCTAGGACAACACTGGTATAACCCCATGTGCCCAAACCAACAATCCACCCAGATGTGTATTAAAGTTGCCACCTTAAGTTGAACCATTAATTAAAAAACTCACATTTGTCATGGATACACTCAACCCAATCCACATCTACGAGCATAGCATAGCAATATGAGCATTACGTAGAAGTAACTCCCAAGGGTTTGATAATAAA
Organism: Aegilops bicornis; assembly: GCA_021605145.1. NCBI lineage: Eukaryota > Viridiplantae > Streptophyta > Magnoliopsida > Poales > Poaceae > Aegilops > Aegilops bicornis. The sequence continues at coordinate 397,769,818 of CM038671.1, read as the reverse complement.
ACAGGTAATAGGACCTACCTCATCATCTACTTCCCAATACCCACAAGTTAATCACACCCTAATCATGCAGTATTTGAGGATTGTAAATAATGCATAAAAATTGGGTATGAAAAGAGTATGATCAATGTGTTACTTGCCTTGCTGACGATCCGCAAAACCTAGTGACTCGTAGTAGCACGCTTCAAGACCGGAATTCTATCGCAAACAAACAATAGCATACATAAGCACTCAAGCAAAGATGCACGGGTAAAACTCAAATCAGAAGATCTAACCAGAAAGTTCAACTGAACAACTCCGATTTGCAAAAAGAATCAAATCAAGCGGAGCAACGAAACTCAAACTACGAAAGAAACAAGGTCCGTTTACTAATCTGGACTAAAGTCAAATTTTACAGTACCAAAATCTAGTTCAAGTTGGTTAAACAGAAAGAGGATTTTGAGAAGAAGATCTAGGCGCTTGTTTCACCTGATTTGGATAAACGAGCGAAAAGATATACTAGATCAAAGATTAGGGCAGAAATTGTGATCGGAAATAATCGCGGAAAAAACCCTGGAAAATGAAACGGGACGAACAGGCTAACGAACGAAAGTTCGCTGTCTGTGACTAATTGACAAACAGCGTTCGTTAAAATGAACGTACGGACGAACGTCCGCTATTTAACTAAACCAGAGAAAAAACCGATCTAAAATAAAAAAAACCGTTCTAGGGTTTCGAAAAAACGGGCAGTTTTTCCCTAGAAAACCGGACGGCGGCGGCGGCTACCTCGGCGGTGGGGTCGGGGTGGCGGGCTACGACGGCGGATGGCGGCGGCGGCGGCAGGCGAGGCGGCGGCGCGGCTCTAGGGTTTGGGGCGGCGGCTGGGCTGGAGGCGGGGGGCTGGGCCGCAGCTTATAAAGCCTTGTCGGGCAGTGTCAGGGTCGGGCATGGCCCGGTTAGGTCGGTGCATGTTTTTTTAAATATCCTGACGCGGAAAACACATAAAAGAAATACTAAACGGAATCAAAAATCCTGAAATAAATTTTCGCGGTCCTCTAATAATATTGCGGACAAAGTGAACATTTATTTGGGCCTCTAATGCAATTTTGAAAACGAATATTTTTCCTAATTTAAATAAAGTAGCAATAAAAATAAAATAAAATATTTATTTGTTTTTAATATTTTTCCTCCAATATTTCCTTTATTTTGGAGAAGTCATATTATCTGCTCTCATATATTTTAATATGAAATATTTTTCGGAGAGAAAAATAATAAAACCAAAATGATCCTTGTTCGATATTTGAGAAAATTCAAATATGAAAATTGTTAAATTCCCAACTCTCTTCGTGGGTCCTTGAGTTGTTAGAATTTCGAGGATCGCAAAACAAAATGCAATAAAATATGATATGCATGAATGACCTATGTATAACATTCCAAATTGGAAATTTGGGATGTTACACCAGCTGACGTGCTTCTTTAAAGGAGCGCTGGAGAATTAGGGAAGGCCGCGCCGGATTGGGTCCGAAAGAACTACGTCTTCGATATAAAACCATTCCAAGGGCCACTCTCCGGATGCCTTCTTCGGAGTGCCGGATAGGTATCCTATCCCGGCTATGCGCCATACTTTTGCGCCGCCCACCTCGAATATAGATCCCTTTTGGGAGTGGGGGACGAGGTAGAAAAATTTCCTCCATAGCTCGAAATGAGCCTCACAGCCTAGAAACAACTCGCAAAGAGCAACGAAGCCCGCGATGTGCAAGATGGAGCCTGGCGTCAGATTGTGTAGTTGGAAGCCTTAATACTCCGGGAGACCTGTGAGGAAAGGGTGGATAGGAAATTCTACTCCTCTCAAAAGGAAGGAAACGAAGCACACTCGTCCCTCTTTAGAAGGATTGGGCAAATTCTCCGCCAGGGCTTCGCCATTGATGGAAGCTAATCCAGCCCGAACGAAGACTAGATCCGTGGGAGGAAGATATCCCTGCATCTGAAGTTTATTCAGGTGGGTGCGGGATATCGAACAACTTTCCCAGTCGCCTTTTTGAGGGCGGAGGGGGCGTGAGGAAGAGCTAGGAGCACCGGTCATGTTTGGACAATTTCCTATGGCGAGTTCTAAGGATTTCCGCATGGTGTGGAATGGAATATAAGATCTGGTCTCCTTAAATAGATACCTTCCCTACATGGTCGAGGGGTTATTTGTAAAAAAAAGCATCTGGACCATTCGCATTCATCCGACACGTGGAAGCGAGTTGATGGCAACAAAGAATCAATATTTAATGTGGAGCCGAATTATCGTCAATCTGAAGTGTAAGGGAGAACTCGCCTTGCAAAGCTGAAGACATAAAGTCGGATACTACGTCGTCATTGAAGGCAAGTTCGGGCGCTACTGAGAGAGTCCTGGATAAGGGGGTCCTCGGGCATCCGGGCTATGTGACATGGGCCGGACTGATGGGCCATGAAGATACAAGAGAGAAGGCTTTCCCCCATGTCCGGATGGGACTCTCCGTTGCATGGACAGCAAGCTTGGCGGCCAGACGTGTAGTTTCCTTTCTCTGTAAACCGACTCTGCACAACCCTAGATCCCTCCGGTGTCCCGGAGGGTTTAGTCCGTAGAGGCAATCACAAATCATACATGCTAGACATCTAGGGTTTAGCCATTACGATCTCGAGGTAGATCAACTCTTGTAACCCCTATACTCCTCAAAGTCAATCAAGCAAGAAGTAGGGTATTACCTCCATTAAGAGGGCCCGAACCTGGGTAAACATCGTGTCCCCCATCTCTTGTTACCTTTGATCCTCAGACGCACAATTTGGGACCCCCTACACGAGATAAGGCGGTTTTGACACCGACAATACCCAACCTTCTTTAGCAAGCTGTCTGACGAAAGATTTTTTAGCACAAGCTATTCAGTCTTCCTCAGTGCGATGGATGTCAGCACAAACTTCCTCGGTATTGCACTGGTACAAGGTATTACACAGCGGGTTGACAACATATGGCAGTACATCTCAAAAATCAGATCCACAATAATTTAGTCAGGAAAATAAGCCAGTCTGGACACAAGTGTCTCGCTCAAGAACTGAATGCTCAGCTAAGCATGCTATCGTTGTGAGCATACAACCAAGGTCTTGCAAGTCAGACGAACGCTGATGTAAATAGAATCTGACAGCCACATGAGTATTGTTAATAGAAGGAAGCCAGTTATAGACCTCAATGTTACAAAGGACTATAAGGATTGATGACAACAGTGAGCTCTGTGCAAGTACCTGTGAACCTGGTATATGATCCTGATAGCCCTTGTCTACTTTTCTCCGGTGACAGCACCACGCCTATGTTCTGAGTTGTTTTCGGCAGTCCTGGGTGGATGCCGACTTTATTTCTCTCTATTGAACAACTGTCACGAATTCTGAGCTGCTTTCCGGCCGTCTCGTGCAGCTGTTGAATTTTTTTTGTGACAGTGGCCCTATGCTTGGAGCTGCTTTTCGGCTATCTTAGGGAACTGCTACTTTCTTCTTATCAACACGGTCTCATGCTCTGAGCTGCTTTTCGGCCGTCTTGATCCGTGGTTGAGTTATTTCAATAATGTCCCAGATCTGAGTTGTAAAGACCATTCTGGTGGCTACTGATTTATTTGCCGATTGCTTGCAAGGGTCCGGATGATCATTTCCCTATGGTTAAAACTTGAGAGACGATGAACCTGCCATTTAAGCAATGTTACCATGTCAGGAGATGAGGACAAAAGTACGCCTATCAAAATATTGCACCCGACAGAACCCATGGTCACACAAAGAATTAAGAATATATATGGCCAAGCCCTCCACCGCCAGTCAAGTCTGTGGATACTAGCGTTACAAGGTCGTACCCCTTTATGCTGGTCATGACAGACGATAGTCAAATCTTTGGTACAGATTGGATAATCACAACAGGGGAGCTAGCCAAGATGATTCAGGAATCCCTGTAAGAAATCAGAACCGGACAGAAGAATAGTTATGATACACAACACTGTTTTGAACCCGAAGGAAATGCATCTTTTTGAGCAACCCAATGCAAGGAGTACGATATTTGGTGTTCACCAGCAAGTTGTTAACTACTCCATGGAATGTGGTCAGTGTGACACATCCATCAGAAACAACTCTCGGGCTTATGAGACGGGAATATATTTTAGTTATGATAATCCATTGCACCCGTTAAGTCGGCAGATATAAAAGAAATGGGAGTCAAAGTAACATATGAGGTAAGGCCTGTCAGCATGTGGGTACAGTGAAGCAAACCATCCCAGACTCTGGTAGTCACCCAGATGAAATTTCATGGGAACATAATATAAAGGAAAAAGGATACTTGAGTTGGAAACGGTTTCCTTAAGTCAGAATAGTCATACTTGTTCCCTGAGCAACCAAATCACGAGGACAAGATTTCTTTAAGGGGGGGGGAGGTTTGTCACACCCTGATTTTTTGCCCTTTCTTTTTCTATTGGATTTATTAAAAAATTATTTTAATCGCTTTTCTGTGGCTTTGTGGTCCTGAAACCTGGGAAGAGCATATATTCTCAGGCTCCCAAGTGGCTTGTCATCCCCAAAACCATCTCAAGACCTTTTCATTTTCATATTAGCCCAATCCCAATATTATTTTTATTGGGAATATTCCTTTTTCTATTAAAGGAATAATCCTTTTTGCTCTAGGTTGTGAAACAACCTATATTTCTGTCACTCCCAAAATTCCCAAATAATTCTCATAAATTATTTGGGTCATATCTTCCACATATATGTCAAAACCCTTACCTGGCATCATCAAAGATAATTCACAAATACCTTTTCTTATTCTGCCCTAAGTGGCTTTTTGAGAAGGAAGTGTCATTTATCTTTTCTTGATTGACCCCAAACTTGTTAGACACCTTTTCGTGTCCATATCATTGGCTCCTTCCAAAATTCAACTCAATTTGCCTAGTGAACCTTCCTCAGCAAATTTCCATAGTTCCTGCCTGAGGGAATTCTTTGTGAAGGAAGTACTAGCTAGGGTAATCTAAATGAGTTGAAATTTTGCAAGGTCCTTCATATGATCAAATCATAACTCTCCTGAAGATTTAGGCTCATGTAATCACTCTATGTGAGCTCAGGATCAAATCTTGATTTCTGGTCAGATTTTCAGGTTGTGAAGCAACTATATTTTATATTGCTTCGTTATTGCTGAAAATTTACGAGGACATGCGCCTACCTTCATAAACCCTCTCCACCAAATTTGGGCTCAATTCAAAAATCCGTTTTCCCTCAGCAATTTTTCGTAAATCATGTCCAGAGAGCTGCATTTTGAAGCATGTACCATTTTAGTATATCAAAATGGCGTGAAACTTTTACAACAGCTTCATATCATCAAATAACTCATCTCCTCTAAAATTCAGCTCAATCCAACTTGATATGTGAGTGCCACTTCATTGTTTGCATTTCTGTACAGAATGGTGGTTTGTACAGCAAGTGCTACTTATCTTTATCCTAATGAGCTGGAAATTTGCAGAGATGCTCATCTTAGTGAGTGATCACACCTTGCCAAAGACCCGAGTCTATCCCCTCTTGTAGCTTCCTCACCACAGAACAAACAGGTTGCAGTTCATCTGCATTGGAGCCAAGTGTTAATCTCTTCCTTGCCCTTGAGCTCATTTATTTCTTCATTTGCACTAAGGGCAGAAGGGTCCATCTCCCAAACAAGGATTTATATCTCAGAGCACGAGCAATCGTCGTGTGCACGTGGTGATCATGCTTGCGTCATGCACACAGCGAGCTCTCGCTCGTTTCGGCCACTGTTCTCGTCCGCTCCCTCTGCCCCTCGAGCTCATTTAATGCCCTACAGCTTCCTCGTGATCCCCTACATCGACATGTGCCTGTGCCACGTCCTGGCAAACCTTGGTAGCACCGCAAATGCCATGCTCGTGCCACTTAGAGCTCTTTTCCTCGATTAGAGCCACGCTCAAGCTCGCCCGTGAGCTCTAGAGGCTTCCCCTGCACTAAATAAGCGTGCCTGAGACTCTCCCGCACCTCACCACCTCCTCCCTCACCTCTTTTGCTCACTGGACACCTCATCTCGATGTTTCCTCCTCGGACCGTCGTGACCTCGCCTGAGTTCATCTCGTTTCCGGCCACCTCGGGCCTCCTCTCCTCCTCGTGAGCCCTCCACTAGATCCCCCTCTTCCATGTGCTCCGCCCCACGCCTTTGTCCCTCGTTGGAGCGGCCCGCATCATTGCCAACCACCACCGTCGGCGCCTCTTTGTACCTCTCCAGGCGCTGCCCGTCACCGCTCCTCCACCCCACCCTGGTGCCTCCCTCTGCCGGGAACGGAACTGCCGCGCCGCACCGCACACGCCGGTGTGCTCGGCTCGGCCGGAGATGGCCTGAGCCGGCCAACCCCTCGCCACTCCCGCCTCTGCTTCCCTCTCTGCTCATGGGGAGAACAGGGGCGCATGGAGGAAGATGACGCCGCCCGGTCCCCTCCCCTGCCCTTGCCCCGGCCCGTCAGTGGCCCTGGCGCCTCAGCCCACGTGTCAAGTGGACACATATTCTGGTGAGTACGTTTTCATTTGTGGAAAGTGTATTCTGTTTCTTCTTCGGCCCAAAGTACGCTTTCTCTTTCTGAAAGTGTATTTCTCTAAAGACACTTTTGAAGGAAATATGCCCTAGAGGCAATAATAAAGTTTTTATTTATATTTCCTCATATCATGATAAATGTTTATTATTCATGCTAGAATTGTATTAACCGGAAACATAGTATATGTGTGAATACATAGACAAACAGAGTGTCACTAGTATGCATCTACTTGACTAGCTCGTTAATCAAAGATGGTTAACTTTCCTAACCATAGACATGAGTTGTCATTTGATGAACGGGATCACATCATTATATAATGATGTGATTGACATGAACCATCCGTTAGCTTAGCACTATGATCGTTTAGTTTATTGCTATTGCTTTCTTCATAACTTACACATGTTACTATGACTATGTGATTATGCAACTCCCGAATACCGGAGGAACACTTAGTGTGATATCAAACATCACAACGTAACTGGGTGATTATAAAGATGCTCTACAGGTGTCTCCGATGGTGTTTGTTGACTTGGCATAGATCGAGATTAGGATTTGTCACTCTGATTGTCGGAGAGGTATCTTTGGGCCCTCTCGGTAATGCACATCACTATAAGCCTTGCAAGCATTGTGACTAATGAGTTAGTTACGGGATCATGCACTACGGAACGAGTAAAGAGACTTGCCGGTAACGAGATTGAACTAGGTATGGTGATATCGACGATCGAATATCGGCCAAGTAACATACCGATGACAAAGGGAACAACGTATGTCGTTATGCGGTTTGACCGATAAAGATCTTCGTAGAATATGTGGGAAACAATATGAGCATCCATGTTCTGCTATTGGTTATTGACCGGAGATGAGTCTCGGTCATGTCTACAAAGTTCTCGAACTCGTAGGGTCCGCACGCTTAGCGTTCAATGACGATCGATATTATGAGTTTATGTGTTTGGATGTACCAAAGGTAGTTTGGAGTCCCAGATGAGATCACGGACATGACAAGGAGTCTCAAAATGGTCGAGACATAAAGATTGGTATATTGGATGACTATATTCGGACACCGGAATAGTTCCGAGGTGTATCGAGTATTTTCTGGAGTACCGGGGGGTTACCGGAACCCCTCGGGGGGTTATTGGGCCTCATGGGCCTACTAGTGGAAGACAGGAGGAAGGCCAAGAGGTGGCGCGCGCCCCCCTAGCCCAAACCGAATTGGACTAGGGGGGCCGGCCCCCCTTTCCTTCTCTCCTCCCACTCCTTCCCCCTTCTCCCAGTTGGAATAGGAAAGGGGGGTGAATCCTACTTGGAGTAGGAGTGCCCCCCCTTGGTCGGCTTCCTCCTCCCTCCCCCTTTATATACGTGGGAGGGGCACCCCAAAGACACACCAAAGTTTCTCTTAGCTGTGTGCGTTGCCACCCACCATAGAAACACATCTCAGTCATATCGTTGCAGTGCTTAGGCGAAGCCCTGCGCCGGTAACTTCATCATCACCGTTACCACGCCGTCATGCTGATGAAACTCTCCCTCGGCCTCAACTGGATTAAGAGTTTGAGGGATGTCATCGAGCTGTACGTGTGCAGATTGCGGAGGTGTCATGTGTTCGGTGCTTAATCAGTCGAATCGCGAAGACGTTCAACTACATCAACCGTGTTACTTAACGCTTCCACTTTCGGTCTACGAGGGTACGTGGACACACTCTCCCCGCTCGTTGCTATGCTTCTCCTAGATAGATCTTGCGTGATCGTAGGAATTTTTTTGAAATACTACGTTCCCCAACAACTTTCTGTTTTAACCTCCAAGGGCATGTATGCAAATATAAGTTTTATAGATTGGTCCTTGTTCTTCAAACTCTCGTATCTCCGCAACCCTAACTCCAAATGAGGTGATTCCTAGGCCCACGTCTTTGCCTCATCGAGCTTGTTCTGTTGGTATCATTTTCACAAGATTGTCCCTTAGTGAAAATAACCATTATGCCCTTGCCTTTAATCAGCCCCCTTCAAGAGAGAAGTGTTTCTGGTGATTCTTTTCGCGGCTTCACCGCACTTCTTCCCGGAGTATTCTTCATCCCCAGGAAAGCCATGACAGCCACTTGCATGATGGATTTGCAGTATCCATGGTTTTGAACTTGAATATTTAAATAAGTTGTGCATGTTAATATTTCCGTGAATGCTTTATATGCTTATGGATCCATGCTCGTTATTATGCCATGATTATTTTCATCCAGTTGGTTACATGTTTACTTGCTAATATTGTTATCATGTTCGATTCTGGTAGTTATTTTCCCAGTGCTCTTGGTCATACTATTTTCATATTAGTGATATGCTTTGATATGCTTGTGATATGCATGATCATCAGTATGCCATGTTAATTTGCATTTAAATGATTTTAAGTCATCCATGTTCCTGTTGTTATCATGATCGTTTCATCATGTTATGATATGACTCGGCATATTTTGCATTCAAGTTTAACCGGATATTAATTGAACTTGAACACCTGTTGGCTGAGTCATAGTGCCATCGAATCGACCTGACCAGTGCAACCACACTTGTCTTTATGGGGAGACCCTAATGCGGTCTATTATCATGCCTCTCGCCGGTAGCTCCAACTAGGGAAGGTTATGGGTACGCGCTACCTTGGACAGGTAGGCGAACATAATCCTTTGGTGCCCGTGTTTGTTATTGAGATCTCATGTCCCCATTTGGGACCGTTTTGTTTTGCCACAACGGTGGCAGTTGGATGTCACGCGGTGACATCGGGGCCACCCATGACTTAGCCAAAGGGGAGTTTGTCGGAGTGGCTAGGAGAGTGTCATGGCGGTAGATCGGTTTTGTCGGAACGCTGCTGGTCCACCCGAATGGGAGTACGAGGCCTTGGGTTCTGTGGTGTGGGTACAGTGTGCTAACCTCTGCAGAGTGTGTTTAATCTATCGATAGTCGTGATACGTCCATTTTGCATCATGCTTTTATATTGATATTTATTGCATTATGGGCTGTTATTACACATTATATCACAATACTTATGCCTTTTCTCTCTTATTTTATAAGGTTTACATGAAGAGGGAGAATGCCGATACCGAATTCGGATCGAAAAGGAGCAAATATTAGAGACCTATTCTGCACAACTCCAAAAGTCCTGAAACTTCACGGAGAATATTTTTGGAATATATAAAAATATTGGGCGAAGAAAATACCAGAGGGGGTCACGAGCCAGCCACAAGGGTGGAGAGCGCGCCCTACCCTGATACTCCCTCCGTTCGGAATTACTTGTCTTGGAAATGGATGTATCTAGAACTAATATACGTCTAGATACATCCATTTTCGCGACAAGTAATTCCGAACGGAGGGAGTACGTCTCTAACGTATCTATAATTTTTGATTGTTTCATCTATTATATTATCTGTTTTGGATGTTTAATGGGTTTTAATATGCTCTTTAATATTATTTTTGGGACTAACCTATTAACCGGAGGCCCAGTTCCAGTTTCTTTTTTTGCCTATTTTAGAGTTTCGCAGAAAAGGAATACCAAACGGAGTCATAACGGAATAAAACCTTCGCGATGATCTTTCTTGGACCAAAAGCAATCTAGAAGACTTGGAGTTGAAGTCTGGAACGCCACGAGGCGGCCACAAAGCAGGAGGGCGCGCCCAGGGGGGTAGGCGCACCCCCCACCCTCGTGGGCCCCTCGTAGCTCCACCGACGTACTTCTTTTGCCTATATATACTCTTATACCCTAGATCGATCAGGGGGAGTCACGAAACCACTTTTTCACCGCCGGAACCTTCTGTACCCGTGAGATCCTGCTACCTCTTGAGCACTGCGATGGTTTTCCCTTGAAGAGGAAAGGGTGATGCAGCAAAGTAGCGTAAGTATTTCCCTCAGTTTTTGAGAACCAAGGTATCAATCCAAGAGGAGGCTACGCATGAGTCCCTCGCACCTACACAAAACAAATAAATCCTCGCAACCAACGCGATAAGGGGTTGTCAATCCCTTCACGGTCACTTACGAGAGTGAGATCTGATAGATATGATAGGATAATATTTTTGGTATTTTTATGATAAAGATGCAAAGTAAAATTAAAGCAAAGTAAAAAGCAAAGGAAATAACTAAGTGTTGGAAGATTAATATGATGGAGATAGACCCGGGGGCCATAGGTTTCACTAGTGGCTTCTCTCAAGAGCATAAGTATTTTAAGATGGGTGAACGAATTACTGTTGAGCAATTGACAGAATTGAGCACAATTGTGAGAATATCTAGGTATGATCATGTATATAGGCATCACGTCCGAGACAAGTAGACCGACTCCTGCCTGCATCTACTACTAATACTCCACTCATCGACCGCTGTCCATCATGCATCTAGAGTATTAACTTCATTAAAACAGAGTAACGCCTTAAGAAAGATGACATGATGTAGAGGGATAAATTCATGCAATATGATAAAAACACCATCTTGTTATCCTCGATGGCAACAATACAATACGTGCCTTGCTGCCCCTCATCACACCGGGAAAGGACACCGCAAGATTGAACCCAAAGCTAAGCACTTCTCCCATTGCAAGAAAGATCAATCTAGTAGGACAAACCAAACTGATAATTCAAGAGACTTGCAAAGATAACCAATCATACATAAAATAATTCATAGAAGATTCAAATATTGTTCATAGATAAACTTGATCATAAACCCACAATTCATCGGTCTCAACAAACACACCGCAAAATAAGATTACATCGGATAGATCTCCACGAGAGAGGGGAAAACATTGTATTGAGATCCAAAAAGAGAGAAGAAGCCATCTAGCTAATAACTATGGACCCGAAGGTCTGAGGTAAACTACTCACACTTCATCGGAGAGGCTATGGTGATGATGTAGAAGCCCTCCGTGATGGATGTGTTGGGTTCTACGGTAGGGTGCGTCGACTGCAAATTTAAAATTTCCTACGCGCAGAACATCCAGGAACATGCTACGGGAGATGGATCACAGTTCGTTACCACTAGACGCGCAGTGCCGTGCAGCGGAAGAAGAGTTGCGGCAACGCGTCCGTGTGGATCGTCTCCTCCTCGTCTGATCTCCCTCGAACAGCCGGTCGTCCGATCCCACGTACGAGTTCGCCGGAGCAGCGCAAGTGCACCGCCTCTAACGGTATCCGCGCATGCAGGAGGAACACCGTGCGGCGGACTGCTAGGTCCGGTCACACAGTCGGCGGTGAGTGGAGGTGGCTATTCGCAACACATGCAAACCCTAGTCACAGGAGCGAAGCGATCAACCGCATGAGTGTGCCGCACCTCCACTTTATATAGGCGTCCGTCGCAGGCTCAACACTTGGGCCTCGCACAAACCCTAAAGCCCAAAGTCTACTCGGTCACGTTCCTAGTCCAGTTCGGATCACAACAGACCAGTGTCCTACGAACCGACCTCGTAGGTTCCTTCCCTTGCTGCGACCCCTTAGGTTCAAGCCGGCTTGGTCACAGTTCGGATCACCTCCGACCTGCACGATTGGTAGTGGCCTCTAGCAAGGCGTGCCGACCACCAAGCAGACTATGAAGCTGGTTAGGCGAACCTGTACAACGCGTCACACTTCTGTTCCCTTTGTCGCACGATATATGTTGTCGGGATCAAGGCGAGACTGTCATCCTTGTGCTAGCCCGACCTCTTTCTCGTTCCAGTGTTACCGACCACAATCCGCATTATCTCATAATCCTTGTCGCATGGCCATCCTTATCCTGGTCGGATCACACGAGGGGCCCAGAGTATATCTCTCCAGATCGGAGGGGCAAATCCCATCTTGCTCGACCATGTCTCGCAAAGATGGGACCGACAAACCCGAAACCTACCTTTGTAACTACCCAGTCACGGAGTAGCGTTTGGTCGGCCCAAAGCAAGTCTGTCACCATCCGGAGTACATGTGTCAGCTCAGGTCTTAGGACATAGAATGTATGTTGTACTAGAGACTCACAGATGACATATCACTGCGTCTCATAGTTGGGTCTGTCCGACTCAAACCTTATCTCGACTCGGATCCGACTACGTCAAATCCGACGAGTCCTTTTCAAGTCCATATTATCCGGTTAGCATCCAATGCTTCATGGCTAGTGAGACCAAGCCGTCGACCGTGTCATATGCCAGTCTAGTCGGCTGCGCGTCCACACAGCCCTTTCGACTAGGGACCTTTTAGGACAGTCATCATACAATGCATAGTCCCACAAACAAGTCACGTACTTGTTGATACACATCATTGATAATGTCCAAGGACTATCTATATTCATAAACACATAGGAAATATCATCATACATGATTGCCTCTAGGGCATATCTTCAACAGCCTCCCACTTGCACCGAGTCAATCAAATAGACATCGAATGCCCATATCTCTAACGTGCCCCTCATGCTTGGGTTGTGGAAGCGGCTTAGTCAACGGATCTGCAACATTTGCATCCGTGTGAATCTTGCATAACTCTACATCACCATTCTTTACGATCTTTCGTATCAGGTGATATTTCCGATCTATGTGTCTGACCTTGTGGTGATTCCTCGGCTCCTTGGCTTGTGCGATGGCACCAGAATTATCACAATAAAGGTCCAACGGTTTCACCGAGGCTGGGAAAATACCAAGATCATCCGTAAAATGCCGGATCCAAACACCTTCCTTTGCGACTTCACAAGCCGCAATGTATTCGGCTTCGTGGTAGAATCGCCACCGCATCCTCGCTTGGAACTCATCCAATTAATCGCTCCTCCATTCGGGACGCATATGAATCCGGACCGTGATCGACATCATCTATGTCGGTTTGGAAACTAGCATCGACGTAACCCCTTACGACGAGCTCTTCCTCACCTCCATAAACTAGGAACATCTCTTTAGTCCTTTTCGTGTACTTCAAAATAGTCTTTACCGCTGCCGGTGACTCTCACAGGTTGGCTGTATCTACTTGTTAGGCTTATTGCAAAAGCAACATCAGGCCTTGTACATATCATGGCATACATGATGGATCCGATTGCCGAGGCATACGGAATCCTACTCATCCCGCTTCGCTCATCGATGTCGAAGGACTCGAGTCTCGCTTAGCCTTATACCATGTGAGAGTGGCAAGAACCCTTTGTTTGCCTCACTCATGTTGAACCGCTTCAACACTTTATCTATGTACGTGCTCTGGCTTAGGCCGAGCAGCCTCCTCGATCTATCTCTATAGATCTTAATGCCTAAAATATAGACTGCCTCACCAAGGTCCTTCATCGAAAACTTGCCATTCAGTGACTCCTTGACCGAGTTTAGCATCGAAACATCATTTCCGATCAGTAGTATGTCGTCCACATACAAGATCAAAAACACTATGGAGCTCCCACTTAACTTCTTGTATAAACAAGAGTCCTCTTCGCTTTTGATGAAACCGAGAACAAGGATTTAACCTCATCAAAACGAATGTTCCAACTCCGAGATGCTTGCTTCAACCCATAAATGGATCTCTTGAGCTTGCATACCTTACTAGTGCTAGTCGGATCGACAAAACCCTCGGGCTGTATCATATACACGTCCTCGGTTAAATTTCCGTGAAGGAAAGCCGCTTGACATCCATCCGCCATATCTCATAATCAAAATATGCAGCTATAGCTAGTATGATCCTCACCGATTTCAAAGCATCGCCATCAAGCGTAGTAAGTTTCGTCAGAGTCAATTCCTTGAACTTGTCCATAACCTTTAGCGACAAGCCGAGCTTTGTGGATCTGAACATTTCCATCCACATCGGTTTTCTTCTTAAAGACCCATTTGCAACCAATGGTGAGTTACGCCAGTGGCGGATCAACCAAGTCCTGCACTTGATTCTCATCCATGGACTTTAACTTTCGGATCTCATGGCCTCCACCATGCCTCGGAATCTGGGCTCACCATCGCTATGCATACGTGGCGGCTCGTCGCTTTCTAGCAACAATACATCACGCACTCAGGCAATCTTTCCGACCTCCGTGGTTCCGGGTGCCGCTTCCACTACAGTGTTCCCCGACCGACTCGGTATGATCTCATCACCAGCCGAGCCGTCCCCGAGTGGTCCTCGAATTTCTTCAAGTCGAACCGTCCTCCCACTGGCCTCCTGACCGAGAAACTCTTTCTCAAGGAAAACCCCGTTCCAAGCAACAAACACTTTGTTCTCTTCCCGATTGTAGAAGCTATATCCCAAGGTTTCCCTCGGATATCCCACAGATATGCATTTATCCGACTTAGGTGTAAGCTTGTCTGATATAAGTCGCTTGACAAATGCTTCACAACCCCAAATCTTTAGAAAAGACAAAATGGGACTCTTCCCGGTCCGCATCTCATGTGGTGTCTTGTCTACGGATTTTGATGGTACCCTATTAAGTGCGAAAGCTGTAGTTTCTAGAGCGTATCCCCAAAATGACAAGGGTAAATACGATTTGCTCATCATAGACCGGACCATGTCCAACAAGGTGCGATTCCTCCGTTCCGACATGCCGTTTCTCTGTGGCGTACCCGGAGGTGTGAGCTGAGGTACAATACCTCGGCTTTTCAGATGATCATCAAACTCCTGGATCATGTACTCACCTCCACAATCAGATCGCAGAAGCTTTATAGTCTTGCCGAGCTGATTCTCAACCTCGTTCTGAAAAAACTTTTCAAAATTCTCCGACTTGTGCCTCATCAAATAGATATATCCATATCTACTCAAGTCGTCGGTAAAAGTCACAAAGTACTGATAGCCACCTCTGGCAGTTGTGCTCATTGGACCACACACATCACCGTGTATAAGCTCCAACAGCTCGGACGCCCTCTCGCAACTCTTTGCGAAAGGAGACTTAGTCATCTTGCCAAGCAAGCATGATTCACATGTCTCGAACGACCCAAAGTCGCACGGGGTTAGGAGCCCATCATCATGGAGCTTCTTCATGCTTCGCATTATGTGTCCAAGCCGGCAATGCCGTAAGTATGTCGGATTTATCTCATTAGGCTTATGCCTCTTGACATTCATGTTATAGACCGTTCCTGTTCTAGATTCAATATAAATAGCCCATCAACAATGGGTGCATAGCCGTGGAACATACCATTCAAAAATATCGAACAACCATTGTCCTTTAAATTGAATTCATAACCTTGACTCATCAAACATGAGGCGTAAATAATGTTCCGACTAAGTGCAGGAATGTAATAACAATTATTCAATTCCATTATGAATCCGGAAGGAAGTTGAGTCGCATCGTGCCGACCTCCAACGCGGCAACTCTTTCTTTTGTTGCCGACCTTGATGTCAATCTCCCCTTGTGCCACACGCCTAGTTCTTACCAGCCCCTGCATCGAGTTGCAAATATGAACAACCGATCCGGTATCAAATACCCAAGAGCTACTAGGTATGTCAAGAAGGTAAATGTCTATAACATATGCAACAAGTGTACCTTTGCTCAAGAAGCATTTCCGCCTTCTTGCATGCTCGCAAGCCACTTGCTACAGTTCCTCTTCCAAAGGACCGGTCTCCTTGCAAAGGATAGCAAACGGTCTTGAGTCCGTCCAGACTTCGCCAGCGGCAGAGGTTACCATCTCCGCGTTCTTTGCCTTAGCCTTTTTCTTGGACCAACTCTTCTTGAACTTAGCCGATTTCTCGCACCATTAACACTTGATGCGTGCCTTTCTTAATATCCCGCTCGCCACCTTGACCATCCCATGCAATTCGGTGAGCTTCTTATCCATGCCATGCATATGATAGTTCGAGATGAACGTCCCATAGCTGGGTGGAAGAGAACCCGTAACAGATCAATAGCCAGCTCATCCAAGAGCGGGAAGCCCAAACGATCCAAAGCTTGCACATATCCAATCATCTTGATCACATGTGGGCTCGTGGATCACCTTCCTTCAGCTTGCAATCCATCAAGGATCGCCAGACGTTGAACCTTTCGGTCCTAGCTCAGGTTCCGAAACATGCTCTTGAGACTCTCGATCATATCGTAAGCCTCAACATTTTCGAAATGCTATTGAAAATCGGGCTCCATACAAGCCAGCATCAGATAGCTGATCTCCGTTGATTCATCAACAAGTTTCTGGTAGGCATTCTTAGCTGTGGCACTAGCATTATCGGTAGGTTCCTCTGGAAGTGGATCCTCTAGAACATGTTCCTTTTTATCGTGCTTGAGAACAATTCTCAGATTTCTATACCAGGTGGTAAAGTTTGTTCCATTCAGTTTATCCTTTTCCGTAATTGATTTCAATGCAAAGTTGGGTTGAGCAGGTGGTGCCATTGATCTACAAATGTAAAATATGCAATCACTAAGCAATGTGTTTATGTAGAGTAATTCTAGCCTAAACAGAAATACTCCCACCAAGTCAAGATCCCTCCGCAAACTCTCAGTGATTTAGGATCCGACTAGAGCATGCGACTAGTGAGCTTTAGCATCACTGCTAGCCAACATACCTATCCGGTAAGCAACTCCTTGCTAATCGTATCTCTATACGACTCCTGTCGGTCGGGAAGGTATCTCATACCCCGGCTCCTAACCTTCTTTGCCACAAGGCCCAAAACCGTTTTCATAGCCTTGTCAAGTTAACCTGATGTAGTGCATGTCCGTGTCCGACATGAACCCTTCAGTTCAAGGACACCCAGCAACACCCCAATTTTATGAGCCCACTACTAGACATACTTGACGTGTGAAGGTGCAACATCGGGGATGGCAATTCGCTTGATATTCATGGGGGATCATTCTATCATTCTAACATGCATAGAAACAAAGAAGCATAACAATCACAAATATAACACATATTGTGAAATAGTATGGCTCCTTCATGGACGTTCTTCCGTGTCGGCTCCGACCGATGACCATCTACGAACTCCATCTTGTTTGTCACGCCGGGACGCAAAGCCGCCAACCTGATCTCTATTATCCAACTACTACAACTAGTAATGAATTTACATAGAGTTACAAGTCGACACGCAGGTCATTATACAATATAATGACATAACTTTGGCTCCTGCCGGATGACAAACATGACACGCAGGCCACGTATAAATTACACACATGCATCATGTGACGCCCCCGATTCAATCGTACACTAATCATACACGCAAACGTGTACGATCAAGATCAGGGCGGGAAGATATCACAACACAACTCTAAAAATAAAATAAGTCATACAAGCATCATAATACAAGCCAGGGGCCTCGAGGGTCGAATACAAGTGCTCGATCATAGACGAGTCAGCGGAAGCAACAATATCTGAGTACGCATACAAGTTAAACGAAGTTGCCATAAGATGGCTAGCACAAATCGGGATACAGATCGAAGAGGCGCAGGCCTCCTTCCCGGGATCCTCCTAACTACTCTCGGTCGCCGTCCGCTGGCTGCACGTAGTAGTAGGCACCTCCGTGTAGTAGTCGCCATCGACGGTGGCCTCTCGCTCTGGGCTCCATTGTCCGGTCGCAGCAACCTGTAAAGAAAGGGGGAACAAGGCAACCGTGAGTACTCATCCAAAGTACTCGCAAGCAAGGAGCTACACTACATTTGCATGGATATATGTGTAAAGGGCCATATCAAGGACCGAATCGCAGAATGCCGTAATAAGAGGGGATAGCTAATCCCGCCAAGACTACGCTTCCGCAGCCTCCATCTTGCAACATGTAGAAGAGAGCAGATCAAGTCCACCAAGTAGCATCGCATAGCATAATCCTACCCGGCGATCCCCTCCTCGTAACCCTGAGAGAGAGCGACCACCGGGTTGTAACTGGCACTTGGAAGGGTGTGTTTTATTAAGTATCCGGTTCTAGTTGTCATAAGGTCAAGGTACAACTTCAAGTCCTCCTGTTACCGAAGATCGCGGCAATTCGAATAGATTAACTTCCCTGCAGGGGTGCACCACATAACCCAACACGCTTGATCCCATTTGGCCGGACACACTTTTCAGGGTCATGCCCGGCCGCGGAAGATCAACACGTCGCAGCCCCACCTCGGCTCAACAGAGAGGTCAAGACGCCGGTCTAAACCTAAGCGCCACAGGGTCCGGGGCCCATCGCCTCGAAGCACACCAAGACGCTATGCGTATGGCCGAAGCGTAATCCAGCCCCTTAATACAAGAGCAGGCCCACGCTCCAATCCGGCTGCGCCGCCGCCACGACGTCACGGCGTTTTACCGATACCACGACGCCGAAAGTGCCCATATCTTTCCCACGTAGTTGGTTAGTGCGTATAGGCCAAGAGCTGACTCAGATCAAATACCAAGATCTCGTTAAGCGTGTTAAGTATCCACGAACGCCGAACAGGCCAGGCCCACCTCTCTACTAGGCGGTCTCAACTCGCCTGCCGCCTCCGCCACAAAGATCCACTCATGGGCGCCTCCTACGAGCCGACCCGTCTTTAGTCACCACATGTATCATGTATAAGTATAAGTATATACCCGTGATCACGTCCCGAGTGATCATGGCCCGGTAGTATAGCACAGCAGACGGACAAGAATGTAGGGCCACAGATGGAATACTAGCATCCTATACTAAGCATGTAGGATTGCAGGTAAAGGTAACAATGTGAGTAGCAAGGACAAAGCTATGCATCGTGATAGGTATAACGGAAAGCAAGAATATGCTACACTACTCTAATGCAAGCGATAGAGTAGAATAGGCGATATCTGGTGATCAAGGGGGGGCTTGCCTGGTTGCTCGGGCAAGAGAGAGGGGTCACAACTCCGTAGTCGAACTAGGGCAAAGCAGCTGGCCGGTCTCGTAGTCTACCGTGAGAGAAGAGGGGAAGAAACAATGAATACCATGCAAACAGATGCATATCGATGCATGACATGACATGTAACTATGCTAGGGTGCCCTAACGCGGTATGAGGTGATACCGTGAAGGGGGAAGCATCCGAGAAAGTATTCCCGTGTTTGCGCTTTCGGACGAGATGAATCCTGAGGGGGAAAGTTGCGTGTTTGCTATGTTAGGGATGTGTATGATTTAACGGGCCGCATATCCTAATCGCCTCGTTGTTCGAGCAACTTTCATGTAGAAAGTATTTTCATCCGAAGTTATCGATTAAACGATATGATTTTCTAAATATTTAATCATTTTCGATTTTATTTAATTATTTATTTAAATCCAACATTATCCGTAATAGTAAATGATGACGCCAAGATGACATCGTAGTGATGTCAAGAATAACGCCGACCATTGACTGGTCAATTCGACCAGGGTCCAAAGGGGACCCACCGTCATTGAGTGCTAATTAACCTATCGATTAATTAACTAACCTAAGTGATTAGGTTAATCAAGTTTAATTAGTTCAACTAAACAAGATTAGTTAAGTTAATTATCTAGTTAATTAATTAATTTTAATATTGATTATTTACTTATTATATATTATTATTATTTATTTATCCATTTATTTTTATGTTTTTTAAATTTTTTAATTTTTTTTAGAAACCGTTCTGGGCGGGCCCCCCTAGTTAATGGCCCGGGGGGCCTAGCGGGTGCTGGGTACGGGGTGCGGGCATTGTAGGCGCCCGACCCGGGCGACGAACCGCAGGAGCGGAGGGGGGCGATGCAGCACGGCGCTGGGCGCCGTAGATGGTCATGCGAGGCCACTTCGGGCGGGCCGTGCCAAGGCAGACGGTCACGGAGGAGGGCGCCGAGAGGAGGCCGCGTCTGGCGGCAACAATGCGCCGGATACAAGGCGCATTTACGGGAGGGCGTATGGCGGGCGCGATGGCTTGCACCGGTGGCCGTGGCCGAGCGCGGGCTCGCCGATCTGCCGACAGGAGGAGCCCGGTCGAGGAGGCGCACTAGGGAGGGAAAAGAGGCGCGGGGCGCTGGGCATGGATGCCCCAGGCGCTGCACACGGGCCGGACGCCGATCATGGCAGGGGCATGTCCGGCGCGGGCTGGAACGGGACAGAGGAAGGAGAGGAGGGGCGCGGCTCACAGGGGAGGAAGTAGGGTCAGGGCAGCGGGGCTCGGGGTGGATGCCGGGGACGACGTGCGGCGGGGAAGCAGGCCGGCGGGGGAGGGGCTCCGGTGAGGCGGCGTTCTCCCAAGGCTGGGCGGCGAGGTCGCCATGGCGCGACGGGCGGGATCGGGGTTTTCCCGATCCAGATCCAACCGAGGGAGGGGAGGAGGCCAGGTGTCTGCGCCGGGCGAGGTGGCGGTCCTCGGGCACTGCACACCCAGATCCGTGATGGGGCGAGAGGAGGGATCGGGCGAGCTGGGAGAGCGACGGGATTGAGCGCCTCTCCGTGACGGCGCGGGAGGGAGAGGGTGGAGATCGTGGTGGGAGTGTGGTTGGTTCTAGGGTTTGGTTGGGGGGGGGGGAGTGGCCTAATAGGCCAGGGTCAAGGTGGCCGGCTGGGCTGGCCGGCTGGCTAGCTGGGCTAGTTGGCCCTGCGTGGGGGGGGGGGGGCTTTAATTTCTTTTGTCTTTTGTTTTATTTTCCCTTTTCTTATCTTTCCTTCTACTGTTTTGGTTTCTTTTTGTTTCATAAAACATAAAAGTTGTACCTATAATAGTATCACTAATTATACCTCTGCTACAAAAGGTTTAACCCCCAAATAATATAGTTTAGTATTTTATAAAATACAGCGGCATTTAGTTAATTGTTTTACCTACTGTTGTAATTATTTTAGAGCAGTTAAACATTTTATAAAAATGTGGTTTCTCTACAATAATCACTTATGATTTATTTGTCACCGTTTGAACCTTTTAGTTTTGACTTTTGAAAACTTTTCTAGTTTGACTTTATTTTAAATTTGAATTCCGAAACGATTCTGAATCCCGAGATTAGCAACAGTAACCGAGGTGACCTGGCATCATTAGCAGAGGTTTACTGTAGCTTGGTTATCCGGGCGTCACAATTCTCCTCCACTACAAGAAATCTCGTCCCGAGATTTAAGAGGGAAGTAAAGGGGGAAGGTTCGGGTTACGAAATTCTAGGGAGTGTTCTTGGTCTTGGTTGTTCTTCTCGAAGAGGTTGATCCATTACATTGATGCTTCATTTCTCTGCTTCGGGTAATCATGAGGAAGTCGGCATCCTTTCTTCGGGAACTCCATCGTACTTACGAATAGGTAAGGGGCAGGTTGATAACAATAGGATGCTATAAGGGTAATCATCCGGGGTTATCCCTTGAATGAACACATGACTATCTCTCGAGTTGAACAAATGAAACACATCGAGAGCAAAGTAAGACAAAGACAATAAGAAGTTTCAAGCGGATAGACAATCGCTCGATGCTCACATCGGGCGTGAAAACGGTTCAAAGCAATCGAATAAGTATTGCGTCTTATACCGTAATAGAGCAACAGGCAGGTGGCCCGTGAATTACATACAAAGTCAAGCACGAGGAATAACTTTGACAACAGGGTGTACAGGAGAGTCAGGTTTCGATCCTGTGGAACTGTGGGTTATGGGCCCACCATGTGGGTTAAAATAGGGAAGGGCGTTGACATCTTGCATGGTCATGATAGCAAGGCATGTCAGAGGATCAGCCTATCAGTTATGTCGACAACAACATCGGTACCAAGGGCGAGGGACGAAGAGAACCATTTTCCTGCTCGTTGAACGAGGCGGACCATTAGACAAAGTTGTCGTCCATCGGTGGTTACCGGAATGTCATCAACAAAAGTAATAGGGTCTTACTGACAGAGTGGTACAACGAGCTGTTTACATAAGCAGGCAAATATTACTGCTTATATAATATAGATCATAAGAAGGTTTAAACTAACCAATGGAAAGGAAAAATGATTATCAGATTTAAACAGAACAATGGAAAGGAAAATGTGTATACACACATATTTCGGGGGTATATCCTTCCCAATGACAAGCAGAGCATGATATCCATGACAGGATATAATGTAGAAAACCCTTTAGGTCAGGGGAGAAAATTTCATGACATTACCCATACAACGGTGTTTGGATAATTGATAAAGAGAATTTAGCATTGTGCTTCAAATGTTCTTGGTGATGAACGGAGTACCACAGACATGCTTCGTAGCAATGATATGGTGTTTCAATCAAGGGCCGACTTTGGATACACCAATGATCCATCAGAGTAACTTATAAAATAAGTCCTACAATTTCCTCCGTGAGGAATGGTTATCCTTGCAAAAGAAATTATAATGATAGGTCCTCCAAATGTGGGGGTGCTAGGCATGACATCATATTAACGGGTCATCAAAGGACCAACAACATAACTCCTGGAAAGTTGTCCCAACCATCATATCTGACCGAGATTCAGATCCAATTGGTGTCTTGATACCTCAGACTCAGGATGTCCGAGAAGAAAAGGTGCAACACAAATCGTTGAAATGGCATTGCAAGATTCTCGGGAAATGAACTATGGGAACGGGTTCCTGAAACAATAGTTCATCATTAAACCAAGGAGAGGTGAGGAGGTGGCTGATTGACTCAAATGACAATTCATTGAGATTTTCAAAAGATGGATTTCCACAATAATGTGAACAAGAAGATGACACTTGTCAATTCAAATGA
This sequence comes from Aegilops bicornis, assembly GCA_021605145.1. NCBI lineage: Eukaryota > Viridiplantae > Streptophyta > Magnoliopsida > Poales > Poaceae > Aegilops > Aegilops bicornis. The sequence goes on along the minus strand of CM038671.1, from coordinate 397,746,825 downwards.
TATAATGTTGTATGCTCTAGGGAAACATACACCACCAATCATTAGTTGAAAGGTGTGCCCGAAATATGACCTTAGGCAGCAAGATCAATGTTAGAGTGACGATTCAATAATCAACGGTCTAAGAACGAACTGTCGATCGTTAACTTCAAAGTAATAGGGTTGCTAGAAGTACGTAATCGAACAACATCTATTGGTATGCTTGTTAAAAACAACACGGGGACCAAGGAAGAATGGTGATGGTGAGAAGTATCATCATACCAAGAATTTTTAAGAGGTGGTGAAATTCCCACGACATTCTTGACATAAAAGGTGGTAATATTCCAAGGTAAAGAAGAACAAATGCTGGATAACAAGGATCTCAAGGTATAACACAAAACATGAATAAGTTTGTGTTGAATGGAAGGCAATAAAGTGGCCGGTGATAACACAAACCATTGAGGGGCGAGGATGGTATTTCTCATCAAGAATTCGATATATATCTTGGAAGAGCTCAGTATGTTGATGATGACCACGACACATTTGTCGAGAGGTATCGAAAAGATGTAATTGATCGGCGATGACATCAAGTCAACGGAAATGATGAAGCCAAAAGTCATTGGAACCATGGGTACGACACAAACTCGAAATCAAGCTTGCTGTTCAAGGACAAACGGTATGACGAGGAAGATCGATTGTAAGATTAGCTCACCGTCGAAATTTGTGCTCCGAGAAGAAGGACCCGGTAGCACAGTTAAAATTTAGCATGATAATGATATAGCCGATCAGGCTTGGAATGACGGGATCGGGTACAAACTCGCATTTCTTACGTAAGCTTACGAAGAGTTGTTGAACCGTGAGTGCGAGACTCGGTTCGAGTTATTGGTGTCTTTGAGTGCTTAATAACTCGTGAGCCCGTGAAAAATTGGAATCTGTGGGAATGTAGCACTTGATGAAGAACTCATAAGAAGTTATGCAGTTCCTTGATAATCTCGAGAGACCAGGGGGGTAATACTCGATGACAGATAAAAGTAGAGGTTGGACCGGGGTATTGCTCTCACGTAAGACAAGTGCTAAAACTTGTACGAGAAATGGTATTTAAAAGAGAACATGGTCGTAACCACGATTGCAAAAGGCGGATCCACGATATAAGATGAACTTATACCAAAGGAATAATTAATTTAAGAGAAGCTTTAATGATAAGATCTACATCGTGTCCATGGGCATGAACACAAGTTCAAGGTCGACTCCCACTTCTCCAATGCATAACCTTTCATTCACTTCTCACGTTCGATGAAGTTGCTGTGTTGAAATTTTATCCGCGAAGCACCAGAAGAGTATGATTCGTGAAAACTTTCGGGTTCACACGGTTTAGAGAAGGCATATGTTCAACCCATAGGGGCTTCTTAGAAACATATACCACAAGTTTCAAGAGTAAATAACACAAGCCCGAAAACAGAGCATGGTTGGCCAAGCAGAGGATACAACTTAACAAAGGCATTATGTATCAGGGGAAGAACTCACAAAGTGATCAAATGTGAAGGACACCGCCGGATAACAATCCAACAAAGGACTTGATGGTCCACAAAGGATCCGATGTGAGTATCGATACTCAACCGTAAGAGGAAGGAATGCAAAAGCAACAGGTTATGGAATCATCTGAATAATTCAAAGCTTAAATGCAAAGGAATTATGATTTCCAAAACAAAGGATCAGAAGTAGATGTTCTGATCAAGGATGGATCAATTGAATACGCCAGAGGCACAATCGACGACAGATAGTTTGGTCGAGAACCAGCTCATGTTCAAAATGACATCTGAGCCGGAAAGATAATCCTAGGACTCGACTGATGATTGTGAACATTCACAACGTATTGAATCAACGGACTCAAAAATGATGGTGACAAAGGATGCCAATATGATTACTATACTTATGGGATTAATCATAATGAAAGCAAACAAGAAATTCCAGAGCAATAGGTTGCTGAGGATTTTCGTAATATCGAATGGTATTTCGAAGACTTTTGTGTAACACTTGAACAAATGGGGGATGAGCGGATACTCGATAAGTGCGAGAATTAACCGTAGGGGTATTCAGGTGACAAAGAACAGCAAGGCAGTAAGCTCAAAGGATTATCGAAACAACGAGGAGTTTTTCAGGGTATCTTGTAATAACAAGACCAACTTGGGATGAATGTAAGAATAAAAACTGCAAGTAGTTATCCATAAGGGTTTGCGGTGGAAGGTGAATTGCAAACGCGATGAACACAAGTTCTCGGGTTAACAGCGGAGAGTATCTTCAGGGTCTTCTAGTGCAGCAGACGATCATTAGTAATAAGGGGCTCTCCAGGTGAAAGTGATAACGAGATCCTAATGTTAGATTTAGTTAACTTCATTTAACCCGAATAGAGGAGAGATCAGAGTCCGAGAGTAAAGGTCGAGGAGTAAAATATCCTAGTACCACCCAACGGCAACGTGGGCCCGTAAGGCACACAGCCATGTTAGTAAAAGTTTTTGCAATGTCTAGACTCGACTTCGGCCAAGGAGTGTGGAAGGGGGATTCCTACAGGCAGTCGGCTCTGATACCAACTTGTGACGCCCCTGATTCAATCGTACACTAATCATACAGGCAAACGTGTACGATCAAGATCAGGGACTCACGGGAAGATATCACAACGCAACTCTAAAAATAAAATAAGTCATACAAGCATCATAATACAAGCCAGGGGCCTCGAGGGCTTGAATACAAGTGCTCGATCATAGACGAAGTCACCGAAGCAACAATATCTGAGTACGCATATAAGTTAAACAAGTTGCCATAAGATGGCTAGCACAAACCGGGATACAGATCGAAGAGGCGCAGCCTCCCGCTCGATCCTCCTAACTACTCCTCGGTCGCCGTCCGCGGGCTGCACGTAGTAGTAGGCACCTCCGGTGTAGTAGTCGCCATCAACGGTGGCGTCGCCTCGGCTCCATCGTGCAGTCGCAGCAACCGGGTAAAGAAAGGGGAACAAGGCAACCGTGAGTACTCATTCAAAGCACTCGCAAGCAAGGAGCTACACTACATATGCATGGATATATGTGTAAAGGGCCATATCGATTGGACTGAACTGCAGAATGCCGTAATAAGTGGGGATAGCTAATCCCGCCAGACTACGCTTGCAGCCTCCGCCTTGCAACATGTAGAAGAGAGCAGACTGAAGTCCTCCAAGTAGCATCGCATAGCATAATCCTACCCGGCGATCCCCTCCTCGTAACCCTGAGAGAGAGCGACCATCGGGTTGTAACTGGCACTTGGACGGGTGTGTTTTATTAAGTATCCGGTTCTAGTTGTCATAAGGTCAAGGTACAACTCCAAGTCGTCATGTTACCGAAGATCACGGCTATTCGAATAGATTAACTTCCCTGCAGGGGTGCACCACATAACCCAACAGGCTTGATCCCATTTGGCCGGACACACTTTTCTGGGTCATGCCCGGCCGCGGAAGATCAACACGTCGCAGCCCCACCTAGGCTCAACAGAGAGGTCAGCACGCCGGTCTAAACCTAAGCGCACAGGGGTGTGGGCCCATCGCCCTGAGCACCCCTGCATGTTGCGTGGGCGGCCGGAAGTAGAACTAGCCCCCTTAATACAAGAGCAGGCCTACGTTCCAATCCGGCGCGCGCCGCTCAGTCGCTGACGTCACGAAGTGCTTTGGCTGATACCACGACGCCGAGTGCCCATATCTTTCCCACGTAGTTGGTTAGTGCTTATAGGCCAAGAGCCACACTCGGATCAAATACCAAGATCTCGTTAAGCGTGTTAAGTATCCGCGAACGCCGAACAGGCAGGCCCACCTCTCTCCTAGGCGGTCTCAACTCGCCTGTCGCTCGCAACAAAGATCCACTCATGAGCGCCTCCTACGAGCCGACCGTCTTTAGTCACCACATGTATCATGTATAAGTATAAGTATATACCCGTGATCACCTCCCGAGTGATCACGGCCCGATATAGTATAGCACAGCAGGACAAGAATGTAGGGCCACAGATGGAATACTAGCATCCTATACTAAGCATGTAGGATTGCGTAAAGGTAACAAATGAGTAGCAAGGAAAGGCTATGCATCGGGATAGGTATAACGAAAGCAAGAATCGCTACACTACTCTAATGCAAGCAGTATAGAGTAGAATAGGCGATATCTGGTGATCAAGGGGGGCTTGCCTGGTTGCTCTGGCAAGAGAGAGGGGTCGTCAACTCCGTAGTCGAACTGGGCAGCAGCAGCGTCGGTCTCGTAGTCTACCAGAGAGAAGAGGGGGAAGAAACAATGAATACCATGCAAACAGATGCATATCGATGCATGACATGACATGTACCTATGCTAGGGGTTCCCTAACGCGGTATGAGGTGATACCGGTGAAGGGGGGAAGCATCCGAGAAAGTATTCCCGGTGTTTCGCGTTTTCGGACAGATGAATCGGAGGGGGGAAAGTTGCGTGTTTGCTATGTTAGGGATGTGTGGCGGACGAACGGGCTGCATATCCGGAATCGTCTCGTTGTTCTGAGCAACTTTCATGTAGAAAGTATTTTCATCCGAGTTACTGATTAAACGATATGATTTTCTAAATATTTAATCATTTTCTGATTTTATTTAATTATTTATTTAAATCCAACATTATCCAGAATAGTAAATGATGACGCCAAGATGACATCGAGTGATGTCAAGAATCAACGCCGTTGACCATTGACCTGGTCAACTGACGTGTGGGTCCAGTGGGACCCACCTGTCATTGAGTGCTAATTAACCTATCAGATTAATTAACTAACCTAAGTGATTAGGTTAATCAAGTTTAATTAGTTCAACTAAACAAGATTAGTTAAGTTAATTATCTAGTTAATTAATTAATTTTAATATTAATTATTTACTTATTATATATTACTATTATTTATTTATCCATTTTTTTATTTTTATTTTTTTATTTTTTTTAGAAACCGTTACAAGGGCCCCCTAGTCGATGGGTCTTGGGGAAGCGGTGAGGGTACGGGTGCGGGCGTTAGGCGCCGACCGGGCGAACCGCAGGAGCGGAGGCGGCGATGCGACGGCTACTGGCGCCAGATGGTCAAGGGCGAGGCCACGGGCGGGCGGGCCGTGGCAAGGCGATTGCCGGAGGAGGGCGCCGAGAGGAGGCCGCCCGGGCGGCAACAAGTGCGGCCGGGTGCACGCGGGCGACGACGGAGGGCGTCTGGCGAAGAGCGGGCGACGGCTTGCGCCGGTGGCCGTGGCCGAGCGCTGGGCTCGCCGGGATCACCGGCAGGAGGAGCCACGAGGAGGCGCGCTAGGGAGGGGAGAAGAGGCGCGGCGGCCGCTGGGCATGGATGCCCAGTGGGCTGCACACGGGCCGGACGCGGCGATCATGGCAGGGCATGTCCGGGCGCTGGCCGAACGGGACAGAGGAAGGAGAGGAGGGCGCGGCTCACGGGGAGGAAGTAGGGTCAGGCGGTGGGGCTCGGGGTGGATGCCGGGACGACGTCTGTGCAGGAAGCAGCCAGGGAGGGGCTCCGGTTAGGCGACGTTCTCCGGGCGCGGGGCGGCGAGGTCGTCGCGGCGACGGGCGACGGGATCGGGGGGTTTTCCCCGATCCAGATCCAGCCGAGGGAGGGGGAGGAGGCCGGGAGGTGCTGCGCCGGCGAGGTGGCGGTCCTCGGGCACGGGCACACCCCAGATCTGGTGATGGGGCGAGAGGAGGGGATCGGGGCGAGCTGGGAGAGCGACGGGGATCGAGCGCCCTCTCCTGTGACGGCGCGGGAGGGAGAGGGTGGAGATCGTGGTGGGAGTGGGGTTGGTTCTAGGGTTTGGTTGGGGGGAGTGGTCTAATAGGCGAGGGTCAAGGTGGCCGGCTGGGCCGGCCGGCTGGCTAGCTGGGCTGGTTGGCCCAGCGTGGGGGTGGGGCCTTTAATTTCTTTTGTCTTTTGTTTTATTTTCCCTTTTCTTAGCTTTCCTTCTACTGTTTTGGTTTCTTTTTGTTTCATAAAACATAAAAGTTGTACCTATAATAGTATCACTAACTATACCTCTGCTACAAAAGGTTTAACCCCCAAATAATATAGTTTAGTATTTTATAAAATACAAGCGGCATTTAGTTAATTGTTTTACGTACTGTTGTAATTATTTTAGAGCAGTTAAACATTTTATAAAAATGTGGTTTCTCTACAATAATCACTTATGATTTATTTGTCACCGTTTGAACTTTTTAGTTTTGACTTTTGAAAACTCTTCTAGTTTGACTTTATTTTAAATTTGAACTCCGAAACGATTCTGAATCCCGAGATTATCAACAGTAACCGAGGTGACCTGGCATCATTAGCAGAGGTTTACTGTAGCTTGATTATCCTGGCGTCACACATCACATACACATGAGCCATACTATTCACATCAAACCTGCAAAACAAAGTTATGCATAGAATCGCATTCTAGCGGTTTGTGTGTCGGGTACGAAATACACGGCGCTACGCACACAGCGGTCCCGCTAGCCGGTTAGCGGGCGGGGTTCGAAGGGGCAGCGCGACGTTTTCGGAAATCACAGATCACATCTGAACTCCGATCACGCCGAATTCTCTGATCTGACCGATCATATCGATCATCGCGAATCCGATTCGGATTTATGTTTCACTATTAACCCCGATGGCGGATAACCGACCGATAGGGGTAGATCGTGTCATGACCTCATCGATCCCGATTTACAGAAAACATAGGCTCAACAATCCCCATGTGCAGTTGATCACATCAACCGTGCACATAGCCGATCTCTTCAAGGACAACAGATCTCATCTGTCGCCTCCGCATATCTAATATGCATACGATCTGAATCCAAATCCTATAGCAGAGGCTCTTATACCACTGTTGGGTTCTACGTAGGGTGCATCGACTGCAAATTTAAAATTTCCTACGCGCAGAACATCCAGGAACATGCTACGGGAGATGGATCACAGTTCGTTACCACTAGACGCGCAGTGTCGTGCAGCGGAAGAAGAGTTGGGGCAACGCGTCCGTGTGGATCGTCTCCTCCTCGTCCGATCTCCCTCGAACAGCCGGTCGTCCGATCCCACGTACGAGTTTGCTGGAGCGGGGCAAGTGCACCGCCTCTAACGGTATCCGCGCGTGCAGGATGAACACCGTGCGGCGGACTGCAAGGTCCGGTCACACAGTCGGCGGCGAGTGGAGGTGGCTATTCGCAACACATGCAAACCCTAGTCGCAGCTGAAGCGATCAACCGCATGAGTGTGCCGCACCTCCACTTTATATAGGCGTCCGTCGCAGGCTCAACACTTGGGCCTCGCACGGACCCTAAAGCCCAAAGTCTACTCGGTCACGTTCCTAGTCCAGTTCGGATCACATCCGACGAGTGTCCTACGAACCGACCTCGTAGGTTCCTTCCCTTAAGCGCGCGATCCCTTAGGTTCAAGCCGGCTTGGTCACAGTTCGGATCACCTCCGACCTGCACAGTTGGTAGCGGCCTCTAGCAAGGCGTGCCGACCACCAAGCAAAATATGAAGCTGGTTAGGCGAACCTGTACAACATGTCACACTTCTGTTCCCTTTGCCGCACGATATATGTTGTCGGGATCAAGGCGAGACTGTCATCCTTGTGCTAGCCCGACCTCTTTCTCGTTCCAGTGATACCGACCACAATCCGGATTATCTCATGATCCTTGTCGCAAGGCCATGCTTATCCTGGTCGGATCACATGAGGGGCCCAGAGTATATCTCTCCAGATCGGAGGGGCAAATCCCATCTTGCTCGACCATGTCTCGCAGCATGGGACCGGACAAACCCGAAACCTACCTTTGTAACTACCCAGTCACAGAGTAGCGTTTGGTCGGCCCAAAGCAAGTCTGTCACCATCCCAAGTACATGCGTCAACTCAGGTCTTAGGACATAGAACGTATGTCGTACTAGAGACTCACAGATGACATATCGCTGCGTCTCATAGTTGGGTCTGTCCGACTCGGACCTTATCTCGACTCGGATCCGACTACGTCGAATCCGACCAGACCTTTCCAAGTCCATATTATCCGGTTAGCATCCAATGCTTCATGGCTAGTGAGACCAAGCCATCGACCGTGTCATATGCCGCCTAGTCGGTCATGGGTCCACACAGCCCTTTCGACTAGGGACCTTTTAGGACAGTCATCATACAATGCATAGTCCCACAAACAAGTCATGTACTTGCTGATACACATCACTGATAATGTCCAAGGACTATCTTTATTCATAAACACATAGGAAATATCATCATACATGATTGCCTCTAGGGCATATCTCCAACAGGATGCCTCCTCCGGCGGAGCTCTGGAACAGGCCCCAAGATGGGATCTCGTGGGTATAGAAGGTTGCGGCGGTGGAATTAGGTTTTTGGCTCCGTATCTGATCGTTTGGGGGTACGTAGGTATATATAGGAGCAAGAAGTACGTCGATGGAGCATAATGGGGCCCACGAGGGTGGAGGGCGCGCCCTGGGGGGTAGGCGCGCCCCCTACCTCGTGGCCTCCTGGAAGCTTCTCCTACATAGAGTCCAAGTCTCCTGGATCATGTTCATTCCAAAAATCACGCTCCCGAAGGTTTCATTCCGTTTCGACTCCTTTTGATATTCTTTTTCTGCGAAACTCTGAAATAGGCAAAAAACAGCAATTCTGGGCTGGGTCTCCGGTTAATAGGTTAGTCCCAAAAATAATATAAAAGTGGATAATAAAGCCCAATAATGTCCAAAACAGTAGATAATATAGCATGGAGCAATCAAAACTTATAGATACGTTGGAGACATATCAAGCATCCCCAAGCTTAATTCCTGCTCGTCCTCGAGTAGGTAAATGATAAAAACAAATTTTTTGATGCGGAGTGCTACTTGGCATAATTTCAATGTAATTCTTCTTAATTGTGGTATGAATATTCAGATCTGAAAGATTCAAGATAAAAGTTCATATTGACATAAAATTAATAATACTTCAAGCATACTAACTAAGCAATTATGTCCTCTCAAAATAACATGGCCAAAGAAAGTCCATCCCTACAAAATAATATAGTTTAGTCAAGCTCCATTTTCGTCACACAAGAATGCTCTCATCATGCACAACCCCGATGATAAGCCAAGCAATTGTTTCATACTTTAGTAATCTCAAACTTTATAAACCTTCATGGATATAGCACTATGGGTGGAATAGAGTATAATGATGGGGGTTATGTGGAGAAGACAAAAAAGGAGAAAGTCTCACATCAACGAGGCTAATCAATGAGCTATGGGGATGCCCATCGATTGATGTTAATGCAAGGAGTAGGGATTGCCATGCAACGGATGCACTAGAGCTATAAATGTATGAAAGCTCAACAAAAGAAACTAAGTGGGTGTGCATCCAACTTGCTTGCTCACGAAGACCTAGGGCACTTGAGGAGGCCCATTGTTGGAATATACAAGCCAAGTTCTATAATGAAAAATTCCCAGTAGTATATGAAAGTGACAAAACAAGAGACTCTCTATCATGAAGATTATGGTGCTACTTTGAAGCACAAGTGTGGAAAAAAGGATAGTAGCATTGTCCCTTTTTATTTCTTTTTTTTTGGGCCTTCTTTTTTTTATTTGGCCTTTCTCTTTTTTGGGGACAATGCTCTATTAAATGATGATCATCACACTTCTATTTATTTACAATTCAATGATTACAACTCGATACTAGAAAAAAGTTGACTCTACATGAATGCCTCCGGTGGTGTACTGGGATGTGCAATGAATCTAGAGTGACATGTATGAAAGAATTATGAACGGTGGCTTTGCCACAAATACTATGTCAACTACATGATCATGCTAAGCAATATGACAATGACGAACGTGTCATGATAAACGGAATGGTGGAAAGTTGCATGGCAATATATCTCGGAATGGCTATAGGAATGCCATAATAGGTAGGTATGGTGGCTGTTTTGAGGAAGATATAAGGAGGTTTATGTGTGAAAGAGCGTATCATATCACGGGGTTTGGATGCACCGGCGAAGTTTGCACCAACTCTCAATGTGAGAAAGGGCAATGCACGGTACCGAAGAGGCTAGCAATGATGGAAATGTGAGGGTGCGTATAATCCATGGACTCAACATTAATCACAAAGAACTCACATACTTATTGCAAAAATCTGCAAGTCATCAAAAACCAAGCACTACGCGCATGCTCCTAGGGGGATAGATTGGTAGGAAAAGACCATCGCTCGTCCCCGACCACCACTCTTAAGGAGGACAATCAAAGAACACCTCATGTTTCAAATTTGTTACATAACGTTTACCATACGTGCATGCTACGGGACTTGCAAACTTGAACACAAGCATTTCTCGAATTCATAACTACTCAACTAGCACAACTTTAATATCACTACCTCCATATCTCAAAACAATCATCGAGTATCAAACTTCTCTTAGTATTCAACACACTCATAAGAAAGCTTTTACTAATCTTGAATACCTAGCATATTAGGATTATTTAAGAAAATTACCATGCTATTTAAGAATCTCAAAATAATCTAAGTGAAGCATGAGATATCAATAGTTTCTATAAACAAATCCACCACCGTGCTCTAAAATATATAAGTGAAGTACTAGAGCAAAACTATATAACTCAAAAGATATAAGTGAAGCACATAGAGTATTCTAATAATTTCCAAATCATGTATGGCTCTCTCAAAAGGTGTGTACAGAAAATATGATTGTGGTAAACTAAAAATCAAAGACTCAAATCATACAAGACGCTCCAAGCAAAACACATATCATGTGGTGAATAAAATATAGCTCCAAGTAAAGTTACCGATGGAAGTAGATTTAAAGAGGGGATGCCTTCCGGGGCATCCCCAAGCTTTGGATTTTTGGTGTCCTTAGATTATCTTGGGGGTGCCTTGTACATCCCCAAGCTTAGGCTCTTGCCACTCCTTGTTCCATAATCCATCAAATTTTCACCCAAAACATGAAAACTTCACAACACAAAACTTAACAGAAATCTCGTGAGCTCCGTTAGCGAAAGAAAACAAAAGACCACTTCAAGGTACAGTAATGAACTCATTATTTATTTTAATTGGTGTTAAAACTACTGTATTCCAACTTCTCTATGGTTTATAAACTATTTTACTAGCCATAGATTCATCAAAATAAGCAAACAACACACGAAAAACAGAATCTGTCAAAAACAGAACTGTCTGTAGTAATCTGTAACTAACGCAAACATCTGGAACTCCAAAATATCAGACAAAATTGGAAGACCTAGGAAATTTGTTTATTGATCAGCAGCAATTGGAATCAGTATTTTATCACGTTCTGGTGATTTTTAACAATTGTTTTTGTGAACAGAAAGTTTCTGGAAATTACAGCAAGATCAAATAACTATCATCCAAGAAGATCCTATAGGTTTAACTTGGCACAAACACTAATTAAAACATAAAAACATATCTAACCAGAGGCTAGATCACAGATTTATTCGTAAACAGAAGCAAAAGCAAAAAAAACTAAAAATAAAATTGGGTTGCCTCCCAACAAGCGTTGTCGTTTAACGCCCCTAGCTAGGCATAAAAGCAAGGATAGATCTAGGTATTGCCATCTTTGGTAGGCAATCCATAAGTGGCTCTCATGATAGATTCATATGGTAATTTTATTTTATTCCTAGGAAGTGTTCCATGCCTTTCTTTAATGGAAATTGGAATCTAATATTCCCTTCCTTCATATCAATAATTGCACCAATCGTTCTAAGGAAAGGTCTACCAAGAATAGTAGGACATGAAGGATTGCAATCTATATCAAGAACGATAAAATCTACGGGCACATTATTCCTATTTGCAATAATAAGAACATCATTAATTCTTCCCATAGGTTTCTTAATAGTGGAATCCGCAAGGTGCAAGTTTAGAGAGCAATCATCAAAATCACGGAAATCTAGCAAATCGCACAAAGTTTTGGGAATAGTGGAAACACTAGCACCCAAATCACATAAAGCATAGAACTCATGATCCTTAATCTTAATTTTAATAGTTGGTTCCCACTCATCATAAAGTTTTCTAGGGATAGAAACTTCCAACTCAAGCTTTTCTTCATAAGATTGCATCAAGGCATCAACGATATGTTTAGTAAACGCTTTATTTTGACTATAAGCATGAGGAGAATTTAGCACGGATTGCAACAAGGAAATACAATCAATCAAAGAGCAATTTTCATAATTAAATTCCTTGAAATCCAAAATGGTGGGTTTATTAGCATCTAGGGTTTTGATTTCTTCAATCCCACTTCTATTAAATTTAGCATCAATATCTAAAAACTCCGAATTTTTGGAACGCCTTCTAGGTAAAGGTGGATCATATTCAGTCCCATCATTATCAAGATTCATATTTCAAAACAAAGATTTAATAGGGGACACATCAATAACTTTTAGATCTTCATCTTTATTTTCATAGAAATTTGAAGAACACGCTTTCATAAAGCAATCTTTCTTAGCATGCATCCTAGCGGTTCTTTCTTTGCACTCATAAATGGAAATTCTCATGGCTTTGAGAGACTCATTGATATCATGCTTAGGAGGAATAGATCTAAGCTTTAAAGAATCAACATCAAGAGAAATTCTATCAACGTTCCTAGCCATTTCATCAACTTTAAGCAATTTCTCTTCAAGCAAAGCATTAAAATTCTTTTGCGAATTCATAAACTCTTTAACACTAGTCTCAAATTCAGAGGGCATCTTATTAAAATTTCCATAAGAATTGTTGTAGGAATTTCCATAATTATTAGAGGAATTACTAGGATAAGGCCTAGGATTAAAGTTTCCTCTATACGCGTTGTTACCAAAATTATTCCTACCAACAAAATTCATATACATAGATTCATTTTATTATCAATCAAAGTAGACAAAGGCATATCATTAGGATCAGAAGAAACACTCTTAGTAGCAAATAATTTCATAAGTTCATCCATCTTTCCACTCAAAACATTAATTTCTTCTATCGCATGCACTTTTTATTAGTAGATCTTTCAGTGTGCCATTGAGAATAATTAACCATAATATTATCTAGGAGTTTAGTAGCTTCTCCTAAAGTGATTTTCATAAAAGTGCCTCCCGCGGCCGAATCTAAAATATTTCTAGAAGCAAAATTCAATCCGACATAATTTTTTTGTATAATCATCCACAAATTCAAACCATGAGTAGGGCAATTACGTATCATTAACCTCATCCTCTCCCAAGCTTGTGCAACATGTTCATGATCAAGTTGCTTAAAATTCATAATATTGTTTCTAGGAGAGATGATCTTAGCGGGAGGAAAATATTTAGAGATAAAAGCATCTTTGCACTTGTTCCAAGAATCAATACTATTTTTAGGCAAAGACGAAAACCAAGCTTTAGCACGATCTCTAAGCGAAAAAGGAAATAGCTTCAATTTAACAATATCATTATCAACATCTTTCTTCTTTTGCATATCACACAAAGCAACGAAGCTATTTAGATGAGTAGCGACATCTTCACTAGGAAGGCCGGCGAATTGATCTTTCATGACAATATTCAACAAAGCAACATTGATTTCACAAGATTCAGTATCGGTAAGAGGAGCAATCAGAGCGCTAAGGAAATCATTATTGTTGGTATTGGTAAAGTCACACAATTTGGTATTATCTTGAGTCATCGTGACAAACAAGCAATCCAACACACGAGCAAACAAAAAACAAGCGAAAAATAGGCGAACGAAAAAGAGCGGGCGAATAAAACAGCAAGGGTGAAGTGGGGGAGAGGAAAACGAGAGGCAAATGGAAAATAATGTAATGCGGGAGATAAGTGTTTGTGATGGGTACTTGGTATGTTGACTTTTGCATAGACCTCCCCGGCAACGGCGCCAGAAATCCTTCTTGCTACCTCTTGAGCAATGCGTTGGTTTTCCCTTGAAGAGGAAAGGGTGATGCAGCAAAGTAGCGTAAGTATTTCCCTCAGTTTCTAAGAACCAAGATATCAATCCAGTAGGAGGGTACGCGCGAGTCCCTCGCACCTACACAAAACAAAGAAATCCTCGCAACCAATGCGATAAGGGGTTGTCAATCCCTTCACGGTCACTTATGAGAGTGAGGTCTGACAGATATTATAGGATAATATTTTTGGTATTTATGATAAAGATGCAAAGTAAAATAAAAGCAAAGGAAATAACTAAGTGTTGGAAGATTAATATGATGGAGATAGACCCGGGGGCCATAGGTTTCACTAGTGGCTTCTCTCAAGAGCATAAGTATTTTACGGTGGGTGAACGAATTCTTTGTTGAGCAATTGACAGAATTGAGCATAGTTATGAGAATATCTAGGTATGATCATGTATATAGGCATCACGTCCTAGAAAGCGTAGACCGACTCCTCACCGCATCTACTACTATTACTCCACTCATCGACCTCTATCCAGCATGCATCTAGAGTATTAAGTTCATGAAAACAGAGTAACGCCTTAAGCAAGATGGCATGATGTAGAGGGATAAATTCATGCAATATGATAAAAAACCCCATCTTGTTATCCTCGACGGCAACAATACAATACGTGCCTTGCTGCCCCTACTGTCACTAAGAAAGGACACCGCAAGATTGAACCCAAAGCTAAGCACTTCTCCCATTGCAAGAAGGATCAATCTAGTAGGCCAAATCAAACTGATAATTCGAAGAGACTTGCAAAGATAACCAATCATACATAAAAGAATTCAGAGAAGATTCAAATATTGTTCGTAGATAAACTTGATCATAAACCCACAACTCACCGGTCTCAACAAACACACCGCAAAAGAATATTACATCAAATAGATCTCCATGAGAGAGGGGGAGAACATTGTATTGAGATCCAAAAAGAGAAAAGAAGCCATATAGCTAATAATTATGGACCCGAAGGTCTGAGGTAAACTACTCACACTTCATCGGAGAGGCTAGGGTGATGATGTAGAAGCCCTCCATGATGGATGCCCCCTCCGGCGGAGCTCCGAAACAGGCCCCAAGATGGGATCTCATGGGTACAGAAGGTTGCGGCGGTGGAATTAGGTTTTTGGCTCCGTATCTGATCGTTTGGGGGTACGTAGGTATATATAGGAGGAAGAAGTATGTCGGTGGAGCAACATGGGGCCCACGAGAGTGGAGGGCGTTCCCTGGGGGTAGGCGCGCCCCCCTACCTCGTGTCCTCCTGGAAGCTTCTCTTACGTAGGGTCCAAGTCTCCTAGATCATGTTCGTTCCAAAAATTACGCTCCCGAAGGTTTCATTCCGTTTGGATTCCGTTTGATATTCCTTTTCTGCGAAACACTGAAATAGGCAAAAAAACAACAATTTGCACTCGGCCTTCGGTTAATAGGTTAGTCCCAAAAATAATATAAAAAGGTATATTAAAGCCCATTTAAACATCCAAAACAGATAATATAATAGCATGGAACAATCTGTAACATCCCAAAATTCTAATTTTGGAATGTTATATTAAATAAATAGATTTGGTTGATTGTTTGATTGTGGTGTGGTTGCTTGTGTGAAATTGAGTGAAATTTGAAACTTTTTGAAAGTTAAATGAGAGGGAATGACATGGCTTTCCCAGAACTTTCACTTTGCTTTCTGATCTCCATGAATTCAAATTATTTTCAAATACAAAACCCTAGAGAGAAGATGATATGACTTCTTCCATTTAATTAAATGAAAAAGGGGTTTTGGAAAATATTTCAATTTTATTTGGAAATATTCCAAATTCAGAAACTTTAATCAACTCGATGATTTTCATGAGAGAAGATAAAATGACTTCTTCAAAACATACGAAATATAGGTTGGGAGTTTCAAAGAATCAAATTTAACATCCCTTTGAAATTATTTTCAATTTGGAGATATTTGGTTTTTATTCTAATTATTTTTCTCCGAAAATAAAATATATGGAAAATAGGGTAAAATGATTCCCTACAGTAGAAAAATGGAGAGAAATGATTTTGAAATAATTTTGGTGTTTTTAAAACGATTTTTATTGGGTTTTATTGCAGTAGTAGTACTATTTGCTTTATTTAAATTTTTGTGTATTTTATTTAACGCTAGAAAAACGTTTACGTTATAGAAAATCTTTTTCTAAATTTTTTGATATATTATATGCCTATCTTTTTTTATTTTGTTTGTTTTTATTTTTCTTATGAATTAAAAAAACTTCTTCTCGCCGAACTGGGCCGGCCCAGCCAACCGGGCCAGGCTATGGCCAAGCCCAGCCGCGCTGACCCCAACCTCGAGCCGGAGGCCGAATCCCGCACGACGCCGCCGCTGCCTCACCCCGCCTTGCCCCCTCCTCCATGCCTCCCGAGGCCGCTCGCCCTCCCCCCTTTATAAGCTGCGACTCGGGGCCCTCGACCTGGGCCAAGGCGCCTCCGCTGCCGCAACCCCGCTGGCCGCTTTCCACCGCCACATCACAGACTTTTCATTGTTGCCGTCACACAAGGCTACGCTGCTTGCTTCAAGACGGTTACCGCCCAACGGAAAGCATCTGCTGCGCCATCACACTTTCTGTCCTGAGTCCCGCCGGAGTTGCCCGCCGTCGCCGGTAAAAACCGCCGTTTTTTTGTTTTGTTCGGTTTTTTTGAAAAACACCCTAGATCAGTTTTTTATATAAAACCGGTTTTGTTTAGGTTTACTTATTTAGAGACCGTTCGCTAGTAGGTTTAGAAAACGAACGTTCGCTTTTTAGTTTTTTCTTTTTCGGTTATTTTTTCGTCAGGGACCTATTTGCGATTAAAGTTTTATAGATTAGTCCCTAACCTTCAAACGATCACTACTTTTTGCTCGATTGTCCAAATCCAACGAAACCAACGCCCACTTCTTCTTTATGATCTCCTCTATCCAGATAATAAACTTGAACATATTTTTGAAAGTTTGAAATTTGAATTCAAAGAGATTTGTTTTTGAACTTCGTTTGATCATAACTCGAGTTTTATAACTCCGATTTAATTGATTCTCTTTGCAAATCGAAGCTCTTGACCTAAACTTTCCGATAAGGCCAAATTCACCTAATTTTGGTACTGTTAGGATTTTTTTCTTTTGCAAGAGTTATTTGTTTGTTTTCAAAGTTTTCTGAGATCTTTTCTTTGATTCTTTTGCATGATTGCTTATGTGTGGTTACTATTGGTTGCTTACGATAGATTGACCGGAGTGTGACGAGTAGAACTATCAGGAGTTATGAGTGCGAATCATGTTCATCAATAGTACAAGGCAAGTTCACACTTCGATCATACTTTTCATTACCCAATTTTTATGCATTAGTTTCAACCCTCAAACATTGCATGAGTAGGATTTGATAACATGTGAGTATTGGGGAGTAGTTGATGAGGTAGGAACCTATTGTCTTGCATTGAAACCTAGGGTGTTACTACGTTATGCTTATACTGCTATGCTATGCTCGTAGACGTGGTTTGGTTTTGAGAGATTTCATGAAAGATGTGAGAGTTATTGTTAACTAAGGTTGAACTTAAGGTGGCTACTTTAATACACATCTGGGTGGATTGGTTGGGGCACCCTGGAGCACCCAGTGGTTTGCCCGGGCACCTGGAGAACCCAGTGCTTGCCCAAGGGAATCCCGGAGTACCCGTGTGATCACCCTATGGAATGCCACCCAGGCTCAAAGGGATCATAAGATTATTCATGGTGAAAACTTCCGTGTGCAGCCACAAGACATTATGGGCTCTGGCATAGTTGAGTATGTTGTGTGACCTCTTTCAGTGGTAGTCTAGCAGATGTAGGGGAAAGTAGGTGTAACTGTCTACCCAGAGTAAAGATTTAATGCTTCTGAAAGACTGTGTCTCGGTCATCCGTTTCTCAAACACCTCAGAAAAGTAGAAATCCAACGGAGGAGATCGAGTCTTGTGGGGAAATGTGCGCAAACCTCTGCAGAGTGTACAAACTAATCATGATTAGCCGTGTCCCCGGTTATGGACATCTTGAGTATCTGGTTCTTGAATTATCATGTTTATCTCATCACTCTACTTAATTAATTTGTTGGGTTGATAATTATTAATTTGGGATTGAGTGTGAGGAACCTTCTCAATATTTCAACAAACTTTGTAGTTCAATAAAATATATTCCTTTGTTGTAGGGAAAAATTGGCTTTATGCAAAAAAAAAAACTTAGAGCCTCCACCAGCCAAATATGCATGTAGTGACAACCATTATTCAGCATTGCTCTACAGTGCGAAATTGCTAGTACATTCAATGTACTAGACTACATGGAAGCAACATCTCATGTTGCAGGATCTTACAACGAGTAAGTGATACGTTAGGGTTACGATTTCTACACTCAACTTTGCCGTTCGTATTGATGGGAATCCACAACCTTGTTGTTACTTCCGCTTATATGGATTGAGGTAATAGTATTTACGTTACTTTATACATGTGATTTACCTCTGTTATAAATCCTCGAGTACTGTGTGTGTCAGCATACCGATCCAGAGATGACACTTAAGCAAGAGACTTGACCGTCTGAGGTCGGGTCGCTACAAGATGGTATCAGAGCACATGTTGACTGTAGGACGTGACCCCTAGAAGCTGGCAAGCCCATAGGAAAGATTTTCTCTAAAAATTTATTTTCAAAAAGATCTTTTACCTTTCTTCTTTTCTGAGCTTTATCAAAATATTCCTTTTTAGTTAGACTATACCCCTTTTCCCTTTTGACCACACGAAGATTCGGCTGATGAGACCACTCCAAGAAGTATAAGATATCGGACAACTAAGACCACTTTGGAATGAAGAGGATTTTACCGTGCATTATAATAATGTAAACTGCAATGGTTGAAAACTCCGAATACTAGGAGAATTTGAAGGCAATATAGAATTTCCATATTGGTATGACCTAGGAAAGCTACCCTTATGGAATCGGGCAGACTATGGAAGCTGTCAACACTCGAGATCAAGGTGTCGGAGAAAGACCAGACCATGGAGCATTAGAACTCAAAGTTTTGTCAAGAAAAGCCTAAGGCAGGAGATATCAACTATGGAATGATAGCTCATGGCAATGACAAGGGCAGAAACACGACTAACCACGATGTTATCGCCCGCTTATGCTATTGTCACCGTGCTGAGTTAAGCATGCATTTCTTCAAAAGGATTGGATGGAAGAAAGTTGATGGAGCTTCTATCAGCAAAGGATGCACTTTTAACTTTAGCTGGTGTATCGCCAGGATCTGGAGTGTTACATCAAGAAGTTTAGGGCGGATCTTCAGGAAGCCGTATTTAACAAGGAGGTATTTCATGAAGAACTCAGGACCCAGAAGCTGAAAGTGGCCAAGCTGGAGGAGCAAAACCTCGAGATACCGGAGATTCGTCAGGAACTGAAGGACAGTAGGATCATGGTTCATGCCAAGGATGTTGAAACCCAGAAGTTTGGAATGCAACTCCAGAAATATTAATGGACGTCACAAGAGACTTCGCGTCAACAGAAATGGCCTGGCAAAAGAACTTGAGAAGGACAAGCATGATCGGAAGTAGCCATCGGAGACATGAACAAGACTCGAAGAGTTGGTGACTTTGAAGATTTATTGACCTTTAGAAGACCAAACCCCTATTATATACTTACGTTAGTTGCGACGTTTGTGAGCCGTCATTTGTTTGATGTTTTTGTTATAGCCACAAATAAAATCTTTCTTTTCAAAAGTATTGTTTGTATTGTGTGTATCCCTCTATATCTCTCTAATCTCACCCCCAAAACCCTTGGAACCAATAGAGGATGAATGGAGATGAACCCATATTTTCTGGACCGATGACTCAATTGGAGACGGACCGATGGATTCATAACATGGAGGATCATATGGAGAAGAACACTATAGCCGGAAAGGATATGGCCCAGCATGCACTTCAGTGCTTTGAAAGAGGTGCTGCTACTTGGTGGAGGATGTACCAAACCATCAATGGATGGCAAGGAGTAACCACTTGGAAAGAATTTAAGTTGACTTTGCCAAAGTCTTGGTTTGTGTCATAGAAATCGAAGGCTTATGGAAGTGATATGAAGAAACCTTGTGCATGCAAGCTCTGTGGAGAAATAGGACACACCCATAAAGAACACAAGGGTGAATGCCCTCATTGTGAAGAAAGTCACCCAGCTGAAGAATGCCCAACTAGGCAGATTACTTGTTTCTTGTGTGAAGGGACTACCCACTACCCTGCTCAGTGTCACATTTACCCCATGGTGCAACAAAGCATCCAGCAGAAGAAAGAAGTAATGAAAGGAGCCCTCATGGAAATTTTAGAAGAACCTGTGATGAAGGAAGAGGTGGAGTACACACCTTAAGAAGACCCAATTAAACCCTACACCAAGTCATGCTATTCATGTGGAGAAGAAGGACACATCTCCCAAAATTGTGAGAATGGGGACCTAGTAGAATTCCCGATAAAGGAAGTAAAGTATGACCCACAAGAAAATAGAAGCCCTGATTGGAACAGAAAAGTCCAGGAAGAGAAATAGATTGGATTCCAGGAAGGACCTGAGTCATATCACCTATTTCGGGTGCAAGGATTTAAGGCACTACTTCAGCGGTTGCCCAAAAAGGAAGCCGAGGACCCAAGGAGGCTATGTAATCAGAATGAAACCACGATACTGGTCCGAAGTAAGATGTTTTCGCTGTAATGAAGCAGGGCACTTTGCCAGAGATTGTCCCCAAGGAGAAGGAGACTTGTGATAAATAGTTGAGTCTGTGAGAAATATAGTAGTAGTAGTAGTGGGAACATTTCTTTTATATTGAGGTGTTGTGTTGAGGCATGTGATGGAAATGCAGGAGATTGTAATAATTTGAGAATCAATAAAGTTAGCATCGTTGGTACTAATTTGGATTTTATGAGTTGTTACTCTATGAAGAAAGATTTTGACCATTTTCGAGGATATGAGAAATATAGTCTATGGAAGAATTTGTGCATTCCAAGGGTGGTAGTACCCTGTGAGGACCCTTGACCGCTGGAAAAGATAAGGATATTCCACGGAGTGGACTTTGGACAAAATAAGTATGAGTTTTATCTCGATATGTGGGATACCCCAAGAGTATGGAGTGATCAAGTACTATTGGATATAAAGGAGGTAGAATGTTGGTAATAAGGAGCAATCGTAACTCCATGATGAGTCGGAGTAATCACGTATTAGGTTGGTACAAATAGAAGGAAGTAGACAGTACAATTGGATGGATTTTAAGTATGTTGGGAAGCTGGATGTTGGAATAATGATCAGTTGCCCCAGATGATGAGTTCAAGGTTTACAAGTGATGAGATGGGCCATAACCCACAGGCCCCAGGACCTGCCAAGAAGCAAGCACACTCTTGCTGAAGGAAAAACCCTGGAAGAAGTTACAACTTTATCAACAGACGATCTTATAGGATTAATGCAAAACCTGAGAGTTGTGAAGGAACGATCGATGTTTGGTTGGCTTGCAGAATCAATGGATTTATCCGAACTTGGCTCGTCGACAAGAGAAATTCTGCAATGCTTGTGAGGATGACCGAGTGTTAGAATGTGAGATTCCCTAAACCATATACAAGGTAATGATTTGGGCGGGATGGATTGAGATGGATTGATCACCATACTGACTTACTCTTATTATTCGCCTTGCTATATGGGATGGTAAATCTGAGTGACTTACCCATAGTAGAGCGACGATGATCAAAACCTTGTTTAAACCTTAGAATGGTATCACAATTTTTCCCTTGTACAAGGCAGCAATTGCCAACCGTAGGTTATACGGTGAGGTTCAACCCAGACCCATTTCCTGCAGGAGAAACCATAAATTGATGACCACCATGAGATATCGATAGTTGTTTAGTATTGGCACCAGACCCGTCAGATAAGAAGACCCAATCACAGAAGAACCATACCAAGATGAAATGACATGGAATTGAGGAAAAGGGTTATGCCACGACAGGAAGAGCCCAGAGTAGGAATTTTCCCGGGAATTTGAGAAGACCGACACTGTCAAGAATAACGATGGAGTATATGAGTTTTGATGGAACCGTAACAATGCTTCCAAGGGTGGTAGCACCCGAGACCCCCGGAGACGATCGATGGATTTTTAGAAGACCCCCGAACCTAATTTATTTCTTTCTAGTCTCTCTGAATCTCGAGGACGATATTCATTTTAAGGGTGGTAGGTTTGAAACATCCCAAAATTCTAAATTTTGGAATGTTATATTAAATAAATAGATTTGATTGATTGTTTGATTGTGGTGTGGTTGCTTGTGTGCAATTGAGTGAAATTTGAATTTTTTTGAAAGTTAAATGAGAGGGAATGACATGACTTTCCCAAGACTTTCACTTTGCTTTCTGATCTCCATGTATTCAAATTCTTTTCAAATACAAAACCCTAAAGAGAAGATGATATGACTTCTTCCATTTAATCAAACGAAAAATGGTTTTTGGAAAATATTTGAATTTTATTTAGAAATATTCCAAATTCAGAAACTTTAAGCAACTCAATGATTTTCATGAGAGAAGATAAAATGACTTCTTCAAAACATATGAAATATGAGTTGGGAGTTTCAAAGAATCAAATTTAACATCCCTTTGAAATTATTTCAATTTGGAGATATTTGGTTTTTATTCAAATTATTTTTCTCCAAAAATAAAATATATGGAAAATAGGGTAAAATGATTCCCTACAGTAGAAAAATGGAGAGAAATGATTTTGAAATAATTTTGGTATTTTTAAAATGATTTTTATTGGGTTTTATTGCTGTAATA
Organism: Aegilops bicornis; assembly: GCA_021605145.1. Taxonomy (NCBI): domain Eukaryota; kingdom Viridiplantae; phylum Streptophyta; class Magnoliopsida; order Poales; family Poaceae; genus Aegilops; species Aegilops bicornis. Next base: position 397,724,135 of record CM038671.1, on the reverse strand, counting down.
GCACTGTTTGCTTTATTCAAATTTTTGTGGATTTTATTTGATGCTAGAAAAATGTTTACGTTATAGAAGATCTTTTTCTGAAAATTTTAATATATTATATGCCTATCTTTTTTATTTTGTTTGTTTTTATTTTTCTTATGACTTAACACTTCTTCTCGCCGAACTGGGCCGGCCCAGCCAACCGGGCCAGCACGGCCACCACCACAGGCTCCCCGACCTCGGCCGAGGTCGGATCCGCAGACGCCGCCGCGCCGCCTCACCCCGCCTTGCCCCCTCCTCCACGCCTCTCGAGGCCGCTCGCCCTTCCCCCTTTATAAGCTGCGACCCGGGGCCCCCCTGGAGCCCGTTCGTGTCGCCTCCCGCCGCCGCAACCCCGCCGCTCGCCTTCCACCGCCCTTTTCTTCTTGCCGCCCCGCGCTGCGCTCCCGCGCCTTGCCTCGCCGCTGAAGACGAAGCCGCCGCCCATCGGAGCCGCATCCGTGCCATGCCGCCACACTTTCCGCCCCGAGCCCTGCCGGAGTTGCCCGCCGTCGCCGGAGCCAACCGTCGCCGGTAAAAACCGCCATTTTTTGTTTGTTCGGTTTTTTAAAAAACCCTTGATCGTTTTTTATATAAAACCAGTTTTGTTTAGGTTTACTTATTTAGAGACTGTTCGCTGGTTAGGTTTAGAAAACGAACATTCGCTTTTTAGTTTTTTCTTTTTCTGTTATTTTTTCGTCAGGGACCTATCTGTGATTAAAGTTTTATAAATTAGTCCCTAACCTTCAACCGATCACTACTTTTTGCTCGATTGTCCAAATCCAACGAAACCAACGCCCACTTCTTCGTTATGATCTCCTCTATCCAGATAATTAACTTGAACATATTTTTGAAAGTTTGAAATTTGAATTCAAAGAGATTTGTATTTGAACTTCGTTTGATCATAACTCGAGTTTTATAACTCCGATTTAATTGATTCTTTTGCAAATCGAAGCTCTTGACCTAAACTTTCTGATAAGGCCAAATTCACCTAATTTTGGTACTGTTAGGATTTTTTTTTCTTTTGCAAGAGTTATTTGTTTGTTTTCGAAGTTTTCCGGGATCTTTTCTTTGATTCTTTTGCATGATTGCTTATGTGTGTTTACTATTGCTTGCTTACGATAGATTGACTAGAGTGTGACGAGTAGAACTATCAGGAGTTATGAGTGCGAATCATGTTCATCAACAGTACAAGGCAAGTTCACACTTTGATCATACTTTTCATTACCCAGTTTTTATGCATTAGTTTCAACCCTCAAACATTGCATGAGTAGGATTTGATAACATGTGGGTATTGGGGAGTAGTTCATGAGGTAGGAACCTATTGTCTTGCATTCAAACCCAGGTGTTACTACGTTATGCTTATACTGCTATGCTATGCTCGTAGACGTGGTTTGGTTTTGAGAGAATTCATGAAAGATGTGAGAGTTAGTTTTAACTAAGGTTGAACTTAAGGTGGCTACTTTAATACACATCTGGGTGGATTGGTTGGGGCACCCTGGAGCACCCAGTGGTTTGTCCGGGCACCTGGAGAACCTAGTTCTTGCCCAAGGGAATCCCGGAGTACCCGTGTGATCATCCTATGGAATGACACCCAGCCTCAAAGGGATCATAAGATTATTCATGCTGGAAACTTCCGTGTGCAGCCACAAGCCATTATGGGCTCTGGCATAGTTGAGTATGTTGTGTGACCTCTTTCAGTGGTAGGCTAGCAAATGTAGGGGAAAGTAGGTGTAACTGTCTACCCAGAGTAAAGAGTTAATGCTTCTGAAAGAGTGTGTCTCGGTCATCCGTTTCTCAAACACCTTGTAGTGCGAGAAAGCCAACGGAGGAGATCGAGTCTTTGGGGAAAAGTGCGCGAAATCTCTGCAGTGTGTACAAACTAATCATGATTAGCCGTGTCCCTGGTTATGGACATCTTGAGTATCTAGTTCTTGAATTATCATGTTGATCTCATCACTGTACTTAATTAATTTGTTGGGTTGATAATTATTAATTTGGGATTGAGTTGGAGGAACCTTCTCAATATTTCAACAAACTTTGTAGTTCAATAAAATATATTCCTTTGTTGTAGGGGAAAATTGGCTTTATGCAAAAAAATAACTTAGAGCCTCCACTAGCCAAATATGCATGTAGTGATAGCCATTATTCAGCATTGCTCTACATTGTGAAATTGCCAGTACATCCAATGTACTGACCTACATGGCTGCAACGTCTCATGTTGCAGGATCTTACAACGAGTAAGTGATACGTTAGGGTTACGATTTCTACACTCAACTTTGCCGTTGGTGTTGATGGGAATCCACAACCTTGTTGTGTAACATCCCAAATTTTCAATTTGGAATGTTATACATAGGTCATCTATGCATATCATATTTTATTGCATCTTCGTTCCGCAATCCTCGAAATCCTAAGCAACTCAAGGACCCTCAGAGAAAGTTGGGGATTTTTGATTTTAATTATTTTTCTCTCCGAAAAATATTTCTTATTAAAACAAATGAGAGGAGATAACATGACTTCTCCAAAACAATTGAAATATTGGAGGAAAAATGTTAAAATCATTATTTGGATTTTATTTGATTTTATTTGGAATTTTATTTGCCCTAGAAAAATTTGCATGTTTTAAAAATTGCATCTTAGGGGCTAAGAAAATGTTCACCTCGTCCTAAATATTTCATTTAGACGGTGAAAATTTATTTTGGTATTTTTAGATTTTTATTTATTTTTCTAGGATTTTTCTAAGTTCATGAATTTATTTAAAAAAACTTGCGGCATGACTGTGCCCAAGGCCCGGCCAGTCGGCCGCCGCCGCCTTCCTTGTGGCCAGGCGCCAAGACGGACGCCGAGGGGATCCCGAGCCGGACTCCTCCCGGGCGCCCCTTCCCAAGCCACCGCTGCCCTCCTCCTTAAATACCGCCCGCCGCCAACCACCACCACCGCCATCTGCCTCCCGCCGCCCGAGCCGAGCCGAGCTGGCCGCCGCCGCCGCCGCCGCCTCAAGGCCACCCCGCCTCACGGAGTCCCGCCCCACCCCGCTAGCCTCACGGGAGCTGCCCGCTCACGAGGACCTCGCCGGAGGTACCGCCCGAGTCGCCGTTTTTTTTAAGAAAAGAACCACTTCGGGTTTTTTTAGAAAAACCCTAGTTTTGTTTTTTTATATAGATCGGTTTTATTCTCTGGTTTATTTATTTAGCGAGCGTTCGCTCGTTAGTTCGTTCCAACGAACGCGTTCTTTGTTTAGTTTCAGTTAACGAACGTTCGTTCGATAAACTGTTCGTCGCTTTTCTTTTTATCGGATTTATTCCGCGTTTTCCTGATCGCGATTTGTGATCCGATTTTCGATCTAGTATAACTCTTCGCTCGTTTATCGGAATAAGGCGATTCAAGCGCCTGGAGTTTCATCTCAAAACCCTCATTCCGAATAACCAACTCAAACCAGCTTTTGCCTCTGTAAAATTTGACCCTAGTTCAGATTAGTAAACGGATCTTATTTCTTTTGCCGTTTGAGTTCGTTGCTCGGTTTGGTTTGATTTTTTTTGCGAACCGGAGTTCTTAAGTTGAACTCTCCGGTCAACCTCTTTGAGTTGAGTTTTGCTTGTGCATCTTTGCTTGTTGCTTATGTATGTTATTGTTTGCTTGCAATAGAATTCCCGGAGTGCGAAGCGTGTTACTACGAGTCCCTAGGATTCACGGATCGTCAGCAAGGCAAGTAACACTTTGATCATAATCTTTTCATACCCAGTTTTTATGCATTAGTTCCAACCTCAAAAATTGCATGATTAGGATGTCATTAACTTGTGGGTTGGGAAGTAGTAGTTGAGGTAGAACCTATTGCCCTGTTACTATCAAACCCTTGGGAGTTACTTCTACGCTTGCTTATTATTGCTATGCTATGCTCGTAGACATGGATTGGGTTTGAGTGTATTCCATGACAGATGTGAGATTGTTAATTAATGGTTCAACTTAAGGTGGCAACTTAAATACACATCTCGGTGTATTGAGGCACCTGAGGAACCCAGTGTTGTCTGTTTTTTTTTGGAAATCCCGGCGTACCCTTGTGATCTTCCTATGGACCGCCACCCAAGCTCAAAGGGAACTGGGATTATTCATGCTAGAAACTTCCGTGTGCATCCACAAGCTATTATGGGCTCTAGCATAGTTGAGTAAGTTACGTGAAGCTCTTGAAGAGGTAGATCAGCAGGTAGTGGGTTTTGTAGGTTTGGTATGGTCTACCCGGAGTAGAGAGTTAATGTTTCTGAAAGACTATGCCTCGGTCATCCTTTCTCAAACACCATGTAGTGCGAGAAATCAAAGGAGGCGATCGAGCATTGTGGGGAAAAGTGCGCAAACCTCTGCAGAGTGTACAATCTAATCATGGTTAGCCGTGTCCCCGGTTATGGACAATTCTGAGTATCTAGTACTTGAGTATTCACATGTATCTCATCACTCTAAATTTAATATTGTTGGGATGTTAACTACTTTAATTTGGGATTGAGTTGGGGTTATACCTTCTCAATGATGTTTCAACCACCATGATAGTTAAAATAAAATAGATTCCTTTGTTGTAGGGAAAAATTGGCTTTTCGCAAAAACTATAACCATAGAGCTTTCCACAAGCCATATATGCATCCAAAAGGAAGAGTTGGTGGATCAGGTCGAACAGGCTTTTTTCATCTCCCGAAACCCAGGCCCTCTCCCCAAAACTCCACACCAAGCCTTTAGATACGCAAATATGAGCTTGCCTTGGCTTTATTGCCCTTATCGGATGGAAGTTACAATAGCATTATTCTGTTCCTGTTGTACTGTGTTATATTGCCAGCATATTCCATGTGCTGACCCGTTCACGGGCTGCAACGTATTATGTTGCAGACTTTTCAGACGAGGAGTAAGGATTCGTTAGGTTGTTGCCGTGCAGCTCAGCTATGCCGTTGGAGTTGATGGACTCACTTTATCTTCCAAGCCTTCCGCTGTTATCGCATTAGATGGCCTTAAGGAATATTATTGTAATAAGTTCTATTTTGATACATTCGATGTAATAAGTGTGTGATTGCTACTCTGTTATAAATACTTCGAGTACTGTGTGTGTGTCAGCATTACCGATCCAGGGATGACACTGAAACACAGAGACTTGACCATCTGAGGTCGGGTCGCTACAAGATGGTATCGAGCACACCGAGTGTAGGACACGACCACTAAGATAAACCATAGGACACTCTTCTCTACTCATTTCTGACTCCTCTCCATTTTCCACTCTTTAGGATGACGGAGATGAAGAACAAGTTTGCACAACCGGATGAAGACACACCTTTTGGACGCCATTTGAATTAAGTCACTAGGTACTTGAACATTGCAATACCAAGCTTCACCGGGATGTACAATGCCACTCTACCAGAAGAGGAGCGCTGGATGATTCAAGTACAAGTTCCAGGAAGAACGTTCTCACCAACTTCTAAGCCCATAGAGTTTTATTTCGAAGCACCCACCTGGAGTCTTGGCAAGAGTATGGTAGCTCACATTACCATGGGACGCATTGGAGAAGTCTACAACAGGGAGCTTAAAGACACCATCTACCAAATATGTGGGCGCCAATGGGAAGTAATCAGCACCAAGAAGGATGGATCCATTGCAGCTTTCATCCAGGAGTTAAATCAGCACATTCGGACGTCAGAGAACCGGATGTCTTGTGCAGACATGATGGAGTTGAAGAAGGCGAAGACTAAGATCATCGAGCTGGAGGAAGAACTCAAGTTTACACGTGATGGATATGAGGAGGAAATCAAGATACTCATCGAGAAGAACGACGATCTAGTCAAGAAGATCGGAGTATTCATGGGAGGATCCGCACCGGAAGAAGAGGAAGAAGATCCCACTTGCCGGATAACTACATCATCATCGTTACACCGATTCCGATCCAAGTGATGATGACTACGAAGATGAAGTCGAGCGGACATCATGGAGTCTTCCACCGATCAAAGTTTTTAGATGACCACCATATATTAGTAGTATTCCCCCATGTAACCAGTAGTAGCTGAGCACTTTTGCGATAGTCCTAGACCGTTGTATGCCCTTGCTTGATTGATTGAGTGAAATGATTGTGTTTGCCTCATGTGCATATGGGTAGTGTTTTCTCACTAGACCTTTTTCTATTCTAATCTCTTCCATCTAAACCCATCAGATGCCTCCGAGACGTGACACCGGTTTTGTTTTCCCACCGGAGCTCACCCAGTTGATCCAGCAACAGAATGCCTTGATGCAATTGCTAGTTCAAAACCAGGGAAACAACAACAACAACAACAATAACAACCCGCCGCCAGTGGACAATTTAGCCCGTTTTCTGAGGTTACAACCGTCGGTGTTTTCCAGTAGCACCGAGCCAATAGTTGCTGATGATTGGCTACGCCGTATTGGAAGGGAGTTAACCACCGCAGGATTCACGGATGCTGAGAAGGTGCGCTTTGCCGACATCAATTGGATGGACCAGCAGCCGCATGGTGGGAGCATTACACAACTACTTTTCCTATAGCCAATGTCACTTGGGACCAGTTTCAGCAAGCCTTTCGCACGGCCCATGCCTCAACTGGAGCCATGCAGATGAAGAAGCGCGAGTTTCACAACTTACGCCAGGGGAACCGTACTGTGGCCCAGTACGTGGATGAGTTTAGTAAGTTCTCACACTATGCCCCTGATGATGTGGCCACAGATGCCGCGAAGCAGGAGAAGTTTATGGAAGGGCTGAACGATGAGATGAGCATGCAGTTGATGGTGGCAACTTTCAACAACTACCAGGAGTTGGTAGACAAGGCCCTCATGATTGAAGGAAAGCAGCAACCAATTGAGAGTCGTAAGAGGAAGTATGGACAAGGGAAGTACAACTCAGGAGCTCACCAGAAGCCTCGCTTAACCCCGAACTCGGGAGAACTTGTTCATAACCATGGAGGCCATAACCATACTGGAGGAGGATCGCATAACTACAATGGTGCGAAGAATGGGAATGGGAACGGAGTTAATAACAACCAGAACCGCCCAAACCCATCTACACTCGCCAAGAGGGACTTAAGCCAAGTCACTTGCTTTAAGTGCGGGAAGACATGGCACTATGCCAATGATTGCCCTGAAGGAAGGAATGGAAACTGAAATGGCGGCGCTGGGAAGAAGCCAAATCCATTCATCAAAGGCCAAGTGAACCACGTTAATGTGGAGGAAGTTGAAGATCAGCCGGACGCGGTAATAGGTAAGTTTTTGGTTAAGTCATTTACCGCTATTGTTCTTTTTTGATTATGTTGCATCGCATTCATACATATCAAGGGGATTTGTGGATAAGTTTAAGTTACCAACCCAAACCCTTAGAACCCCACTTTTAGTGAGCTACTTTGGAAGCAGTACATGGCTAGCAGATGGTGCACCCAGATACCCATAACCATTGGGACACATGTTTTTCCGTCTGACCTAATTATCTTGGAGTCACAAGGATTGGATGTGATATTAGGTATGGACTGGATGTCAAAGTATGTAGGAAGTATTGATTGTGCTAGAAAATCAATATATCTTACCACCCCGGAGGGAAAAAGGATTAAGTATGTATCCAGGCATGTGCCTAGGAGGAGCCAAGTGAATGCCCTCACGGGAGTTGTACAGGAGGAAGTGCCTGTAGTAAAAGATTTTCCGGATGTTTTTCCAGAGGAGTTACCAGGCATGCCACCGGATCGAGACATTGAGTTCTTGATAGAACTATTGCCAGGTACGGGGCCAATATCCAAGAGCCCTATCGGATGCCCGCAAATGATCTGGAGGAAATTAAGAAGCAGATCAAGGAGTTATTGGAGAAAGGTTATATTCGAAGGAGTTCATCACCTTGGGGAGCACCGATTTTTGGTCGAGAAGAAGGATAAATCCCTGAGGATGGTTGTTGATTACCGAGCCTTGAACGAAGTAACGATAAAGAACAAGTATACAATACCAATGATCAATGATCTGTTTGATCAGTTGCAAGGAGCTAAGGTGTTTTTGAAGATTGATCTACGATCGGGATACCATCAGTTGAAGATTCGAGAAAAGGATATACCCAAGACAACGTTCACCACGCGATATGGATTATATGAGTATATGGTCATGTCGTTCGGACTGACTAACGCCCCTGCCTATTTCATGAGTATGATGAACAAGGTGTTTGTCGGTGTCAAAACCGGCGGATCTCGGGTAGGGGGTCCCGAACTGTGCGTGTAGGCGGATGGTAACAGGAGACAAGGGACACGATGTTTTTACCCAGGTTCGGGCCCTCTCGATGGAGGTAATACCCTACTCCTGCTTGATTAATATTGATGATATGGGTAGTACAAGAGTAGATCTACCACGAGATCAAGGAGGCTAAACCCTAGAAGCTAGCCTATGTTATGATTGTTGTTCGTCCTACGGACTAAAACCCTCCAGTTTATATAGACACCGGATAGGTTAGGGTTACACAGTCGGTTACAATGGTAGGAGATCTACATATCCGTATCGCCAAGCTTGCCTTCCACGCCAAGGAAAGTCCCATCCGGACACGGGACGAAGTCTTTAATCTTGTATCTTCATAGTCCAAGAGTCCGGCCGACGGTGAGAGTTCGGCTATCCGGACACCCCCTAATCCGGGACTCCCTGAGTAGCCCCCGAACCAGGCTTCAATCACGATGAGTCCGGCGCGTTGATTGTCTTCGGCATAGTGTCCGACTTCTGATAAATGCTGCGCTCCTCGGCTTCTACGCCCGATAATGGCCATCTTCCACGTGTTTGAATGAATGCGAATAGCCAGGGTATTTTTACAATTACCCCCCTAGCCGCGCAAATGAGCCACCTATAAAAGGGGCAAGGATCTAGATCTGAGTCACACCATCCCCCCTTTGCAAGCTTTCATCGGAGCGCCTCTGACCAAAGCCCATTCCATCATGGACAGTCGATGCGGCTCCTCCTCTCGCGCTCCGGCCCCAGCCAGAAATTGGGAGAGATGCTCGATCCGCATAGCGAGCTAGTTATACTCCAAGCCAAGGGATTTCTCCTCCGGCCTTCATGGTTCCGGTTCGAGCCGGACTTGCCACCTACAAGGGCGGAAAGCAAGCGGAGAGCGTCCCCGATCCCTCTAAAGGAGAGCGGGTGTGCTTCATCTCTTATCTAGTAAGAGGACTCGAATTTCCAATCCATCCGTTTCTCCGGGGGCTCTTGGAGATTCACGGCCTCCAATTGCACCACCTTACTCCTGCCTCCATCCTGCACATCGCGGGCTTCGTGGCCCTTTGCGAACTATTCTTAGGCGTCGAGGCTCATTTCGGACTGTGGAAGAGAATATTCTGCCTAGTACCCCGTTCTCATGAGGGGACAATATATCAAGTGGGCGGAGCCGAGCTATGGCGCATCACCGGGACCGGATACCTATCCGGAACCCCAAAGAAGGCGTCCGGAGACTGGCCTTCAGAATGGTTTTATATGGAGGACGTCCCGCTGGAGAATCCTGTTCGGATCGGCCTTTCGGAGTTCAGCAATGCTCCTCTGAAGAAGCACCTAAGCTGGCGCCCTCGGAGCCCCCGGAGAGAAGATGACCGGAACATCCGTTATTTGATGAGCCGAATAAGGTTACTGGTTCATGCCGGATTGACCATGACAGGAGTCATGGCAATCTGCATTATGAGGGGAGTGCAGCCGCTCCAATACAGGGCCATCCCATGTGGGACTTCAACGGGAGGACGATGCCACCCGCCATGGCCATAAAGGGCGAGGATCGGTCACGAACTGGTGAAGATCTTGTCCGCCATGTACAAAGGAGAGGAGGAGGATTTCCTCCGTGTCAACCCATTGAAGGAGTTTTCTTGAATAATCCTCGGCTGGGTAAGCAAACATCCTTGTGACCTGTCGATCCATGTTCCCGTAGTTAAATATCTCATTTCATGGTTTTTATGAGAACTGCGCGGACTGTGGAGAAGATATACAGCCCGCCCCCACAACCCGAGGATCCGGAGCGGTCCCTCGATCCGACCTCCGAAGAGGATCCGGATATAACGGTGGAGTTGATCGACGGGGTGTTCTACCAACTTAGCATCGACAATGCTTTGGTAGCCATTACGGCCGATTACCCCGGAATACTTCCAGCCCCACAGGTAATTGAGACCAAGATCCCAAAACCCTGATAATGACCCATCCATGCATATTCTTGATCACCGTATACCAATGGTGTTTCGCAGGGGGTACCTTCGAGGCGGGAAGCCGAACTGCGGCTGGCCAACAAGGCAGCGCCTCAAGAGTTAAAAAGAAGTGCGGTCCGGATCGAAACTCCGCCGCAACGGTATGGCATGTCACCATACTCCCAGGATTGATTCCTGGAAGGCATACTAACGCTGATGCTCTTTTCAGGAAAAAGAGCGGTCGCCGGACTGGGTCCGGAGAGGCTGCCGATCGAACCTTCACCGGACAAGCTTCAAAGCCGGGTCCGGAGGCTGAGGCGAGCACGAGAGTGCGTCGGATGCTCCTCCGACAGAGGATGCCCACAAGTTGTCCGCCACCAACTCCGAGGTGGAGAGCGCCTTGAATCATAGGAGCCGCCGGACAGTTCTTCGTGACGCGTGTTTCTCCTAAGAGGCCTTGAATGCCTTTGATTCGGGAGATGCGCACCTCCGTGCCGCTCAAGATGGTCTAGCCAGAGCCACGGAGCAGTATGTGAAGGACATACGGGTAAGGAAATTTGAAAGTTATATATGCCAGTAGCCCCCGAGACTTAAAATAGTTAGAATAACTGATTTAAGGATAATTTTGTTATGCAGGATCTTACAAAAAAGAATACCCGACTGTCCCAGGAGCTGGAAGAGTGCATGGCCCAACTTGAGGCCGCACTAGCCGCTACGGGGGGAGCCACAGAGACCCCCTATGGTAATATACGCTTCAGAAGATAAATAATTTATGAAGTGCGGCGGGTGTGTAAATCTGACAAAAACATTGCAGATGGCGCCGGACTAGATCCGGACAAGCAACAGCTCTTACGCCAGTTAAAGGCCGGCGAGAGCGTGCTTACGAGGGTGCGGCAGGAGAAGAATAACCTCCAAGACGCCAACACCAAGCTGGGCGAGGAACTAAAGGACGTTCGTGCCCAGTTAGCTGACTCCGTAAAGGATAATCGGCGGCTTCGTCTCGGCATTTTTAGTAAGTGCTTGCGCGAACTTTGAAAAGAGTTCGGCAAGGAAGGCCATTAACATAAACATGTTTGTAGGTTTGCTCACAGGTCATCCTGAGGAGGAGATGCCCAGTTCTTCGGGTGATCATATTCCCGAATTGCGTCCACCGCATTTAACGAGTCCGCAGGTGATGAAAGGCATTAGCCAAGCCTTGTGGCCATCTATCTCCCCGCCTCAAGGCATTGGGGAGCCGGGCGAAGCGGATTCAAGGAGCACGGTGGCGCTCCGGCTATGGAAGATATCGGCCTGCCGTCAAGGCGCCAGGAGGCTCGGGCCATGGTGAAGACGCAGTACACGGTTGTCGACCCAAACCACATGGCCGAGGTCGGACCTGTGGGGCTGGATGGGATGGAGATCCCTGTAAGCTTAGTGTACGGCCAAGTAGAATTGGCCGCCAAGTATTCCCAGCAAGATTGTAGATGGCATTGAGGAGGAATACAATGAGTCGAATTGACTATGTAAAAATATGACATGAAAAAATGTCTTCTAGCCGGATTGTAGATCGTTGTAGCGACCCGACCTCAGACGGTCAAGTCTCTGTGTATTTGTGCCATCCCTGGATCAGTATGCTGGCACACACAGTACATCAATGTATATATCAAAGTGCAATCACATGTATAAATAACGTAAAACTGATATATACCTCATATGTCTCAGCGGAAACAATCAACGGGTGTGGAGTCCCATCAACGCCATCGGCGGGTTGAGTGTAGACCGTAACCCTGTACCGTACTCTTACTCGTCAGAAGAAAGTATCTGCAACATGATACGTTGCAGCCGTGTAGGTCAGTACATTGAATGTACCGGCAAGATGACAACACGAGAAAACAGATGATAAACTATACTATATGCAGTATGGCTTTGTGGCTCTGTATCTGAGTTTTGTTTGCGTAAAAGCTGGTTTTATTTTCCCTACATCAAAGGAATAAATGAAGTCTGTACTATAGAGTTTTCTATCATGACATGGTTCCGCCAACCGATGTCTCATAGCCCAAATTCATCATAAGTTGCCCACAATTAAGTTATCATCCGGTGTTGAGAGTTCCGAGATAGATCCAAGTCCAGAGGCTCAAATTTTCCATAACCGGGACACGGCTAATCGATTAGGTTTAAACCCTCTGCAGAGGTTTGTACACTTTACCCGCAAGATTCGATCCCTCTTTTACGTTCTCGCACTTCGTGGTGTTTGAGAACAAGATGACCTAAACATGGTCTTCGAAGAGTTCCCCGACCACCGTCCGGTGCTCATCCAATCCTACCGTAGTTCTACATCCGCTAGCACCGTCCCAGCCAGAGTCACAACTAAGGTCAACCAAGCCAGAGCCCATAGTGACTTGCGGTTGCACAGTAAGCTTCGGGCATGAAGTATTCTTCCATCTCTTTGAGTCTGGGTGAAGCTTTCCGCAAGATGTCATGGCGCTTCTCCATGCATCCCGCCATCCACTGGTTTCTCCAGGTGCCCACAACCGTCCTTCACCCAAAGAGTGTGTATTGAATTCTTGTCTCGAGTCTTGAAGTCTTGAGGCCTTGAAGATGCAGATCCTTGCAGATGTCATCATGGAGTTGTCATCATTGACGTAGAGTCCTCCTTCTTCACACCACTCTCGTGCACTCATACCAAACCCCGTCTACTATAGCATAGCATTAAAATAAATAACGTCCCGGGCTTGGTAACAGGGTGATGGGTTCCTACCTCATGCATACTAATCAACTACCAGAATTCAATATCACTACTGGAGGGTGGTTGCAAAGATGCCACTAAATGCAATAAAACATAGGTATGAAAGCATGGTCAAAGTGAACTTGCCTGGTAAGTTGATGAAGATAACAACACTCTCGAATAATGACTTGGTAGAACTATTCGTCACTCCGCTGAAAATCTATATAGTCAAACATAGCATTCATATAAGCAAACATCCTAGCAAACAATTCTAACACTCATAATAAAACCAACAAATAAAAATGCAAATCAAGGGACACCAAATAAAAACAAAGGAAAACTACACAACAAAACTACTAAAGAAAACTCTAAGACATAACACAAAATAGTTTTGCCCTAAGTAAAACTTAACCAAGAAAATACTAAACTAATAAACTAATAGAAAATACAAAGTAAAATAACTAAGTTAACAGAAGCTATTTTTTCCATAAAATTTTATTTGCAAAAAGAAACAAATAAAAGCTTTTATGAAACACTAACTATGACCTAAACAAGTTTTCGTACAAAACTAAGTAAAATAATTTTTTTTAAATAAAAACAAATTTTCTTTTGTTGACTAACAGAAAAAAAACTAAATTTTTCAAGAGTGACAAAAAGAAACAATTTAAAACTAATAAAACAATGAAGAAAAGACTAAAACAAAACTATAACTAAAACATTACTGTTTTGCTAAGAAAATTAATTTAAAATAAACTAAAACAAATAAATATATTCTACTGGATAGACAAAACCATAATAAAACAATAGCAAAAAGAATCAATCAAAAATACGTTGTAAAACTCAAAATATGACCAAAATAGTGATTTGAACAAATTTCAACATATTCAAATTTAAACTACTGAAATTTGAAATCCAAGTGCGCCAACAGAAACTTTAATAAATTTTGAATCTAATGCAAAAAGAATCTCTTAATTTGGATTAAAAACCTAAAAGTTATAAGCAATATAAAATCAGAACTATTCTGTTTTTAAAACAGAAACGAAAATAACAAAAAAAAAAACTAACGGGCGCTACGGGGGTGTGCGAGCTGAAACTAAACAGCGCTCAGGCGGAAAATAACCGAACGTACGGGCTAAAAGAGAAAGTCCGATCGGCTAAACCGACTATACCTGAACCGATCTAAACCAAAAAAAACCCGGAACTAAACCGATCTATAAACAGAAGATCAAACCGATCGTTACATCTAATCTGGCGCGTCAATAACAGATCGGACGGTGAAGGGAAGTGGAGAGCTCACCGCGGGGAAAGGTCGACGGCGAGCGGCTCGGATGTCGCCGGCGGCGGCGCTCGATCGTCGGCAGGCTCCGGAGAGGGAATGCAGGCGGGCCGGCGTTCGACAGCGAAGTCCATCGGTGGTCGAGATGGTGCCACAGTGGGACGGAGGAGGTCGGCGGCGAGGGGAGGCGGCGGTGGCGTTCAAGGCGTCAGCGGTGGCGGCGCCCGGTGGGTTTCGGGCTCATGAAGTTGTTGGGAAGGTGTAGTCGATGGAGGGATCACGATGGTGGTGGCGGCAGGTCTCGGGGAGGTCGAGGCGGCTCTAGGGCATCAATGGTGCGGGCGGCGGTGCTCGGCTCCCATGAGAGATTACTGGCGAGGCAAAGGGTTTGGCGAGGAAAGGAGGAAGCAGGTCGAGGAGAGCATATATAGGGGGGGCGATTCTTGGAGGAGGGGTGAGTCGGGGAGAGGATCCCGTAGAATCCGGGATTCGGCGGGCGGCGTTCTTTGACGGCGCGTGACTTCAAGGAGGAAGAAGGGTGCGGGCCCTCTGGAAGCGAGAGGCGAGCGAGGGAGGAGCGGGCAGCCGGCCAAGGCGTTCGGCGGCGGCGATCGGCCAACTGGCCAGCGGAGGTGGGCCGAGGAAAGGGAGAGGGGGAGATGGGCCTCCGGGGCTTCGGCCGTTTGCATTTTTTTATAAAACATAGACAATAAAACAAACACAAATAAATATAAATAATATTATATAGACATATAATAGATCACAATTTTCAGAAAAAGATTTCCTACAACATGGACTCTTTTTCAAGTTCAAATAAAATCATCAAAAATTTACAAAACTCAAATAGTGTTGCTGTTGCAATAAAACCCAACAAAAATCATTTTTAAAACACCAAAATGATTTCAAAATTATTTTCTCCTAATTTTCCGTTGAAGGGAATCATTTTACCCTTATTCCCATTTATTTATTTTTAGGAGAAAAATAATTTGAATAAAATCAAATAATTCCAAATTGAAAGGGATTTTAAAATACTTCCAAATGACTTTCAATTTGATTCTTTTAACTTCCAACTCATATTTCATGTAATCTGAAGAAGTCATTTTATCTTCCCTCATGAAAATCATTGAGTTGCATAAAGTTTCTGAATTTGAAATATTTCCAAACGGAATTCAAATCTTTTCAAAACCCTTTTCATTTATTTAAATGGAAGAAGTCATATCATTTTCTCTCTAGAGTTTTGTGTTTGAATTGAATTTGAATTCGTGGATATCAAAAGGTAAAGTGAAAGTCGGGGAAAGTCATTTCATTCCCTCTCATTCAACTTTCAAAAAAGTTTCAAATTCCACTCAATTTCACTCAATCAATCACACAACAAACAATCAATCAATCAAAACTATTTATTTATTATAACATTCCAAAATTTAGAATTTTGGGATGTTACAAACCTACCACACTTAAAATGAATCTCGTCCTCGAGATTCAAGAAACTAACAAGAAAGGGTTAGGGTTGGGGGTCTTCTAGCAAATGTTTTGGTCGGAAAGGTCAGGGGTGCTACCACACTTAAAAACAAGGTTACGGTTCCAATAAACTCAGATACTTCCTTTGGAGTGCTGACAATATATGTCTCTTCACATATCTTACAATAGCTCCTTCATTAACGCTCTTCTGTCAGAAGCATAGCGTTTGCCTCAAAATCTTGGGTCGGTTCGTCAAAGTTGAAGTTAAATCCAGACCGGATCTTCTTAGCTGATAGGTCTGTGTCCATTCTAGACAACTATCGAAATACTCATGGTGGTCTACCATAATGTTTTCTGCAGAAAAAGGGCCTTGGCTTCATTCTCACCGTATAATCTACGATTGGCAACAACTGCCATGTACATGGGTTTATCATCATACCATTCTAAGGCTTAAGCAAGGCTTCAACGAGCGTCGTCACTTTACTATGGGTAAGTCTCTCAGATTTACCATTCCAAATAGCAAGAGCGAATGATACGAGTAAGTCGGTATGGTGATCAATCCATTCCGCACCCAGATCATTACCATTTATAAGGTTTAGCGAATCTCGTATTTCTAACACTCGGGCATTCTCACAAGCATTGCAGAATTTCTCCTGTATTGAACAGGGATCAGGTAAATCCTTTGGTTCTGCAAGCCAAACAAAACATCTATCGTTTCTTCACCACTCTCGTGTTTTGCGTAACCTCCCTACGAAGCGTATGCTTGATTGAATCACCGATTCTTCCAAATTTCTTCCTTCATCAAGGTTACATCTGTTCCTTTTCAAAATCCTGGGCCTGTAGGTTATGGCCCACTTCAACACTAGTGCAGCTTTAACTCATCCCTGGAGTAACTCTCTTGTTCCATATTACACCTCCTTTAAATCCAGTAGTACTCTGTTTCTTCATACCATCATATCAAAAGCAAAACTCCAACTTTTTTTTCCTCGAACTACAGTCCGTGGAATATATATTTTCTTATCCATTAGTCTAGTCTTCTTCACAGGGTACTACCACCCTTAAAATGCACAAATTCTTCCATAGACCATATTTTTCTCATATCCTCGAAAATGGTCAAAACTCTTTGTTCATGGAGTAACAACCCATTAAATTCAACATATGAAATCATCACACCTTAACTTTATTGATTCATGCATTCATTACAATCTCTGAGCACCCATTACATAACTCAACTCATCGAACTCATGAAAATGAAATTGCTTTCTGTTACTCTTGTTTCCAATATCAAAATTCCAACTACTCAACTCCAGCTTTCATCTTGTCGGGACATTTAGTAGCATAATGTCCTGCTTCCTTGCAATGAAAACAAATAACTTTCGATAAGTCTTTGGGCTTCTTGGAGATGGTGTCTACTCTTTGGGTTCTTGGCTTCTTCTCTGGACATTTACCAACAGTAATGACCTAAATCCTTGCACCTGTAACAAGTGATATTACTCAGGTCCTTCTCTCTGAAATTGGGTTGTTCTGTGGATGCCTTCGTTTCCTCTTCCTGGATTTCTCCGTAATGTTCAGGGATTCTATTTCCCGAGGGTCAAACTTCACTTCTGCTGTCGGGAAGTCTCCGAGATATTCTTCTCTTTCCTTGGTGCAATACTAGGAATAATGCCCTTCTTCTCCACATGAATAACAAGCGTTCGAGTAGAATCTGATTAGGCCTTCTCCATCAGTGTCTTCAACACATTCCTTCATCACAGGTTTTTTCATAACTTCTCGGAGGGCTTCTTTCATTCCTTCTTCCTGCTCCTGAATAGTTTGTTGCACCATGGGGTAAATGTGACCTTTGAGTCGGGTAGTGAGTGGTTCCTTCACACAAGAAACAAGTCACCGACTAGTTGGGCATTCCTCAGTGGGTGTTTCTCCTCACAATGAGGGCATCCATCCTTGTGTTCCTCTGGGTGTGTCCTATTTCTCCATAAATCTTGCAAGCACAAGGTTTCTTCTTCGGGTTATCATAGTGCTTCCGGATAAGACGGGATCTCAACCGAGTCTTCTTGAATTCCTCCCAAGTTCTTGCTCCATTAAATCCTTGTATGGCTTGATGCATTTTCCACTGTGTTGCGGCACTTTCTCAGAAAGCAATCAAGAGCGTATTGAACCTCATACTTCCTTGGAATCAATTTTTTCTAAATTGATTCTCCATGTTTTGAATCCATAGCTGCCTCCAACCGAGTCATCGGTCCAGAGAATAGCAGACCAACTTCATTCATCATCTATGGGGTCCAAAAGTTTTGGGATGAGATATGAGAGAGGTGGGGAAGAATACACACAATACAAACAATAGTTTTGAAGAAACAGGTTTTATTTTGGGGCTGTCGGAAAACATCAAACAAATGACAACTCACAAATCATCGCATCTAACATAGGTGTATAACAGGGGTTTGGTCTCTAAAGGTCAAATAATTCTTCAGGAACTTCAAATTCTTCAAGTCTTCAGAGTCTTCAATTGTTGCAGCTGCAATTCTTCCAATGCATGGTGAAATCCTCTTTACTCTGAAATGGCCATCAGTTGTCCGATATCTTTAATTCTTGGAGTGACTTCATTGATCTTCCGTGTGGTCAAAAGGGAAAGGTGTATATTCTAACTATTTGAAGTCGAGGAACTACTTGATAAAATCAAAAGATGAGAAGCAAAGGATCCTTTTGAAAATAAAGTTTTTGAGACATCCTGTCCTAGGGGCTTTCCGATTTCTAGGGTCACGTTCTCAGTCAACATGTGCTCGATATAATATTCATGGCGACCCGACCTCAGACGGTCAAGTCTACGTGTATTTGTGCCATCCACTGAATCAAGATCTTTGGCTTTACAGTACATCAATGTATATATCAAAGTGCAATCACATGTATAAATAACGTAAAACTGATATATACCTCATATGTATCGTGAAACAACAACGGGTGTGGAGTCCCATCAACGCCATCGGCGGGTTGAGTGTAGACCGTAACCCTGTATCGTAACTCTTACTCATCGAGGAAATATCTGCAACATGATACGTTGCAGCCGTGTAGGTCAGTACATTGAATGTACCGGCAAGATCACAATAAGAGAAAACAGATGATAAACTATACTATATGCAGTATGACTTTGTGGCTCTGTATCTGAGTTTTGTTTGCGTAAAAGCTGGTTTTATTTTCCCTACATCAAAGGAATAAATGAAGTCTGTACTATAGAGTTTTCTATCATGACATGGTTCCGCCAACCGATGTCTCATAGCCCAAATTCATCATAAGTTGCCCACAATTAAGTTATCGATCCGGTGTTGAGAGTTCCGAGATAGATCCAAGTCCAGAGGCTCAAATTGTCCGTAATCGGGACACAGCCTAATCGATTAGGTTTAAACCCTCTGCAGAGGTTTGTACACTTTACCCGCAAGATTCGATCCTTCTTTTTACATTCCCCCACTTCAGGGCGTTTGAGAACAAGATGACCGAAACATGGTCTTCCGAAGAGTTCCCCTGACCACTGTCCGGTGCTCATCCAATCCTACCGTAGTTCTACATCTGCTAGCACCGTCCCAGCCAGAGTCACAACTAAGGTCAACCAAGCCAGAGCCCATAGTGACTTGCGGTTGCACAGGTAAGCTTCCGGGCATGAAGTATTCTTCCATCTCTTTGAGTCTGGGTGAAGCTTTCCGCAAGATGTCATGGCGCTTCTCCATGCATCCCGGCCATCCACTGGTTTCTCCAGGGTGCCCGTCAACCATCCTTCACCCAGTAGTGTGTATTGAATTCTTGTCTCGAGTCTTGAAGTCTTGAGGCCTTGAAGATGCAGTCCTTGCAGATGTCATCATGGAGTTGTCATCATTGACGTAGAGTCCTCCTTCTTCACACCACTCTCGTGCACTCATACCAAATCCCGTCTACTATAGCGTAGCATTAAAATAAATAACGTCCCAGGCTTGGTAACAGGGTGATGGGTTCCTACCTCATGCATACTAATCAACTACAAGAATTCAATATCACTACTGAAGGGTGGTTGCAAAGATGCCACTAAATGCAATAAAACATAGGTATTAAAGCATGTTCAAATTGAACTTGCATGGTAAGTTGATGAAGATAACAACACTCTCGAATAATGACTTGGTAGAACTATTCGTCACTCCGTTGAAAATCTATATAGTCAAACATAGCATTCATATAAGCAAACATCCTAGCAAACAATTCTAACACTCATAATAAAACCAACAAATAAAAATGCAAATCAAGGGACACCAAATAAAAACAAAGGAAAACTACACAACAAAACTACTAAAGAAAACTCTAAGACATAACACAAAATAGTTTTGTCCTAAGTAAAACGTAACCAAGAAAATACTAAACTAATAAACTAATAGAAAATACAAAGTAAAATAACTAAGTTAACAGAAGCTATTTTTTCCATAAAATTTTATTTGCAAAAAGAAACAAATAAAAGCTTTTATGAAACACTAACTATGACCTAAACAAGTTTTCGTACAAAACTAAGTAAAATAATTTTTTTTAAATAAAAAAAAATTTTCTTTTGTTGACTAACAGAAACAAAACTAAAATTTTCAAGAGTGACAAAAAGAAACAATTTAAAACTAATAAAACAATGAAGAAAAGACTAAAACAAAACTATAACTAAAACATTACTGTTTTGCTAAGAAAATTAATTTAAAATAAACTAAAAACAAATAAATATATTCTAGTGGATAGACAAAACCATAATAAAACAGTAGCAAAAAGAATCAATCAAAAATACGTTGTAAAACTCAAAATATGACCAAAATAGTGATTTGAACAAATTTCAACAAATTCAAATTTAAACTACTGAAATTTGAAATCCAAGTGCGCCAACAGAAACTTTAATAAATTTTGAATCTAATGCAAAAAGAATCTCTTAATTTGGATTAAAAACCTAAAAGTTATAAGCAATATAAAATCAGAACTATTCTGTTTTTAAAACAGAAACGAAAATAACAAAAAAAAACTAACGGGCGCTACGGGGGTGTGCGAGCTGAAACTAAACAGCGCTCAGGCGGAAAATAACCGAAACGCGTACGGGCTAAAAGAGAAAGACCGATCGGCTAAACCGACTATACCTGAACCGATCTAAACCGAATAAAAACCGGAACTAAACCGATCTATAAACAGAAGATCAAACCGATCGTTACATCTAATCTGGCGCGTCAATAACAGATCGGACGGTGAAGGGAAGTGGAGAGCTCACCGCGGGAAAGGTCGACGGAGCGGCTCGGACGTCGCCGCCGGGCGGCGCCGATCGTCAGCAGGCTCGGAGAGGGTACGGGCGGACGCGGCGTTCGACGGCGAGTCCATCGGTGGTCGAGATGGTGCCGCAGGTGGACGGAGGAGGTCGGCGGCGAGGTCGAGGCGGCGGTGGCGTTCGGGCGTCAGCGGTGGCGGCGCTCTCCGGTGGGTTTCGGGCTCGCGCGAGTTGTTGGGAAGGTGTAGTCGATGGAGGGGATCACGATGGTGGTGGCGGCAGGTCTCGGGGAGGTCGGAGGCGGGCTCTAGGGCATCAATGGTGCGGCGGCGGTGCTCGGCTCCGGCGAGAGATTACGGGCGAGGCAAAGGGTTTCGGCGAGGGGAAAGGAGGGGAACGGGTCGAGGGGGAGAGCATATATAGGGGGGGCGATTCTTGGAGGAGGGGGTGAGTCGGGGAGAGGATCCCGTAGAATCCGGGATACGGCGTGGCGCGGCGTTCTTGACGTAGCGTGACTTGCGGGAGGAGGAAGAAGGGTGCGGGCCCTGCTGTCAGCGACAGAGGCGAGCGAGGGGAGGAGCGGGCAGCCGGGCGCAAGCGTTGGGCGCTGAGCGGCGATCAGGCCAACTGGCGCGTGGGTGGGCCGAGGAAAGGGAGAGGGAGATGGGCCTCCGGGCTTGACCGTTTGCATTTTTATAAAACATAGACAATAAAACAAACACAAATAAATAAATAAATAATATTATATAGACATATAATATATCACAATTTTCAGAAAAAGATTTCCTACAACATGGACTCTTTATCAAGTTCAAATAAAATCCTCAAAAATTTACAAAACTCAAATAGTGTTGTCGTTGCAATAAAACCCAACAACAATCCATTTTGAAACACCAAAATGATTTCAAAATTATTTTCTCCTAAATTTCCGTTGAAGGGAATCATTTTACCCTTATTCCCATTTATTTATTTTTAGGAGAAAAATAATTTGAATAAAATCCAAATAATTCCAAATTGAAAGGGATTTTAAAATACTTCCAAATGACTTTCAGTTTGATTCTTTTAACTTCCAACTCATATTTCATGTAATCTGAAGAAGTCATTTTATCTTCCCTCATGAAAATCATTGAGTTGCATAAAGTTTCTGAATTTGAAATATTTCCAAACGGAATTCAAATCTTTTCAAAACCCTTTTCATTTATTTAAATGGAAGAAGTCATATCATTTTCTCTCTAGGGTTTTGTGTTTGAATTGAATTTGAATTCGTGGATATCAAAAGGCAAAGTGAAAGTCGGGAAAGTCATTTCATTCCCTCTCATTCAACTTTCAAAAAAAGTTTCAAGTTCCACTCAATTTCACTCAATCAATCACACAACAAACAATCAATCAATCAAAACTATTTATTTATTATAACATTCCAAAATTTAGAATTTTGGGATGTTACAATCGTTTGTCGTAGCGGACCTTTTTGCTTCGACCTCCGGACCCAATAGTCCGGTGTGTGTCCGAATACCTTCGTGGTTATATAAGAACCGTGGTATGCATCGAGACCAGGCGTAGGGGTCACTGTTGCTGTATCAGACAAGTGCCCAACTAGTTATGTTATATTACATGGGTAGTAAGAAACATCTTCCAGGGAGAATAGTTCCGTTAAGGGTTCCTTTCACTGGGATGCATGCCCTAAAGTGCATGTCAAAGCTGCTATAAAAGCAGAAAATCATCTGGGGCAGATGGGTAAATAGTGAAAAATCATCTTTCAGTTCACCGACCGAATATTCCCTTAAGAACGCTAGCTTTCGGCTTCACCCAGTCTGAGGTACACATCTGGTGACCCGTGATAACAATCACAGAGGTGCTCCTTTACCACCTAGCCGAACAATCGGGAACGTGGGGTAAGCACAGAGCCGAACAACCCAAGCTTGGCCAAAACTTAAGTCATATCGATATATATAATGGTGAATAAAAGGTACATGCGGAAGTTTAACGCATGTGCCGGGCATGAAAGCCGTATAAATAAGCTTCATTAAAGAAGCCCCTGTATAATGAGCGGACAAGCGTCAAGTGTGTCTTGGAAAAAGCGCAAACGAGCCTCTAGAGGCTACAAGAAGAAGAAGAAGGAAGGAGAGAAATAAAAGACAACAAAAAGCAAAAATAAAGAATGCGGATGGAGGAAGGAGACAAACTTGGAGTCCGGCACTTAGTCGTAGAATCTTCGTAGACGGGCTGCGTTCCATGGGTTCGGCTCGAGTCGGTTATCCGATGCGTTTCGCAGACGGTATGCGCCGCCGGTCAGGACCTAGTCGATGATGAAGGGACCTTCCCATTTGGGCTTGAGTTTGTCCTTTTTCTTGTCCGGTAGGCGTAGAACTAGTTCGCCAACGTTATAAGCTTTGGCCCGTACTTCCCTGCTTTGATATCTTCGAGCCTCTTTGTTGATAGAATGCGAACGAAGCTTTTGCCACGTCGCTCCTCCTCCAATGCGTCCAAATTGTCCTGCCGATCAAGCTCGGCTTCTCTTTCTTCGTACATGCACACTCGAGGTGAGTCATGTATTATGTCGCAGGGCAAGACTGCCTCTACGCCGTACACCATGAAGAATGGTGTGAATCCGGTAGTACGATTCGGCGTGGTCCGCAGCCCCCAGAGTACGGAGTCGAGCTCCTCAACCCGGCGTGTTAGATTCCTTGAGGGACCGCACTAGTCCGGGTTTAATGCCGCTCATGATTAAACCATTTGCCTGTTCGACTTGGCCGTTGGTTTGAGGGTGATAGACTGAGGCGTAATCGAGCTTGATGCCCATGTTTTTGCACCATGATTTGACCTCATCGGCCGTGAAGTTGGTGCCATTATCAGTGATGATACTGTGGGGGACACCGTAACGGTGCACTATCCCTGATATGAAGTCTATCCCTGGTCCGGATTCGGCCGTTTAACGAGCTTGGCCTCTATCCATTTGGTGAATTTATCCACCATGACCAATAGGTATTTTTGCTTGTGGGTTCCTCCCTTGAGGGTCCAACCATGTCAAGCCCCTGCCCGGGTGATGGGTATAGTTTTAAGGGCGGTGGGTGGCATGTGGCTTTGGTTAGCAAAAAGCTGGCAACCGACGCATCGTTGGACTAAGTCCTCCGCATCTGCCCGTACCATCGGCCAATAAAATCATGTACGGAAGGCCTTGCCTACAAGGGCCCGGGTTGCGGCGTGGTGCCCACCCAGTCCGGCATGAATTTCAGCCAGGAGGTTTCGCCCTTCCTCTTCGGAGATACACCTTTGAAGGACTCCGGTGGTGCTTTTCTTATAAAGCTCTCCCTCATGGACTTTATAGGCTTTAGAGCGCCGTACTATGCAGCGAGCCTCGTGTTGGTCTTCGGGGATTTCCTGCCTAGTTAGGTAGGCTAGGAATGGTTCCAACCACGGGGCGATAATCGCCATTATTTCATGAGCAGAGGGTGTTATCTCGGGGGCGGAGCCTCCGGTTGTGTCAGAGTGTTGCTCGGTGATGCGGTTGGGTCCGGATTGTTATTGCGGACTCCCTTCCCATAGTACGGATGGCTTGAACAGCCGTTCCAAAAGATATTGGGTGGGATGGCATCGCGTTTTGCACCGATGCGTGCCAATATATCCGCCGCTGGTTGTTATCCGGGCTATATGATGAAATTCGAGCCCTTGAACCGTCTTTGACATTTTTAGGACCGCCTTTGCGGTATGCTGCCATTTTCGGATCTTTGGCGTCAAAGTCTCTGTTTATTTGAGATATTGCGAGGTTTGAATCCGCGCACCTCTAGGCGTTGAATGCCCATGGAGATCGCCATCCGGAGGCCGTGCGTAAGGGCCTCGTATTCGCCGCGCTGTTGGAGTCCGTGATACATTATCTCAAGGACGATTGGATCAGTGTCCCCGGTTGGGGACGCCAGACGACGCCAAATTTCGTGCCAGCCAACATTTTGGAGCCATCAAAGTGCATGATCCAATTGGAGTATGCGCCGTACTCTTTAGGGAGTTCGGCTTCAGTCCATTCGGCCATGAAGTCGGCCAAAACCTGCGACTTAATAGCTCGTCGTGGCTTATAAATTATGTCGAATGGGAGGAGCTCTATAGCCCATTTAGCAATCTGGCCCGTAGCGTTGCGGTTGTTTATAATGTCGTTAAGAGGTACTTCGGAGGCTACCGTTATCGAACACTCTTGAAAGTAGTGTCGCAGCTTCCGGGATGCCATGAACACCGCGTATGCTATCTTTTGATAGTGTGGGTATCGGGACTTGCATGGAGTTAGGACAGTGGACACATAATAAACCGGTTTTTGAATAGGGAACCGATGTCCGTCCGTTTTTCGTTCGACAACGAGCACCGCGCTGACAACTTGATGTGTTGCGGTGATGTATAATAACATTGGTTCGCCCACGTTGGGCGCGGCCAGGACCGGATTTGTTGCCAAAATGGCCTTTATTTCTTCGAGTCCGGCCGTGGCGGCATCCATCCACTCGAAGTGTTCGGTGCGGCGGAGGAGGCGGTAAAGAGGTAATGCCTTTTCTCCTAAACGGGAGATAAAGAGGCTTAGAGCCGCTATGCATCCCGTCAATTTTTGTATTTGTTTGAGGTCTTTAGGAATATCCAATTGTGACAGAGCTCGAATCTTGGCTGGGTTTGCTTCAATTCCTCTACATGACACAATGAAGCCCAGGAGCTTTCCTACCTGGAGAACGCCAAGACGCATTTTCCGGATTGAGCTTGATGTCATATTTTCAAGATTGTCGAATGTGAGCCTCAAGTCGTCTACTAGAGTTTCGACGTGCTTGGTTTTGACGACCACGTCATCTACATATGCTTCCACCGCTTTGCCGATCTGGTTTGCCGGACATGTACGAATCATGCGCTGATATGTTGCTGGCGCTTTTGAGCCCAAAGGGCATTGTGTTGAAGCGAGCGGGCCGTATGGAGTGATGAATGCCGTTGCAGCTTGGTTCTGCTCCGCCATCTTGATTTATTGGTAGCCGGATGCAGCGTCGAGGAAGCACAATGAGTCGTGTCCTGCTGTGGCGTCAATGATTTGATCAATTCGAGGGAGGGGGAAGGGATCCTTTGGGCAAGCCTTATTAAGGTCTTTGAAATCAACACATAGGCGCCAGGATTTATCCTTCTTTGGTACCATCACCAGGTTCGCTAGCCAGTCCGGATGTTTTATATCTCTGATGAATCCGGCTTCCAAAAGTTTGGCTAGCTCCTCTCCCATGGCCTGTCTCTTGGGTCCGGAAAAGCGCCGAAGAGCCTGTTTGACTGGCTTGAATCCTTTTAGGATATTTAGGCTGTGCTTGGCCAGCTGGCGTGGGATTCCTGGCATGTCTGAAGGGTGCCAGGCAAAGATGTCCCAATTTTCTTGTAGAAATTCTCATAGTGTGGCGTCTACATCAGGGTTTAATTGTGCCCCGATGGAGGCTGTCTTTGTAGGGTCCGTTGGGTGGACTTGGAATTTGACTATTTCATCCGCTGGTTTAAAAGAGGTGGACTTGGATCTTTTGTCAAGTATCACATCGTCCCTGTTCACCGTGGAGCGCATCGTGGTGAGTTCCTCGGCCGCTAGGGCTTCGGATAGTGCCTCGAGGGCTAGTGCGGCTGTCTTATTTTCGGCGCGGAGTGCTATGTTCGGATCACTAGCGAGAGTGATGATTCCGTTGGGACCAGGCATTTTAAGCTTCATGTACCCATAATGGGGTATAGCTTGAAAAATTGTGAATGCCTCTCGTCCTAATAAAGCATGATATCCATTGTTGAACGGGGCCACTTGAAATGTGACCTCCTCGGACTGTAATTGTCCGTGAGCGAACACTACGCCCAGCGTGATTTTTCCTGCAGCATGCTTCCCGGTGGGGATTATTCCTCTAAAGGTTGTGCTACTTACCAATGCGGTTCCATCTATTTCCATTTTTCGAGGGTTTCCTCATAGATGAGGTTTAGTCCGCCGCCGCCATCCATGAGTACCTTAGTAAGGCGAAAGCCGTCTACTATCGGGCCGAGGACCAATGCGGTGGTGCCCGTGCAGTTCGGAATTTAGGTTAAATCCGGCATTGAAGGTAATAGCCGTGTCACCCATGGATTTATTGTTGCTACTTGGTAGACTTGACAAGGTTGCGGAGTTGTCGCTTTTGCATGTTTTTGATGCGAAAGTCTCGAAGACTATTAACACCGTCTTGGTGTTGCCGGGCTGGGATTTTGAAGCTAGAAGCTCTTCGCCACTTTTGGCCACCTGCCGTAGTATCCAACATGCTCGAAGGCTATGTGTTGGAGTGGCGCCCTCTGTGCTATGAATTTTGCAGGGTCCGTTTAGCCAACCCTCCACTACGGTTCCGTACCCTTTAGGGGGTTTTGGTTTTTTGGTATTCAACCCAGGTGCTTGATAATGATGCACCCTTTTGTTGCGGACTAGGGATGTATTCGGGGCCGGATTATCCCAAAATTTACTTTCGGTTTTCCAGGCGCTCTCCATCGCACAGTACTTTTGTACGATGGTCACCAAGTCAGCAAAGCATGTAATTTCGCGACAGCTTATGGCGTTTAGGATTCCCTTGTCCGTGCAATTATTGCAGAAGATTGGTATTGTGTCCTCCTCTCGGCAGTCCTTTATCCTGTTCATAACCAGGAGGAATCGCCCAAAGAATGATGTACTGCTTTGGCGGGCTCTTGCGAATTCGAGAGAGATCGCTAATGTTTGGGTGGGCGGGTGGCACTAAATCCGGAACCCGTCAATTTAGGACTCAAGGGCCGGAAGTTTCCGAACTTCGGAAGTTTGGATTTTGAGTGCTATCCAATGAGTCCGACCCGCCCGACTTCAAGTTCGTGGCTTGATCGACATCCGTCCTCTCTGAGGAATCCGGCATGGAGGGATCGGGAATCCGGACGTAGCTAGTCCTTAAGATAGGAGAAGAGTCGCTGCATTGCTCCTCTATCACAGCAACACGATGGGAAGCCTGGGGAGAGTTAATCTCTCTCAGATCGGTTTTAGGCCCGATCCGGTCGTGTCTGTGGCGACTCCTCGATGCGATGCGATCCAAGGGCTCGTTTACAAAGGAGAGCTCGATCGGATCTAACTGTTCGCAAGTTCGAACTAACATGGAGATTGGTTTCGATGACTCGAGAGGCCATCGTCGGTAGCGGCCGAACTAGCGGTCATGAGAAAACCGCCTAGCGAAGAGTTCGACCCGGTGGCCAAGGCTTCTTTGGCAATGGTATCGTCTTTAAAGACGAGATAAGGCATCCTACCTGACGGCGACGGCACAGAGGAACTCTCAATGAAAGCACCAATGTCGGTGTCAAAACCGGCGGATCTCGGGTAGGGGGTCCCGAACTGTGCGTCTAGGCGGATGGTAACAAGAGACAAGGGACACGATGTTTTTACCCAGGTTCCGGCCCTTTTGATGGAGGTAATACCCTACTCCTGCTTGATTAATATTGATGATATGGGTAGTACAAGAATAGATCTACCACGAGATCAAGGAGGCTAAACCCTAGAAGCTAGCCTATGGTATGATTGTTGTTCGTCCTACGGACTAAAACCCTCCGGTTTATATAGAAACCGGATAGGTTAGGGTTACACAGAGTCGGTTACAATGGTAGGAGATCTACATATCCGTATCGCCAAGCTTGCCTTCCACGCCAAGGAAAGTCCCATCCGGACATGGGATGAAGTCTTCAATCTTGTATCTTCATAGTCCAGGAGTCCGGCCGACGGTGAGAGTTCGGCTATCCGGACACCCCCTAATCCGGGACTCCCTCAGTGTTATGGAGTATTTGGACAAGTTTGTTGTGGTGTTTATTGATGACATTATGGTATACTCGAAGAACGAAGAGGAGCACAAGGAGAATTTGCGTTTGATTCTCGAGAATCTCAGGGAACACCAGTTATACGCCAAATTCAGCAAGTGCGAGTTCTGGTTGAAGGAAGTTGGATTTCTTGGGCATGTTATATCAGGAGAGGGTATAGCAAGAGATCCCAAAGAAGGTTCGGGCCATTCGAATGGTTGGCACCCACTTCAGCTTGGCGAGATCCGCAGCTTCCTTGGACTCGCAGGATATTATCGGAGATTCATTGAGAATTTTTCCAAACTTGCCAAGCCAATGACCGAATTGTCAAGAAGGATACTAAGTTTAAATGGACAGCAGATTGTGAGGCCAGTTTTCAGAATTGAAGAAAGCGGTTGACTACAGCCCCAGGCTTTGACATTGCCAGATATACATAAGGAGTTTCAAGTATATTATGACGCTTCACGCTTGGGACTGGATGTGTGCTTATGCAGACGGAAAGGTTGTTTCGTATGCCTCACGACAACTGAAGCCTCATGAGCTGAACTATGCCACACATGATTTGGAGCTAGCAGCGGTAGTGCACGCCTTGAAGACTTGGAGACACTATCTCATTGGAAACCATTGTGATATGTACACGGATCATAAGAGTTTGAAGTACATTTTCACTCAAAAGGAGTTAAACCTTAGGCAGAGGAGATGGTTGGAACTTATAAAGGATTACGACATGAAGCTGCACTATCATCCAGGAAAGGCCAATGTCGTAGCAGACGCCTTGAGCCGGAAGAGTTACGCTAATATCCTTGAAAGTAGAGAACTGCCAAAGGAGTTAGCTGAGGATATTATGGAACTTCAGTTGGAGATTGTTCCAAGAGGTTTCATTGCAATGATGGAGGTTCAGTCTACATTGTTGGATAAGATTCGGGAAGCTCAGAAGGAAGACAAAGAGATTGCTGAGATAAAGGAGAAGATGAGTGAAGGAAAAGCCAAAGGTTTTCCCGAGGATGAGCATGATACCTTATGGTTTGAGGACCGAGTTTATGTGCCCAATAACCCGTAGCTCAGAAATTAATACTTCAGAGGCTCATGACTCACCATACTCGATACACCCGAAACACCAAGATGTATTTGGACTTGAAGGAACGTTTACGGTGGATGTGTATGAAGAAGGACATTGCCGAGTATGTAGCCGTATGCGATGTATGTCAAAGAGTGAAGGCGTAACATCGAAGCCAGCAGGATCGTTATGTACCTATGCCGATACCGAATGGAAGTGGGATAAACTTGGCATGGACTTTATCACCGGACTACCCGTAACCAAAGCAGGATATGACTCAATATGGGTAGTAGTGGATCGTTTGACCAAAGTAGCTCACTTCATCCCGGTGAAAACAACTTATACAAGTGCGAAGTTGGCCAAAATATATATGTCCAGGATCGTATGTTTGCATGGAGTTCCGAGGACCATCGTTTCAGATAGAGGAACACAGCTTTACTTCAAAGTTTTGGCATCAGTACACTGCACCTTGGGTACCAGATTGGAGTTCGCATCCGCATTCCACCGGCGGGGCGGATGGATGAGACGGAGAGAGTCAATCAGATTCGGAGGACATGTTGAGAGCCTCAAGGCTAGACTATGGATCTAGTTGGGATGATAATTTGCCTTACGCAGAAGTTCTCATACAACAATAGCTACCAAGCCAGTTTAAAGATGGCACCGCTTGAAGCTCAGATGGACGCAGATGTAGAACACCTCGATGTGGGATGAGGTAGGAGACCGTCATTGTTTGGGCCAGATTTGATCAAAGAGTCTCAAGAGAAGGTTAAACTAATCCGACCACAGTTAAAAGATTGCTCACCCGGATAGAAGAGTTATGCAGATTCAAAACGCAAGGAAGTAACCTATGAAATTGGAGACAGAGCCTATCTGCGAGTATCACCCTTGCGAGTGAAACGCTTTGGAGTTAAAGGAAAACTAGCCCCAAGGTTTGTAGGACCGTGCACTGTTTTGGAACGGATGGGAGAAGTGGCCTACAAGTCGGAGTTACACGAAGGATTGTCGAGTCCACGATGTGTTCCACGTATCACAGCTTGAAGAAGTGCCATGCCGAGATGGTTGATATACCGTTGAGAGACACAAGGCCCTTGGAGGCGATTCAGTTAGACAATAATTTGACCTATGAGGAGAAGCCAGTGAAGATTCTTGACTTTGACAGCCGAGTCACTCGCAGCAAGGTTATCAAGTTTTGCAAAGTTCAGTAGAGCCACCATACTGAGGAAGAAGCCACCTGGGAACGAGAAGATGATATTAGCAAGAACCACCCGCACCTATTTTCTGGCCAACCCGAATCTCGAGGGTGAGATTCATCTTAAGGGGGGTAGTTTTATAACATCCCAAATTTTCAATTTGGAATGTTATACATAGGTCATCTATGCATATCATATTTTATTGCATCTTCGTTCCGCAATCCTCGAAATCCTAAGCAACTCAAGGACCCTCGGAGAGAGTTGGGGATTTTCCGAATTTTCAGATTTGATTTTAACAAATAATGAAAACAAGGATTTTTGAATTTAATTATTTTTCTCTCCGGAAAATATTTCTTATTAAAATAAATGAGAGGAGATGATATGACTTCTCCAAAACAATTGAAATATTGGAGGAAAAATATTAAAATCATTATTTGGATTTTATTTGATTTTATTTGGAATTTTATTTGCCCTAGAAAAATTTGCATGTTTTAAAAATTGCATTTTAGGGGCCAAGAAAATGTTCACCTCGTCCTAAATATTTCATTTAGACGGTGAAAATTTATTTTGGTATTTTTAGATTTTTATTTATTTTTCTAGGATTTTTCTAAGTTCCGGCGGAATTTATTAAAAAAAACTTGCGCTGACCGCCCAAGGCCAGCCAGCCGCCCGCCACGCCGCTTTTTCCCCACGCTGGCCGCCATGCGCCAAGACGGACGCCGAGGGGAGCCTCGAGCCGAGTCCTCCCCGGCGCCCTTCCCAAGCCACCGCCGCCTCCTCCTTAAATACCGCCACCGCCGCCAACCACCACCATCACCGCCTCCCGCCGCCCAGGCCGAGCCGCCGCCACGCCTGCCCGAGCCGCCGCCGCCTCCCGCGCCACCCCGCCTCGCAGAGTCCCACCCCACCCGCTAGCCTCACGAGCCGCACCGCCCACGAGGACCTCACGAGGTACCGCCGAAGTCAGCCTGTTTTTTAAAGAAAAAAACCACTTCGTTTTTTTTAGAAAAACCCTAGTTCCGTTTTTTTATATAGATCGGTTTTATTCTCCGGTTTATTTATTTAGCGAGCGTTCGTTCGTTAGTTCGTTCCAACAAACGCGTTCTTTGTTTAGTTTCAGTTAGCGAACGTTTGTTCGTTAAACTATTCGTCGCTTTTCTTTTTATCGGATTTATTCCGCGTTTTTCCTGATCGTGATTTCTGATCTGATTTTCGATCTATTATAAGTTTTTGCTCGTTTATCGGAATCAGGCGATTCAAGCGCCTGGAGTTTCATCTCAAAACCCTCTTTCCGAATAACCAACTCAAACCAGCTTTTGCCTCTGTAAAATTTGACCCTAGTTCAGATTAGTAAACGGATCTTATTTCTTTCGCCGTTTGAGTCTCGTTGCTCGGTTTGGTTTGATTTTTTTTGCGAACCGGAGTTCTTAAGTTGAACTCTCCGGTCAACCTCTTTGAGTTGAGTTTTGCTTGTGCATCTTTGCTTGTTGCTTATGTATGTTATTGTTTGCTTGCGATAGAATTCCCGGAGTGCGAAGCGTGTTACTACGAGTCCCTAGGATTCACGGATCGTCAGCAAGGCAAGTAACACTTTGATCATAATCTTTTCATACCCAGTTCTTATGCATTAGTTCAACCCCCAAACATTGCATGATTAGGATGTCATTAACTTGTGGGTTGGGAAGTAGTAGTTGAGGTAGAACCTATTGCCCTGTTACTATCAAACCCTTGGGAGTTACTTCTACGCTTGCTTATTATTTCTATGCTATGCTCGTAGACGTGGATTGGGTTTGAGTGTATACCATGACAGATGTGAGATTGTTAATTAATGGTTCAACTTAAGGTGGCAACTTAAATACACATCTGGGTGGATTGAGGCACCTGGGGAACCCAGTGTTGTCTGTATTTTTTGGAAATCCCGGGGTACCCGTGTGATCTTCCTATGGACCGCCACCCAGGCTCAAAGGGAACTGAGATTATTCATGTTAGAAACTTCCGTGTGCAGCCACAAGCTATTATGGGCTCTAGCATAGTTGAGTAAGTTACATGAAGCTCTTGAAGAGGTAGATCAACAGGTAGTGGGTTTTGTAGGTTTGGTATGGTCTACCCGGAGTAGAGAGTTAATGTTTCTGAAAGACTATGTCTCGGTCATCCGTTTCTCAAACACCATGTAGTGCGAGAAATCAACGGAGGCGATCGAGTCTTGTGGGGAAAAGTGCTAAACCTCTGCAGAGTGTACAATCTAATCATGGTTAGCCGTGTCCCGGTTATGGACAATTCTGAGTATCTAGTACTTGAGTATTCACATGTATCTCATCACTCTAAATTTAATATTGCTGGGATGTTAACTACATTAATTTGGGATTGAGTTGGGGTTATACCTTCTCAATGATGTTTCAACCACCATGATAGTTAAAATAAAATATATTCCTTTGTTGTAGGGAAAAATTGTCTTTTCGCAAAAACTATAACCATAGAGCTTTCCACAAGCCATATATGCATGTAGTGATAGCATTATTTTGTTCCTGTTATACTGTGTTATATTGCCAGCATATTCCATGTGCTGACCCGTTCTCGGGCTGCAACGTATTATGTTCCAGACTTTTCAGACGAGGAGTACGGATTCGTTAGGTCGTTGCCGTGCAGCTCAGCTATGCCGTTGGAGTTGATGGACTCACGTTATCTTCCAAGCCTTCCGCTGTTATCGCATTAGATGGACTTAAGCCATATTATTGTAATAAGTTGTCTTTTGAGACATTCGATGTAATAAGTGTGTGATTGCTACTCTGTTATAAATCCTTCGAGTACTGTGTGTGTCAGCATTACTGATCCAGGGATGACACTGAAACACAAAGACTTGACCATCTGAGGTCGGGTCGCTACAAGATGGTATCAGAGCACACGCTGAGTGTAGGACACGACCACTAAGATAAACCATAGGACACTCTTGTCTACTCATTTCTTACTCCTCTCCATTTTTCCACTTTTTAGGATGACGGAGATGAAGAACAAGTTTGCACAACCAGATGAAGACACACCTTTTGGGACGCCATTTGAAGGAAGTCACTAGGTACTTTAACATTGGAATACCAAGCTTCACCGGACGCATACAATGCCACTCTACCGTAAGAGGAGCTACTGGATGATTCAAGTACAAGTTCCAGGAAGAACGTTCTCACCAACTTCTAAGCCCATAGAGTTTTTTTTCGAAGCACCCACCTGGAGTCTTGGCAAGAGTATGGCAGCTCACATTACCATGGGACGCATTGGAGAAGTCTACAACAGGGAGCTTAAAGACACCATCTACCAAATATGTGGGCGCCAATGGGAAGTAATCAACACCAAGAAGGATAGATCCATTGCAGCTTTCATCCAGGAGTTAAATCAGCACATTCGACGTCAGGAGAACCAGATGTGCGCAGACATGATGGAGTTGAAGAAGGCGAAGACTAAGATCATCGACCTGGAGGAAGAACTCAAGTTTAAACGCGATGGATATGAGGAGGAAATCAAGATACTACTAGAGAAGAACAACGATCTAGTCAAGAAGATCGGAGTATTCATGGGAGGATCCGCACCGGAAGAAGAGGAAGAAGATCCCACTTGCCCGGATAACTACATCATCATCGACGACACCGATTTCGATCCAAGTGATGATGACTACGAAGATGAAGCTGGAGCAGACATCATGGAGTCTCCCACCGATCAAATTTTTAGATGACCACCATATATTAGTAGTATTCCCCCATGTAACCAGTAGTAGCTGAGCACTTTTGCGATAGTCCTAGACCGTTGTATGCCCTTGCTTAATTGATTGAGTGAAATGATTGTGTGTGCCTCATGTGCATATGGGTAGTGTTTCCTCACTAGACCTTTTTCTATTCTAATCTCTTCCATCTAAACCCATCAGATGCCTCCGAGATGTGACCCCGGTTTTGTTTTCCCACCGGAGCTCACCCAGTTGATCCAGCAGCAGAATGCCTTGATGCAATTGCTAGTTCAGAACCAGGGCAACAACAACAACAACAACAATAACAACCCGCCGCCAGTGGACAATTTAGCCCGTTTTCTGAGGTTACAACCACCGGTGTTTTCCAGTAGCACCGAGCCAATAGTTGCTGATGATTGGCTATGCCATATTGGAAGGGAGTTAACCACCGCAGGATGCACGGATGTTGAGAAGGTGCGCTTTTCCGCACATCAATTGGATGGACCAGCAGCCGCATGGTGGGAGAATTACACAACTACTTTTCCCATAACCAATGTCACTTGGGACCAGTTTCAGCAAGCCTTTCGCACGGCCCATGTCTCAACTGGAGCCATGCAGATGAAGAAGCGCGAGTTTCGCAACTTACGCCAGGGGAACCGTACTGTGGCCCAGTACGTGGATGAGTTTAGTAAGTTATCACGTTATGCCCCTGATGATGTGGCCACAGATGCCGCGAAGCAGGAGAAGTTTATGGAAGGGCTAACGATGAGATGAGCATGCAGTTGATGGTGGCAACTTTCAACAACTACCAGGAGTTGGTAGACAAGGCCCTCAAGATTGAAGGAAAGCAACAACAATTTGAGAGTCGTAAGAGGAAGTATGGACAAGGGAAGTACAACTCAGGAGCTCACCAGAAGCCTCGCTTAACCCCGAACTCGGGAGGACTTGTTCATAACCATGGAGGCCATAACCATACTGGAGGAGGATCGCATAACTACAATGGTGCGAAGAATGGGAATGGGAATGGAGTTAATAACAACCAGAACCGCCCAAACCCATCTACACTCGCCAAGAGGGACTTAAGCCAAGTCACTTGCTTTAAGTGCGGGAAGACAGGGCACTATGCCAATGATTGCCCTGAAGGAAGGAATGGAAGCGGAAATGGGAGCGCTGGGAAGAAGCCAAATCCATTCAACAAAGGCCAAGTGAACCACGTTAACGTGGAGGAAGTTGAAGAGCAGCCGGACGAGGTAATAGGTAAGTTTTTGGTTAAGTCATTTACCGTTATTGTTCTTTTCGATACTGGTGCATCGCATTCATACATATCAAGGGGATTTGTGGATAAGTTTAAGTTACCAACCCAAACCCTTAGAACCCCACTTTTAGTGAGCTACTCGCTCGAGCAGAGTACATGGCTAGCAGATGGTGGACCCAGATACTCCTAACCATTGGGACACATGTTTTTCCGTCTGACCTAATTATCTTGGAGTCACAAGGAATGGATGTGATATTAGGTATGGACTGGATGTCAAAGTATGGAGAAGTATTGATTGTTCTAGCAAATCAATATATCTTACCACCCCGGAGGGAAAAAGAATTAAGTATGTATCCAGGCATGTGCCTAGGAGGAGCCAAGTGAATGCCCTCACGGGAGTTGTACAGGAGGAAGTGCCTGTAGTAAAAGATTTTCCAGATGTTTTTCCAGAGGAGTTACCAGGCATGCCACCGGATCGAGACATTGAGTTCTTGATAGAACATTGCCAGGTACAGGGCCAATATCCAAGAGACCCTATCGGATGCCCGCAAATGATCTGGAGGAAATTAAGAAGCAGATCAAGGAGTTATTGGAGAAAGGTTATATTCGAAGGAGTTCATCACCTTGGGGAGCACGAGTACTTTTGGTCGAGAAGAAGGATAAATCCCTGAGGATGGTCGTTGATTACCGAGCCTTGAACGAAGTAACGATAAAGAACAAGTATCCATTACCAATGATCAATGATCTGTTTGATCAGTTGCAAGGAGCTAAGGTGTTTTCGAAGATTGATCTACGATCGGAATACCATCAGTTGAAGATTCGAGAAAAGGATATACCCAAGACAGCGTTCACCACGCGATATGGATTATATGAGTACACGGTCATGTCGTTCGTACTGACTAACGCCCCTGCCTATTTCATGAGTATGATGAACAAGGTGTTCATGGAGTATTTGGACAAGTTTGTTGTGGTGTTTATTGATGACATTATGGTATACTCGAAGAACGAAGAGGAGCCCAAGGAGCATTTGCGTTTGATTCTCGAGAAGCTCAGGGAACACCATTTATACGCCAAATTCAGCAAGTGCGAGTTTTGGTTGAAGGAAGTTGGATTTCTTGGGCATGTTATATCAGGAGAGGGTATAGCAAGAGATCCCAAGAAGGTTCGATCGATTCTTGAATGGTTGGCACCCACTTCAGCTTGGCGAGATCCGCAGTTTCCTTGGACTCGCAGGATATTATCGGAGATTCATTGAGAATTTTTCCAAACTTGCCAAGCCAATGACTGAATTGCTGAAGAAGGATACTAAGTTTAAATGGACAGCAGATTGCGAGGCCAGTTTTCAGGAATTGAAGAAACGGTTGACTACAGCCCCAGTGCTGACATTGCCAGATATACATAAGGAGTTTCAAGTGTATTGCGACGCTTCACGCTTGGGACTGGGATGTGTGCTTATGCAGGACGGAAAGGTTGTTTCGTATGCCTCACGACAACTGAAGCCTCATGAGCTGAACTATGCCACGCATGATTTGGAGCTAGCAGCGGTAGTGCACGCCTTGAAGACTTGGAGACACTATCTCATTGGAAACCATTGTGATATGTACTCGTATCATAAGAGTTTGAAGTACATTTTCACTCAAAAGGAGTTAAACCTTAGGCAGAGGAGATGGTTGGAACTTATAAAGGATTACGACATGAAGCTGCACTATCATCCAGGAAAGGCCAATGTCATAGCAGACGCCTTGAGCCGGAAGAGTTACGCTAATATCCTTGAAAGTAGAGGACTGCCAAAGGAGTTAGCTGAGGATATTATGGAACTTCGGTTGGAGATTGTTCCAAGAGGTTTCATTGCAACGATGGAGGTTCAGTCTACATTGTTGGATAAGATTCGGGAAGCTCAGAAGGAAGACAAAGAGATTGCTGAGATAAAGGAGAAGATGAGCAACGGAAAAGCCAAAGGTTTTCGCGAGGATGAGCACGATACCTTATGGTTTGAGGACCGAGTTTATGTGCCCAATAACCCAGAGCTCAGGAAATTAATACTTCAGGAGGCTCATGACTCACCATACTCGATACACCCCGGAAACACCAAGATGTATTTGGACTTGAAGGAACGTTTCTGGTGGACAGGTATGAAGAAGGACATTGCCGAGTATGTAGCCGTATGCGATGTATGTCAAAGAGTGAAGGCAGAACATCGTAAGCCGCCAAGATCAAGGCATGTACCTATGCCGATACCCGAATGGAAGTGGGATAAACTTGGCATGGACTTTATCACCGGACTACCCGTAACCAAAGCAGGATATGACTCAATATGGGTAGTAGTGGATCGTTTGACCAAAGTAGCTCACTTCATCCCGGTGAAAACAACTTATACAAGTGTGAAGTTGGCCAAAATATATATGTCCAGGATCGTATGTTTGCATGGAGTTTCGAGGACCATCATATCAGATAGAGGAACACAGTTTACTTCAAAGTTTTGGCATCAGCTACACCAGACCTTGGGTACCAGATTGGAGTTCAGTACCGCATTCCACCTGCAGACGGATGGACAGACAGAGAGAGTCAATCAGATTATGGAGGACATGTTGAGAGCCTGCGCGCTAGACTATGGATCTAGTTGGGATGATAATTTGCCTTACGCAGAGTTCTCATACAACAATAGCTACCAAGCCAGTTTGAAGATGGCACCGTTTGAAGCTCTGTATGGACGCAGATGTAGAACACCTCTGATGTGGGATGAAGTAGGAGACCGTCAGTTGTTTGGGCCAGATTTGATCAAAGAGTCCGAAGAGCATGTTAAACTAATCCGAGATAGATTAAAGATTGCTCAGTCCAGACAGAAGAGTTATGCAGATTCAAAACGCAAGGAAGTAACCTATGAAATTGGAGACAGAGCCTATCTGCGAGTATCACCCTTGCGAGGAGTGAAACGCTTTGGAGTTAAAGGAAAACTAGCCCCAAGGTTTGTAGGACCGTACCGTGTTTTGGAACGGATGGGAGAAGTGGCCTACAAGCTGGAGTTACCTGAAGGATTGTCAGGAGTCCACGATGTGTTCCACGTATCACAGTTGAAGAAGTGCCATGCTGAGATGGTTGATATACCGTTGAGAGACACAGTGCCCTTGGAGGCGATTCAGTTAGACAATAATTTGACCTATGAGGAGAAGCCAGTGAAGATTCTTGACTTTGACAAATGAGTCACTCGCAACAAGGTTATCAAGTTTTGCAAAGTTCAGTGGAGCCACCATACCGAGGAAGAAGCCACCTGGGAACGAGAAGATGATATTCGCAAGGACCACCCGCACCTATTTTCTAGCCAACCCGAATCTCGAGGGCGAGATTCATCTTAAGGGGGGTAGGTCCGTAACATCCCAAATTTTCAATTTGGAATGTTATACATAGGTCATCTATGCATATCATATTTTATAGCATCTTCCTTCTGCAATCCTCGAAATCCTAAGCAACTCAAGGACCCTCAGAGAGAGTTGGGGATTTTCCGAATTTTCGTATTTTATTTTATCAAATAATGAAAACAAGGATTTTTTATTTTAATTATTTTTCTCTCCGGAAAATATTTCTTATTAAAATAAATGAGAGGAGATAATATGACTTCTCCAAAACGATTGAAATGGAGGAAAAATGTTAAAATCATTATTTGGATTTTATTTGATTTTATTTGGAATTTTATTTGCCCTAGAAAAATTTGCACGTTTTAAAAATTGCATTTTAGGGGCCAAGAGAATGTTCACCTCGTCCTAAATATTTCATTTAGACAGTGAAAATTTATTTTGGTATTTTTAGATTTTTATTTATTTTTCTAGGATTTTTCTAAGTTCCGGCGGAATTTATTAAAAAAAAAACTTGCGCCCGCGCCCGACCAGGCCCAAGGCCCAGCCAGGCCGGCCCGCCTCGCCGCCGCCTTTTCCTCAGGCGTCTGCTGCAACAGGCCAAGACGGACGCCGAGGGGAGCCCGAGCCGGACTCCTCCCCGGGCGCCCCCTTCCCCAAGCCACCGCCGCCCCCTCCCCTCCTTAAATACTGCCCGCCCCGCCGCCAACCACCACCGCCGCCGCCTCCTGCGCCCAGCCGAGCCGAGCCGAGGCCACGCTTCGCCGAGCCGCCTTTTAGCTCGCTGCCGCCTCGCGCCACCCCGCCCTCGCCGAGTCCCGCCCACCCCGGTAGCCCCACCGGAAACGCCCCGCCCCGCCGGAGGACCTCGCCGGAGGTACCGCCCGAGTCGCCGGTTTTTTTAAAGAAAAAAACCACATCGTTTTTTTTAGAAAAACCCTAGTTCCGTTTTTTTATATAGATCGGTTTTATTCTCCGGTTTATTTATTCAGCGAGCATTTGCTCGTTAGTTCGTTCCAACGAACGCGTTCTTTGTTTAGTTTCAGTTAACGAACGTTCGTTTGTTAAACTGTTCGTCGCTTTTCTTTTTATCAGATTTATTCCGCGTTTTTCCTGATCGCGATTTCTGATCTGATTTTCGATCTAGTATAACTTTTCGCTCATTTATCGAAATCAGGCGATTCAAGCGCTTGGAGTTTCATCTCGAAACCCTCTTTCTGAATAACCAACTCAATCCAGCTTTTGCCTCTGTAAAATTTGACCCTAGTTCAGATTAGTAAACGGATCTAATTTCTTTCGCCGTTTGAGTTTCGTTGCTCGGTTTGGTTTGATTTTTTTGCGAACCGGAGTTCTTAAGTTGAACTCTCCGTCAACCTCTTTGAGTTGAGTTTTGCTTGTGCATATTTGCTTGTTGCTTATGTATGTTATTGTTTGCTTGCGATAGAATTCCCGGAGTGCGAAGCGTGTTACCACGAGTCCCTAGGATTCACGGATCGTCAGCAAGGCAAGTAACACTTTGATCATACTCTTTTCATACCCAGTTTTTATGCATTAGTTCCAACCTCAAACATTGCATGATTAGGATGTCATTAACTTGTGGGTTGGGAAGTAGTAGTTGAGGTAGAACCTATTGCCCTGTTACTATCAAACCCTTGGGAGTTACTTCTACGCTTGCTTATTATTGCTATGCGATGCTCGTAGACGTGGATTGGGTTTGAGTGTATTCCATGACAGATGTGAGATTGTTAATTACTGGTTCAACTTAAGGTGGCAACTTAAATACACATCTGGGTGGATTGAGGCACCGGGGAACCCAAAGGTTGTCTGCATTTTTGGAAATCCCGGTACCCGTGTGATCTTCCTATGGACCGCCACCAGTGCTCAAACGGAATCGAGAGTATTCATGCTAGAAACTTCCGTGTGCAGCCACAAGCTATTATGGGCTCTAGCATAGTTGAGTAAGTTACGTGAAGCTCTTGAAGAGGTAGATCAGCAGGTAGTGGGTTTTGTAGGTTTGGTATGGTCTACCCGGAGTAGAGAGTTAATGTTTCTGAAAGACTATGTCTCGGTCATCCGTTTATCAAACACCATGTAGTGCGAGAAATCAACGGAGGCGATCAAGTCTTGTGGGGAAAAGTGCGCAAACCTCTGCAGAGTGTGTACAATCTAATCATGGTTAGCCGTGTCCCCGGTTATGGATAATTCTGAGTATCTAGTACTTGAGTATTCATATGTATCTCATCACTCTAAATTTAATATTGCTGGGATGTTAACTACTTTAATTTAGGATTGAGTTGGGGTTATACCTTCTCAATGATGTTTCAACCACCATGATAGTTAAAATAAAATAGATTCCTTTGTTGTAGGGAAAAATTGGCTTTTCGCAAAAACTATAACCATAGAGCTTTCCACAAGCCATATATGCATGTAGTGATAGCATTATTCTGTTCCTGTTATACTGTGTTATATTGCCAGCATATTCCATGTGCTGACCCGTTCTCGGGCTGCAACGTATTATGTTGCAGACTTTTCAGACGAGGAGTAAGGATTGGTTAGGTCGTTGCCGTGCAGCTCAGCTATGTCGTTGGAGTTGATGGACCCACTTTATCTTCCAAGACTTCCGTTGTTATCGCATTAGATGGCCTTAAGCCATATTATTGTAATAAGTTGTCTTTTGAGACATTCGATGTAATAAGTGTGTGATTGCTACTCTGTTAGAAATCCTTCGAGTACTGTGTGTGTCAGCATTACCGATCCAGGATGACACTGAAACACGTAGACTTGACCATCCGAGGTCGGGTCGCTACAAGATGGTATCGAGCACACGCCGAGTGTAGGACACGACCACTAAGATAAACCATAGGACACTCTTCTCTACTCATTTCTGACTCCTCTCCATTTTTCCACTCTTTAGGATGACGGAGATGAAGAACAAGTTTGCACAACCAGATGAAGACACACCTTTTGGACGCCATTTGAAGGAAGTCACTAGGTACTTGAACATTGGAATACCAAGCTTCACCGGGACGTACAACGCCACTCTACCAGAAGAGGAGAGCTGGATGATTCAAGTACAAGTTCCAGGAAGAACGTTCTCACCAACTTCTAAGGCCATAGAGTTTTCTTTCGAAGCACTCACCTGGAGTCTTGGCAAGAGTATGGCAGCTCACATTACCATGGGACGCATTGGAGAAGTCTACAACAAGGAGCTTAAAGACACCATCTACCAAATATGTGGGCGCCAATGGGAAGTAATCAGCACTAAGAAGGATAGATCCATTGCAGCTTTCATCCAGGAGTTAAATCAGCACATTCGACGTCAGGAGAACCAGATGTCTTGTGAGACATGATGGAGTTGAAGAAGGCGAAGACTAAGATCATCGACCTGGAGGAAGAACTCAAGTTTAAACGCGATGGATATGAGGAGGAAATCAAGATACTACTAGAGAAGAACAACGATCTAGTCAAGAAGATCAGAGTATTCATGGGAGGATCCGCACCGGAAGAAGAGGAAGAAGATCCCACTTGCGGGATAACTACATCATCATCGACGACACCGATTTCGATCCAAGTGATGATGACTACGAAGATGAAGTGGAGCGTACATCATGGAGTCTCCCACCGATCAAATTTTTAGATGACCACCATATATTAGTAGTATTCCCCATGTAACCAGAGTAGCCGAGCACTTTTGCGATAGTCCTAGACCGTTGTATGCCCTTGCTTAATTGATTGAGTGAAATGATTGTGTGTGCCTCATGTGCATATGGGTAGTGTTTTCTCACTAGACCTTTTTCTATTCTAATCTCTTCCATCTAAACCCATCAGATGCCTCCGAGACGTGACCCCGGTTTTGTTTTCCCACCGGAGCTCACCCAGTTGATCCAGCAGCAGAATGCCTTGATGCAATTGCTAGTTCAGAACCAGGGCAACAACAACAACAACAACAATAACAACCCGCCGCCAGTGGACAATTTAGCCCGTTTTCTGAGGTTACAACCGCCGGTGTTTTTCCAGTAGCACCGAGCCAAGAGTTGCTGATGATTGGCTACGTCGTATTGGAAGGGAGTTAACCACCGCAGGATGCACGGATGCTGAGAAGGTGCGCTTTGCCGCACATCAATTGGATGGACCAACAGCCGCATGGTGGGAGAATTACACAACTACTTTTCCCATAGCCAATGTCACTTGGGACCAGTTTCAGCAAGCCTTTCAGCGGCCCATGTCTCAACTGGAGCCATGCAGATGAAGAAGCGCGAAGTTTCACAACTTACGCCAAGGGAACCGTGATCAGGCCCAAAGACGTGGATGAGTTTAGTAAGTTATCACGCTATGCCCCTGATGATGTGGCCACAGATGCCGCGAAGCAGGAGAAGTTTATGGAAGGGCTGAACGATGAGATGAGCATGCAGTTGATGGTGGAAACTTTCAACATCTACCAGGAGTTGGTAGACAAGGCCCTCATGATTGAAAGAAAGCAACAACAAATTGAGAGTCGTAATAGGAAGTATGGACAAGGGAAGTACAACTCAGGAGCTCACCACAAGCCTCGCTTAACCCCGAACTCGGAAGGACTTGTTCATAACCATGGAGGCCATAACCATACTGGAGGAGGATCGCATAACTACAATGGTCCGAAGAATGGGAATGGGAACGGAGTTAATAACAACCAGAACCGCCATAACCCATCTACACTCGCCAAGAGGGACTTAAGCCAAGTCACTTGCTTTAAGTGCGGGAAGACAGGGCACTATGCCAATGATTGCCCTGAAGGAAGGAATGGAAACGGAAATGGGAGCGCTGGGAAGAAGCCAAATCCATTCAACAAAGGCCAAGTGAACCACGTTAACGTGGACGAAGCTGAAGAGCAGCCGGACGCGGTAATAGGTAAGTTTTTGGTTAAGTCATTTACCGCTATTGTTCTTTTTAAATCTTTGGTGCATCGCATTCATACATATCAAGGGATTTGTGGATAAGTTTAAGTTAC
The DNA here is from genome assembly GCA_021605145.1 of Aegilops bicornis. Lineage (NCBI taxonomy): Eukaryota > Viridiplantae > Streptophyta > Magnoliopsida > Poales > Poaceae > Aegilops > Aegilops bicornis. The sequence goes on along the minus strand of CM038671.1, from coordinate 397,679,947 downwards.
CAACCCAAACCCTTAGAACCCCACTTTTAGTGAGCTACTTTGAGCAGTAGTACATGGCTAGCAGAGGGTGCACCCAGATACCCCTAACCATTGGGACACATGTTTTTCCGTCTGACCTAATTATCTTGGAGTCACAAGGATTGGATGTGATATTAGGTATGGACTGGATGTCAAAGTATGGAGGAAGTATTAATTGTGCTAGCAAATCAATATATCTTACCACCCCAGAGGGAAAAAGGATTAAGTATGTATCCAGGCATGTGCCTAGGAGGAGCCAAGTGAATGCCCTCACGGGAGTTGTACAGGAGGAAGTGCCTGTAGTAGAAGACTTTCCGGATGTTTTTCCAGAGGAGTTACCGGGCATGCCACCGGATCGAGACATTGAGTTCTTGATAGAACTATTGCCAGGTACAGGGCCAATATCCAGGAGACCCTATCGGATGCCCGCAAATGATCTGGAGGAAATTAAGAGGCAGATCAAGGAGTTATTGGAGAAAGGTTATATTCGAATGAGTTCATCACCTTGGGGAGCACCAGTACTTTTGGTCGAGAAGAAGGATAAATCCCTGAGGATGGTCGTTGATTACAGAGCCTTGAACGAAGTAACGATAAAGAACAAGTATCCATTACCAATGATCAATGATCTGTTTGATCAGTTGCAAGGAGCTAAGGTGTTTTCGAAGATTGATCTACGATCGGGATACCATCAGTTGAAAATTCGAGAAAAGGATATACCCAAGACAACGTTCACCACGCGATATGGATTATATGAGTATACTGTCATGTCGTTCGGACTGACTAACGCCCCTGCCTATTTCATGAGTATGATGAACAAGGTGTTCATGGAGTATTTGGACAAGTTTGTTGTGGTGTTTATTGATGACATTATGGTATACTCGAAGAACGAAGAGGAGCACAAGGAGCATTTGCGTTTGATTCTCGAGAAGCTCAGGGAACACCAGTTATACACCAAATTCAGCAAGTGCGAGTTTTGGTTGAAGGAAGTTGGATTTCTTGGGCATGTTATATCAGGAGAGGATATAGCAGTAGATCCCAGTAAGGTTCAGTCAGTTACTGAATGGTTGGCATCCACTTCAGTTGGCGAGATCCGCGGTTTCCTTGGACTCGCAGGATATTATCGGAGATTCATTGAGAATTTTTCGAAACTTTCCAATCCAATGACTGAATTGTTGAAGAAGGATACTAAGTTTAAATGGACAGCAGATTGCAAGGCCAGTTTTCAGGAATTGAAGAAACGGTTGACTACAGTCCCAGTGCTGACATTGCCAGATATACATAAGGAGTTTCAAGTATATTGCGACGCTTCACGCTTGGGACTGGGATGTGTGCTTATGCAGGACGGAAAGGTTGTTTCGTATGCCTCACGACAACTGAAGCCTCATGAGCTGAACTATGCCACGCATGATTTGGAGCTAGCAGCTAGTGCACGCCTTGAAGACTTGGAGACACTATCTCATTGGAAACCGTTGTGATATGTACACGGATCATAAGAGTTTGAAGTACATTTTCACTCAAAAGGAGTTAAACCTTAGGCGAGAGGAGATGGTTGGAACTTATAAAGGATTACGACATGAAGCTGCACTATCATCCGTGAAAGGCCAATGTCGTAGGCACGCCTTGAGCCGGAAGAGTTACGCTAATATCCTTGAAAGTAGAGAACTGCCAAAGGAGTTAGGCGAGGATATTATGGAACTTGATTGGAGATTGTTCCAAGAGGTTTCATTGCAATGATGGAGGTTCAATACATTGTTGGATAAGATTCGGGAAGCTCGGAAGGAAGACAAAGAGATTGTTGAGATAAAGGAGAAGATGAGCGAAGGAAAAGCCAAAGGTTTTCGCGAGGATGAGCACGATACCTTATGGTTTGAGGACCGAGTTTATGCGCCCAATAACCCAGAGCTCAGGAAATTAATACTTCAGGAGGCTCATGACTCACCATACTCGATACACCCCAGAAACACCAAGATGTATTTGGACTTGAAGGAACGTTTCTGGTGGACAGGTATGAAGAAGGACATTGCCGTGTATGTAGCCGTATGCGATGTATGTCAAAGAGTGAAGGCAGAACATCAGAGGCCAGCAGGACTGTTACAGCCTATGCCGATACTCGAATGGAAGTGGGATAAACTTGGCATGGACTTTATCACCGGACTACCCAGAACCAAAGCAGGATATGACTCAATATGGGTAGTAGTGGATCGTTTGACCAAAGTAGCTCACTTCATCCCGGTGAAAACAACTGATACAAGTGAGAAGTTGGCCAAAATATATATGTCCAGGATCGTATGTTTGCATGGAGTTCCTAGGACCATCGTTTCAGATAGAGGAACACAGTTTACTTCAAAGTTTTGGCATCAGCTACACCAGACCTTGGGTACCAGATTGGAGTTCAGTACCGCATTCCACCCACAGATGGATGGACAAACAGAGAGAGTCAATCAGATTCTGGAGGACATGTTGAGAGCTCAAGGCTAGACTATGGATCTAGTTGGGATGATAATTTGCCTTACGCAGAAGTTCGCATACAACAATAGCTACCAAGCCAGTTTGAAGATGGCACCGCTTGAAGCTCAGATGGACGCAGATGTAGAACACCTCTGATGTGGGATGAGGTAGGAGACCGTCAGTTGTTTGGGCCAGATTTGGTCAAAGAGTCCGAAGTGAAGGTTAAACTAATCCGAGACAGATTAAAGATTGCTCAGTCCAGATAGAAGAGTTATGCAGATTCAAAACGCAAGGAAGTAACCTGTGAAATTGGAGATAGAGCCTATCTGTGAGTATCACCCTTGCGAGGAGTGAAACGCTTTGGAGTTAAAGGAAAACTAGCCCCAAGGTTTGTAGGACCGTACCGTGTTTTGGAATGGATGGGAGAAGTGGCCTACAAGCTGGAGTTACCTGAAGGATTGTCAGGAGTCCACGATGTGTTCCACGTATCACAGTTGAAGAAGTGCCATGCTGAGATGGCTGATATACCGTTGAGAGACACAGTGCCCTTGGAGGCGATTCAGTTAGACAATAATTTGACCTATGAGGAGAAGCGGTGAAGATTCTTGACTTTGACAAATGAGTCACTCATGACAAGGTTATCAAGTTTTGCAAAGTTCGATTGGAGCCACCATCTTGAGGAAGAAGCCACCGGGAACAAGAAGATGATATTTGCAAGGACCACCCGCACCTATTTTCTAGCCAACCCGAATCTCGAGGGCGAGATTCATCTTAAGGGGGGTAGGTTTGTAACATCCCAAATTTTCAATTTGGAATGTTATACATAGGTCATCTATGCATATCAGATTTTATTGCATCTTCGTTCCACAATCCTCGAAATCCTAAGCAACTCAAAGACCCTCGGAGAGAGTTGGGGATTTTCCGAATTTTCGTATTTGATTTTATCAAATAATGAAAACAAGGATTTTTTATTTTAATTATTTTTCTCTCCGGAAAATATTTCTTATTAAAATAAATGAGAGGAGATAATATGACTTCTCCAAAACAATTGAAATATTGGAGGAAAAATGTTAAAATCATTATTTGATTTTTATTTGATTTTATTTGGAATTTTATTTGCCCTAGAAATATTTGCATGTTTTAAAAATTGCATTTTAGGGGCCAAGAAAATGTTCACCTCGTCCTAAATATTTCATTTAGACGGTGAAAATTTATTTTGGTATTTTTAGATTTTTATTTATTTTTCTAGGATTTTTCTAAGTTCCGGCGGAATTTATTAAAAAAAAAACTTGCGCTTGGCCGAGCCCAAGGCCCGGCCAGTCAGCCTCGCCGCCGCCTTCCTTGCAGCCGCCGTGACGGACGCCGAGGAGCCCGAGCCTGACTCCTCCTGGGCGCCCTTCCCAAGCCACCGCCGCCTCCCTCCTTAAATACCGCCCGCCCGCCAACCACCACCACCGCCGCCTCCCGCGCCCAAGGCCGAGCCGCCGCCACGCCTGCCCGAGCCGCCGCCGCCTCCCGCCACCCGCCCCTCGCCGAGTCTCGCCCCACCCCGCTAGCCTCAGCAGAGGACCTCGCCGGAGGTACCGCCCGAGTCACCGGTTTTTTTTAAGAAAAAAACCACTTCGTTTTTTTAGAAAAATCCTAGTTCCATTTTTTATATAGATAGGTTTTATTCTCCGGTTTATTTATTTAGCGAGCGTTCGCTCGTTCATTCGTTCCAACGAACGCGTTCTTTGTTTAGTTTCAGTTAAAGAACATTCGTTCGTTAAACTGTTCGTCGCTTTTCTTTTTATCGGATTTATTCCGCGTTTTTCCTGATCGCGATTTCTGATCCGATTTTTGATCTAGTATAACTTTTCGCTCGTTTATCGGAATCAGGCGATTCAAGCGCCTGGAGTTTCATCTCGAAACCCTCTTTCCGAATAACCAACTCAAACCAGCTTTTGCCTCTGTAAAATTTGACCCTAGTTCAGATTAGTAAACGGATCTTATTTCTTTCGCCGTTTGAGTTTCGTTGCTCGGTTTGGTTTGATTTTTTTTGTGAACCGGAGTTCTTAAGTTGAACTCTCCAGTCAACCTCTTTGAGTTGAGTTTTGCTTGTGCATATTTGCTTGTTGCTTATGTATGTTATTGTTTGCTTGCGATATAATTCCCGGTCTTGAGCGTGTTACTACGAGTCCCTAGGATTCAGGATCATCAGCAAGGCAAGTAACACTTTGATCATAATATTTTCATACCCAGTTTTTATGCATTAGTTCCAACCTCAAACATTGCATGATTAGGATGTCATTAACTTGTGGGTTGGGAAGTAGTAGTTGAGGTAGAACCTATTGCCCTGTTACTATCAAACACTTGGGAGTTACTTCTACGCTTGCTTATTATTTCTATGCTATGCTCGTAGACGTGGATTGGGTTTGAGTGTATTCCATGACAGATGTGAGATTGTTAATTAATGGTTCAACTTAAGGTGGCAACTTAAATACACATCTGGGTGGATTGAGGCACCTGGGGAACCCAGTGTTGTCTGTTTTTTGGAAATCCCGGGGTACCCGTGTGATCTTCCTATGGACCGCCACCCGTGCTCAAAGGGAACTGAGATTATTCATGCTAGAAACTTCCGTGTGCAGCCACAAGCTATTATGGGCTCTAGCATAGTTAAGTAAGTTACGTGAAGCTCTTGAAGAGGTAGATCAGCAGGTAGTGGGTTTTGTAGGTTTGGTATGGTCTACCCGGAGTAGAGAGTTAATGTTTCTGAAAGACTATGTCTCGGTCATCCGTTTATCAAACACCATGTAGTGCGAGAAATCAATGGAGGCGATCGAGTCTTGTACGGAAAAGTGCGCAAACTTCTGCAGAGTGTACAATCTAATCATGGTTAGCTGTGTCCCCGGTTATGGACAATTATGAGTATCTAGTACTTGAGTATTCACATGTATCTCATCACTCTAAATTTAATATTGCTGGGATGTTAACTACTTTAATTTGGGATTGAGTTGGGGTTATACCTTCTCAATGATGTTTCAACCACCATGATAGTTAAAATAAAATATATTCCTTTGTTGTAGGAAAAAATTGGCTTTTCGCGAAAACTATAACCATAGAGCTTTCCACAAGCCATATATGCATGTAGTGATAGCATTATTCTATTCCTGTTATACTGTGTTATATTGCTAGCATATTCCATGTGCTGACCCGTTCTCGGGCTGCAACGTATTATGTTGCAGACTTTTCAGACGAGGAGTAAGGATTAGTTAGGTCGTTGCCGTGCAGCTCAGCTATGCCGTTGGAGTTGATGGACTCACTTTATCTTCCAAGCCTTCCGCTGTTATCGCATAAGATGGCCTTAAGCCATATTATTGTAATAAGTTCTCTTTTGAGACATTCGATGTAATAAGTGTGTGATTGCTACTCTGTTATAAATCCTTCGAGTACTGTGTGTGTCAGCATTACCGATCCAGGGATGACACTGAAACACAGAGACTTGACCATCTGAGGTCGGGTCGCTACATGTTGTTACTTCCGCTATATGGATTGAGGTAATAGTATTTACGTTACTTTATACATGTGATTTACCTTTGTTATAAAACCTCGAGTACTGTGTGTGTCAGCATACCGATCTAGGGATGACACTTAAGCACAGTGACTTGACCGTCTGAGGTCGGGTCGCTACACAATCAAAAATTATAGATAGGTTGGAGATGTATCAAGCATCCCCAAGCTTAATTCCTGCCCGTCCTCGAGTAGGTAAATGATAAAAACAGAATTTTTGATGTGGAATGTCACCCAACATAATTTTCAATGTAATTCTCTTTATTGTGGCATGAATGTTCAGATCCAAAAGATTCAAGACAAAAGTTTAATATTGACATAAAAATAATAATACTTCAAGCATACTAACTAAGCAATTATGTCTTCTCAAAATAACATGGCCAAAGAAAGCTTATCCCTACAAAATCATATAGTTTGGCTATGCTTCATTTTTGTCACACAAAATGCTCTCATCATGCACAACCACGATGACAAGCCAAGCAATTGTATCATACTTTAGTATTCTCAAACTTTTTCAACTTACACGCAATACATGAGCGTGAGCCATGGACATAGCACTATGGGTTGAATAGAATATAATGATGGGGGTTGTGTGGAGAAGACAAAAAAGGAGAAAGTCTCACGTTGACGCGGCTAATCAACATGCTAGGGAGATGCCCATCAATTGATGTCAATGCAAGAAGTTGGGATTGCCATGCAATGGATGCACTAGAGCTATAAATGTATGAAAGCTCAACAAAAGAAACTAAGTGGGTGTGCAACCTAGGGCATTTGAGGAAGCCCATCATTGGAATATACAAGCCAAGTTCTATAATGAAAAAATCCCACTAGTATATGAAAGTGACAAAATAAGAGACTCTCTATCATAAAGACCATGGTGATACTTTGAAGCACAAGTGTGGAAAAAAGGATAGTAGCATTGTCCCTTCTTTTATTTATTTATATTTTTTGGCCTTTCCTTTTTTTGTCCTTTCTCTTTTTTTTATTTGGCCTTTTTTCATTTGGCGTTTCTTTTTTTCATGGGACAATGCTCTATTAATGATGATCATCACACTTCTATTTATTTACAACTCAATGATTACAACTCGATACTATAACAAAATATGACTCTAAGTGAGTGCCTTCGGCGGTGTACCGGGATGGGCAATGAATCAAGAACGACATGTATGAAAAATTATGCATGGTGGCCTTGCCACAAATATGATGTCAACTACATGATTATGCAAGGCAATATGACAATGATGAAGCGTGTCATAATAAATGGAATGGTGGAAAGTTGCATGGAAATATATCTCGGAATGGCTCTGGAAATGCCATATAGGTAGGTATGGTAGCTGTTTTGAGGAAGATATAAGGAGGATTATGTGTGATAGAGCGTATCATATCATAGGGTTTGGATGCACCGTCAAAGTTTGCACCAACTCTCAAGGTGAGAAAGGGCAATGCACGGTACCGAAGAGGCTAGCAATGATGGAAAGGTGAGAGTGCGTATAATCCATGGACTCAACATTAGTCATAAAGAACTCACATACTTATTGCAAAAATCTACAAGTCCTAAAAAACCAAGCACTACGCGCATGCTCCTAGGGGGGTAGATTGGTAGGAAGAGACCATCGCTCGTCCCCAACCGCCACCCATAAGGATGACAATCAAAGAACACCTCATGTTTCAAATTTGTTACACAACGGTTATCATACATGCATGCTACGGGACTTGCAAACTTCAACACAAGTATTTCTCAAATTCACAATTTCTCAACTAGCACGACTCTAATATTACCATCTTCGTATCTCAAAACAATCATCAAGTATCAAACTTCTCATAGTATTCAATGCACTCTTTATGAAAGTTTTTATTATACCCATCTTGGATGCCTATCATATTAGGACTAATTTTATAGACAAAGAAAATTACCATGCTGTTCTAAGGGACTCTCAAAATAATATAAGTGACGCATGAGAGATCAATAATTTCTATAAAATGAAACCACCACCATGATCTAAAAGATATAAGTGAAGCACTAGAACAAAATTATCTAGCTCAAAAGATATAAGTGAAGCACATAGAATATTCTAATAAATTCTGAGACATGTGTGTCTCCCCCAAAAGGTGTGTACAGCAAGGATGATTGTGTTAAACTAAAAAGCAAAGACTCAAATCATACAAGACACTCCAAGCAAAAAACATATCATGTGGTGAATAAAAATATAGCCTCAAGTAAAGTTACCGATAGATGAAGACGAAAGAGGGGATGCCTTCCGGGGCATCCCCAAACTTAGGCTTTTGGTTGTCCTTGAATTTTACCTTGGGGTGCCTTGGGCATCCCCAAGCTTAGCCTCTTGCCACTCCTTGTTCCATAATCCATCAAATCTTTACCCAAAACTTGAAAACTTCACAACACAAAACTCAACAGAAAATCTCATGAGCTCCGTTAATATAAGAAAACAAACCACACCCTTAAGGTACTGTAATGAACTCATTCTTTATTTATATTGGTGTTAAACCTACTTTATTCCAACTTCTCTATGGTTCATACCCCCCGATACTGGCCATAGATTCATTAAAATAAGAAAACTACACACGAAAAACAGAATCTGTCAAAAACAGAACAGTGTGTAGAAATCTGATTTGTTCGAATACTTCTGGAACTCCAAAAATTCTGAAAAACTTGCACAACTTGGAAAATTTGTATATTGATCTACTTCAAAAAGAATTAGCAATTTATCACGTTCTGGTGAATTTTAACAATTATTTTCGTGAGCACAAAGTTTCTGTATTTTTCAGCAAAATCAAACAACTATCACCCAAGAAGATCCTATTGGTTCTACTTGGCACAAACACTAATTAAACATAAAAACACATCTAAACAGAGGCTAGATGAATTATTTATTACTAAACAGAAACAAAAAGCAAGGAACAAAAATAAAATTGGGTTGCCTCCCAACAAGCGCTATCGTGTAACGCCCCTAGCAAGGCATAAAAACAAGAATAGATCTAGGTATTGTCATCTTTGGTATGCAATCCATAAGTGGCTCTCATAATCTAAAATTGGAATCTAATATTTCCTAATTTTCATATCAATAATTGCACCAATCGTTCTAAGGAAAGGTCTACCAAGAATAATAGGACATGTAGGATTGTAATCTATATCAAGCACAATAAAATCTGCGGGCACATAATTCCTATTTGCAACAATAAGAACATCATTAATCCTTCCCATAGGTTTCTTAATGGTGGAATCCGCAAGGTGAAAATTTAAAGAACAATCATCAAATTCATGGAAACCTAACACATCACACAAAGTTTTTGGAATCGTGGAAACACTAGCGCCCAAATCAAATAAAGCATAGCATTCATGATCTTTAATTTTAATTTTAATAGTAGGTTCTCACTCATCATAAAGTTTTCTACGGATAGAAACTTCTAGTTCAATTTTTTCTTCATAAGATTGCATTAAAGCATCAACGATGTGTTTAGTAAAAGCTTTATTTTGATCATAAGCATGAGGAGAATTTAACACGGATTGCAACAAGGAAATACAATCTATCAAAGAACAATTATCATAATTAAATTCCTTGAAATCCAAAATAGTGGGTTCATTTCTATGTAAAGTTTTGACCTCTTCAATACCACTTTTACCAATTTTTGCATCAAGATCTAAAAACTCTGAATCATTGGGATGCCTTTTAACTAAAGTTGACTCATCTCCAGTCCCATATTTATCAAGATTCATATTGGAAAACAAAGACATAATAGGGGACACATCAATTACTTTTAGATCTTCATCATTATTACCTTCTAGCTCTTCCAGTTTGGCGGCCATCTTATTAACTAAGGTGGCCGGCTTATCCAAAATTTGGGCTATTAAGTTTTCAAGATAAGCGAACTGAGATTTCAAACCATAAAATTCCTGAGACATATCATCGAGCTCTTTATTCATGTACCCCATAAAACTTTTTTGTTCTTTAAGCTCGTTTCTGAAGAAATTATTATGCTCAAATTGCAAGGACATAAAGCTTCTAACGTTGTTTTCAATTTCTTCCAACCTTCTAAGGTGAGGATCAACGCTTTTTGGCAGAGCCATCGCGTTAAACAAACAATCCAACACTCAAACACAGAAGGAGCAAGCGAAAAGAGACAGACGGGAAAAAGGGCGAAAAAAACGGCAAAGGTGAAGTGGGGGAGAGGAAAACAAGAGGCGAATGGCAAATAATGTAATGCGAGGGAGAAGAGTTTGTGATGGGTACTTGGTATGTCTTGACTTGTGCGTAGATCTCCCCGGCAACGGCGCCAGAAATCCTTCTTGCTACCTCTTGAGCATGCGTTGGTTTTCCCTTGAAGAGGAAAGGGTGATGCAGCAAAGTAGCGTAAGTATTTCCCTCAGTTTTTGAGAACCAAGGTATCAATCCAGTAGGAGACTACACGCAAGTCCCTAGTGAAAGTGCTAGTTATCGACTAGAGGGGGGGGGGGTGAATAGGCGATTTTTAGAAAAGTCTTCAAAACATGGATGTTTCAAAGACAAACAATAGAAATGACCTAATTGATATGCAGCGGAAGATAAACTACAACAAGCAAACCATAGTCAAGTATGCAATAACGTGAAAGTACAAGACTAATAGCAGCTTGGTAGTAAGGATCAAGAAGGAAGATAGTGAGAAGCCAATCAACAGAAGTAGTCAAGCAATGAAGTCAAACAGGTATGACAAATAGGCAATGACTTCACGAAGACAAACTCTAATTAAGGAGAGGGAGAAGATAGAACCAGTCACTTGTTGAAGACACAGATTTGTTGGACCAGTTCGAGCTTGTTGTGACAACTGTACATCCGTTAGGGAGGCTGAGATTCAACTCGTAAGACCGCGTCTTCACCTTGTTCCCCTTGAGCTAAGGACACACAGTCCTTGCCCAATCACTCTGGTAAGTCTTCAAGGTAGACTTCCGAACCTTCACAGATCAAGGCTCACCGCAATCCACAATGACTCTTGGATGCTCAGAATGCGACGCCTAACCGGGCCGGAGGATTCACAGTCCTCAAGTGTAATAAGTCTTGGTCACATGCATGTAAAGACTTGATGATGCCTAACACTCTTTGGCTCGGTGTTTGGGCTTTGTCCTCGCAAGGATTTCTCTCTCTCAAAGGCTTCGAGGTGGGTTGCTCTCAAACGACAAAAGCCGTGCACTAACTCTGAGCAGCCACCAATTTATGGTGTAGGGGTGGGCTATTTATAGCCACTAGGCAACCCGACCGATATGTCCGAAATGACCACTGGTCACTAAGGAACCGACACGTGTTCCAACGGTCGATTTCAAACACACACGACAACTTTACTTGGGCTACAAGCAAAGTCGACTCATTCAGCTCTGGATAAGTTTTGCTCTCATTGTCTTCGCTCGAAGACATAGGATTTGGGTTGAGCATCACTTCACCATTCGACTTTGATCACTTGGACCCCACTTAACAAAGACAAAGTGGTTCCTATGACTCAACAAAGAAGAAAAGGAAACAACGAACGACCACAGTCTTCGCGCTCCATAGTCTTCACTCAATGTCTTCTCATGTCATAGTCTTCAATGTGAATATCTTCACATGCCACCATTGTCGCCAATGTCTTCATACATTTTTAGGGTCATCTCCGGTAGGTAAACCGAATCAATGGGGGACACTACTGCGTTATCCTGCAATTCTCGAAATGCATTAGTCCTCAACCACATTTGTCGTCAATACACCAAAACCAACTAGGGGTGGCACTAGATGCACTTACAATCTCCCCTTTTTGGTGATTGATGACAAACTGGTTGAAGTTTTCAACGGGGATAAAGTATGTGAAATTGTAAAGGATAGGAAATTGTCTTCATAAGTGGCAAAGGCTCCCCCTGAAGATGTGCATATAAGTAGTGTGCTTTTGGAATGCAAATGCACATGGCAGGTTGTACTTGTGGAGATCCTCTTCAACTTATGAAGATAATTCATCATGCATGAAATGATATAACTAAGAGAATGACATGCATAATGAAAATGGACGTCTGCAGAATGATCTAAGTGCGGAAGTTATCATCGCACATGCGGAATTTATCATCGCACTGCAGTAAAGAAAATAAGTAGCAGACGACCATCGAGTTTAAGTGTTACAACTCAAAGAACCAAATGTATCGAGCGAGAGTTGTAAACACTAGGCAAAATATTATGCAACCGCCCTTATGAACCCGCTTGAAGACTATCAAACTCATATGCTTCTCCCCTTTTGTCGATGAAGGACCAAAAAGGTTTGAAGACAAAGAGCATCTACTCGCTTTCATCGTGAGAAGGTGAAGCAGCGGGGTTGTTGTGGTTGTTTGGCGGTGCAAACGAACTTGGTGCGATGTCGATGCGCGCGTAAGTAGGGGCGTGAAGTAGCATCGTCTTCATCATCGATCACTCGCAGCAGCGGTTCCGCGGAGGAAGAATAGTCGAGTCTTCAAGTGATGGAGTTAAATCGTGGGACTGCATTCCGTGGAGGAGTGGAGTCAAACTTGAAGCATTCGGTGAAGCCATCGTCTTGAAGATCTGCTTCAAAGACCGAAAGCAGGGTCAAACTCTTCCATGATCGCCGATGTGTCTCATGAGTGACAAAAGCATTCTTGGTGGCAAGATTTGAATGCGATTGGCGTCCACCAAGAGGCTTTGCATCCGCCGCTGAGCCAGAGTGATGCTTATCTTGTTTACGATGCGGTCACGACAAGAAGTTCTCGATCATTGAGGATGCGAGCGCTTCACAGGTCTTTGGCCAATTGTGCTCTCGGTAGCTTCAGTCCGGCGCAGTGAGGCGGGCGAGTGTTCCCAGCCGGAGGATAGACACGAGATCTTGCTTGGACGCCTTCCATGGGTTGATAGAAGCTATGGTGATCTGCATTACGAAGACAAAGTGGCGTTTTGGCGGGCTCGGGGTATATGGCTTCAATCGACATATCAACCTCTGGTAGAAAGATCGACGATTGCGGCGTAAGGCGATAGTTGATAGCAGAGTGCATCTTGATGAGGCGCATGACCCGTGGAGCATAAAATTTCAGACCACAAAGATCAGATCTAGACGCAGCCAATTGCCGGATGAAGAATTCTTGCGTATTGAAGCTGATGCCATTGAGGATGTAAAAGACCAATGTCTTCATGGCTCCTTCAAGTTTTGCAGATGATGAATGCCCTTTGATAGGCCATAGAGTTCGCCTGATGATGTGATAAATTGTACGAGGCAGATACTCAAGGTCATCAACAAAGAATTCCTGAGGGTATTCAGCATCATGTGGCAGAGGCTTCATCATGCTCAACATCTGACTCATGTTGGGCTCTGGCCTATGGAAGATTCTCTCCAGTGCATCGCGGTGGAGTTGACAACCAGGTTCAAAAAGCTCTCCGGGAGTGGGTAGGCCTGTGAGCTCAATGACGTCAAGAGCTTTGGCTTCATGGTGAACATTTCCTGTCATCCACTCGAGAACCCATGTCTTCGTATCTCTGTAGTAGCCGCGGATGTGGAGGGTAGCATAGAATTGAAGCAAAAGTTCTTCATTCCAGTGTTCTTTGTCTGTTACGAAGCCGAGCAGACCTGCATCACGAAAGCAATCAAGTTCTTCTTCTAAGCATGGCAGTCCGGCAATGGCTTCAGTGTCGAGGCGCATATGAGGGAAAATGCGCCCTTGATCATACAGAACGCAGGAGTAATAGCCGTTCTTGATAGCTCCGTAAACGGTCGGATGATATCCTTGGCCTTGTGTAGGGGTTCTTTGCTCTGTCAAAGAAAGTGTTGTGGGCTTTGAAGCCATTTGCATTGAAAGACCACTGTAGGTGGCGGTGTCTGAAACCTTGGCGGTCTTGGCTTTGGCTTACGGACCGAGGCCTATGCGCAATATGATAGTCGAACCGAGGACCCGAGGCATGAGGCGGAGGGACCGAGCGGGCCATCTTCTTGTGATTAGCTGACCATAGTTGTATGCTTGCTCAATTGTGTAGGGCCTTGGTGGCGGAACTGGAGCAGTGGCAACAACTGAGGCTTCAGGCTGCTCAGCAGATGCTTCAGGAGCAGTTGCCTCAATGGCTTCAGGCACATTTGGTGCAAGCTCCACATTTGCTTTAGCCATGACTGTGTCATTGGCTTCATTGGCGTTGGAGGTGGCAGCCGCAATGTTTTCAACCTCCACTTGAGGAGCTGGAGGGTCGGGCACTGGCACGTTGATATCAGGAATAACTTCTTCAATAACAAGGGGTGTAGGGACACGTTCTTCTTCTTCTTGGGTGTCTTGGTGATGCAGCCGGATTGTCTTCAGCAGCTTTGGCTTCGCACTGGAGACATTTACAGTTGGAGTGGCTTCTGAAAACACTTGACGTGCAACAGGTTGGTGGTGCACTTCTCCTTCTGGAACGCTTGAGAGAGGTACTTGAGGCCTTTGACCTTTGCGAAGCCTGCGAAATGCTGGCGACGCCTTTGGAGATGGGGTTGGCTGGGCCTCAAAGTCTTCCTCTTGTTGTTGTTGTTGTTGTTGTTGTTGTTGTTGTTGTTGGGGAGTACTAGGGGAGTCTTCTGGTTGTGGGTGATCAGCCCATGATGCATCCTGAGCAATTGGCGTCAGAGGACGACCAATGCTGATGAGTCCGCTGTTCGTGAGAACTGCGATGATACCGGTTTGGTTCGATCTGAGGAAGAACTTCATCATCTTCAAAATTGTCATGATGACCAATGTCTTGACAGCGGTGGGATCAATCGCTGGAATGTCTTCACTTCATGAGCCTCTCGTGGAAGCGGGCTCATGAACTATCATCCGTCGTTCTTGGATAGTAGAGGCAGGGCGAACCATTGAAATGGGTTCAACAAACAAGGGCTCTATGGGAGCAGCCCGATTCTTCTTGGTCTTGAGCTTCTTCTTGGAGGGAGCAGCATCAGAGGCTTCAGGATTTTTCCTTTTTCTGGTTCAGCCTCAGCAGCCCTCGTCTTCTTACATTCAAGCGGTTGACTGACCTTTGGCTTCGATCCGGTCAAGCTGCTTGGGAAGACTATGCAGTTCTTCCTACCTTGAAGGTGCAGCTTGGTCAGTTGAAGGCTTCTTCTTCTTTGCAGCCATTCTGGGGTCAATGCCAGGACGGCCAAGAGCCTTGCGCATCTCAGCCTCATTGTAGGCCAGCACACACTTGTCAGCCAGACTCTTCATGCGCTCACGAGAGCGTCTGGCTTCTTCGCGCTTCTTGAGAAAGGCTTCTTTGAGGTCGTGCAGCATGACCTGGAAGTTTTTGACATCTTGCACGCTGAGTGCAGCCATATGCTTCTTGAACTGAGCCTTCTCATAGTCAATCTTATGCTTTAGTTCAACAATGCGCTGAGCAAGAGCTAGCTCAGAAGCAATTGCTCCATTGAAGGAGACGCTGAGGCCAATAGGAAGTTGCAGATCTTCAAAGCTGATGTTTGGGGTGTCAAACCACTCATCAATGAAGTGATGGATGATTGCCACATCAAAGAGAGGCAAATTGTTGAAAATTTCTGCTTCTTCCTTGCTCTTGATAAGTTGCTCAAGGGCATCATCTGCAAGATCTTCATCACTGGACAGATCAATGTGCTCTTCGCGCAAAATGGCAGCAGGAGTCGATGTCGGTCGAGATTCTTGACAATTTTCTTTTTCTTCTCCGTCCTCTTGGAGATACATGATTGATCTTGATGACCGGCTTTAGGAGGTGCGATGGCTGAGTGGCTTCACACGTGAAGCTTTTGGAGGAGCAGTGACTTTGAAGCCTTAGCCTTCTTTTTGCTTCTGCGGCTTTGGGGAGGAGCTGGAGCAGGAGCCGGGCTTCATCGAGTCAAGATCGTCATCGAGTGATCCACTTTGGCACCTTGGACCAAGATGTAAGTGATGAGGCCATCAAGGTTTGAAAAGAGGCGATGACATTGGGTTACGCATCACGTGAGCCGTCGGACGGGAGCGGAGAGACCAGGGTTGAAGTCTAATCCCAATGACTTCTTGTTTTCCTTGGCGAAGCCTTTGCGTCTTTGGAAGTTGCGGTTGAAGAGATTATCGTCCACGACACCGGAGCAATGACGTTGGGTCGGCATTCTCGGTGAGGTCCACGGACCATACAAGGATAGAAAACACGTGCAATAGCTTCAAATGTTCTTGGGTGGAAGGCCTCGAAAGATAATATCACCCCAAGGGCTTTTGATAGCATTCTTCTCGGCGTATTCCTGGGTCACGAAATTGTACTTGAACCATTGTTCTGCCCAATATCAACGAATCCATTGGATTCGCGTCTTTCGCTGTTTGTAATTCTATTTGGGATCATCTTGTAAAGCTCTGCGAGGTCATCGAACGGATCTTTTGAGGTTCCCCACGATGCTGTCTGCCGCCCTTCTGACTGATTTATCTGCAGCCATGAACTTCAAACTGAATGGCTTCAATACGTTCGATGGCTTCAAAGGCTTGCGTTGCTGGATAAACAGAGGCGGCTTCGGAGAGTTAATTTGATCTTTGTAAGAATTCTGCAAACGAATGCAAACTATGAGAACCAAAGGATTCTCTCACGGACATGTACCGTGACAACATTAGAGATGCGAGGGAAGGGAAGAGGTCATATGCATTCTCGGAAGATTTTGAAGATAAATCAGTTTGAAGACATTGACCTCATGATGCGAAGACATTCACTTATCGTTGAGAGTTGGTTCCGGATTTATGCGAATCCGTGAATAAGTACAAGTGAGGAATCTAACTAGTTGTGAAGCTTAAGTGAATATACTAGGCAGTATGAGATGTAGATGTAATAGATCTAACATTGTATAGGCGAAACCAATTTTGGTAAGAAGGATGAATCTTTGAGGATCAAAAAGATGGTAAAAATAGAGTTATATTTACCACTCGAAGAACTCCTAGACGGGAAGAAAAGGAGGCCGAGCAGTTCAATCCACCGTGCCCTAACTTGGCAACGGAGGACACCTACAGCAGCGGCGGAGAGGATGATGTTCGCGGCCGGCGTGAGGACGGCGTCGGAGAAGTCACGGCAGCTAAGCGCTTCGTCATCGGCGTCGTCGAGAGCTAGCGGTGGCGCTAGGGTTTTGACGAGGTGGAGAGGTGGAAGAAGGTTTTCTTTACCGCAGGGGACATGTATTTATAAGGAGGTGTGCGGCACAAGGCGATTCTGCAGTGCCCTGGCGGTTCACATCTGAGGGGCACGTGGCAAGCATGCAACATACTCTGAGTTGTCCCACGTTCCCACCCCCGCCAGGTTTGTCGGATGGTCGTTACGGCTTCTCCGGATTTCAACAATAAGGATGAATCATTTGAAATAGACTTAAAGTTTGTCTCTGTGTCTTCTCTTGACAAGGGCCTTGAGAGAAGACATTCGACGATTTCAATAGAATGCATATGATTTGGACAGATAGAGTTTGAGATAGAAAGCATAGAGAGATTAGGGTCCGATCACATTCACTTAGTTCAAAAGATTCAACTTGGAAGACATAGCTATAAGTGAATGTTGTAGAGGACAGAACAATATATATATACATATCAGAAAGCAACCAAATCAACATAGTGAAGAAAATCATGAAGATAGGTTGAAGTTGAAGACAAATCAAATGCGAAGATATTGCAGAAATAACGCCATGAGTGAAACACTTCAAACAGAGAAATTTGGTGGTGGCGTTACCCACCGTATAGGAAGTATTAGACCTAGACACGGCGCGCACAATTATCGTGGCGCTCAAGTCAAATTCCACGTTAATGTATTCACACTCGTAATGTAAGTCTTCATTGATTGAAGATATACTTTACTTCGTGTGTTGCACATCTAAGTCGCCAACGTGCATAAGTGTTAGGATGTGTGCTTGATCACGTGACATTTGAGGATTCCAAGATATTTAGCTCACACCGTAACTTGCAAAACCTTTTCTCATCCAAGGGCTTTGTGAAGATATCGCCAATTGCTCTTCAAAGTGTTGACGTGAATGATGTCAATATCTTTCTTCATGACATGATCCCCGAGAAAATGATGACAAATTTCAATGTGCTTTGTCTTCGAAAGTGCGGACTGGATTGTTGGCAATCTTGATGGCGCTTTCGTTGTCATGAAGAGAGGTACTTGTTTTGATTGATGCCATAGTCCTTGAGAGTTTTCTTCATCCATAGAAGTAGCACAAGAAGATCCGGCAAGAATGTATTCAGATTCAGCAGCTTGAGAGTGATACAGTTACGCTTCTTTGAAGACCAACAGACAAGTGATCGTCCCAGAAAGTGAAATGTGCCTGATGTAGACTTGCGATCCACCTTGTCACCAGCATAATCAGCATCCGAAAATCCAACAAAATCAAATTTTGAGCCCTTTGGATACCATAATCCGAGTGTTGGGGTGTGAGCCAAATATCGAAGAATTCGCTTCACAGCTAAGTGATGCGATTCCTTTGGTGCCACTTGGAATCGAGCACACATGCAAACACTAAGCATAATATCTGGCCTAGATGCACATAGGTAAAGTAAGGAACCAATCATGGAGCGGTATACCTTTTGATCGAACTCTTTACCATTGTCGTCGGGACCCAGATGGTGTTTGGCTGGCATTGGCGTCGTGTAACCTTTGCAATCTTGCATTCCAAACTTCTTGAGACAATCTTGGAGGTATTTTTCTTGAGATAAAAGATGACATTCCTTTGTCTTTAATTTGAAGACCAAGGAAGAACTTGAGCTCTCCCATCATGGACATCGATATTGTTCTTGCATCATGTATCCAAATTCATCACTATACTTACGGTTGGTGCAGCCGAAGATAATGTCATCCACATATATTTGGCATACAAACAGTTCACCATCATATGTCTTCGTGAAGAGTGTGGGATCAAGGGGTCCAGGTTTGAAGCCTTTGCTCTTCAGGAAGTCTTCGATCATATCATACCAGGCGCAAGGAGCTAGTTTGAGGCCATACAATGCTTTATTTAGCTTGTACACCATATCAGGATGTTTTGGATCTTCAAAGCCAGGTGGTTGAGCGACATATACTTCTTCTTCAATCTTGGCGTTGAGAAATGCACTCTTCACATCCATTTGACATAGCAAGATGTTGTGGTCGTTAGCATAGGCTAGTAGTATGCGAATAGCTTCAAGCCTAGCTACAGGAGCAAATGTTTCATCGAAGTCAATTCCTTCAACTTGAGTATATCCTTGAGCCACAAGACGTGCTTTGTTTCTGACGACTTGACCATGCTCATCTTGCTTGTTTCGATATATCCATTTGGTGCCAATAATGTTATGCTTGCGAGGGTCAGGACGCTTGACAAGTTCCCAAACATTGTTCAGCTTGAACTGTTGAAGTTCTTCTTGCATAGCTTGTATCCATTCTGATTCCATAAAGGCTTCAGCAACTTTCTTGGGTTCTGATATTGACACGAAAGAAAAATGCCCACAATTTGCTAGTCTGTGTTGCTCTTGAGCGAGTAAGCGGACCAGTGCATTGATGTTATCAATTATCTTCTCAATCAGTACTTCATTTGCAACTCGAGGATGAATCGGGCGAAGACTTTGCTCTTGCCGATCATTGTCATCATTGGGAGGATTGTCTTCAGTGAGCATTGTCTTACGGATGGTTAGGTGCGAAATGATAAGTTCCTCTTCAGGCTGTGCTTCAGAAGGCATGATTTCACCAGTTCCCATCAGCTTGATAGATTCGCTGGGTGGAGCTTCGTCTAGTGTACTTGGCAGGAACTCTCTTTGTGAACCATTGGTTTCATCAAATCGCACGTCCACAGTTTCGACGATTTTGTAGAGATAAAGGTTGAAGACTCTGTAGGAGTGCGAGTCCTTTCCGTAACCGAGCATGAAGCCTTCGTGAGCTTTGGGTTCAAATTTTGACTTGTGATGGGGATCCTTGATCCAAAGACTTAGCCCTAAATACTCTGAAATCGACATTGGCTTCTTGCCAAGAAGGAGCTCATAGGATGTTTTGTTCAAGCTTATGGATATAAACACGGTTGATGACGTGACATGTCAGTATCAATAGCTTCGTGCCGTAACTTTCTTGGTGTCTTGTACTCGTCGAGCATTGTTCGAGCCATCTCAATGAGGGTTACATTCTTGCGCTCCACGATGCCATTTCTTTGAGGTGTGTATGGAGCAGAGAACTCATGAGTGATTCCCATGGTATCCAGATAAAGATCAAGTCCGGTGTTTTTGAATTCAGTGTCGTTCTCACTTCTGATATGCTTGATCTTGATGCCATAATTGTTCATTGCTCGATTGGCGAAGCGTCTGAAGACATCTTGCACTTCAGTCTTGTAGAGAATTTTGTGCACCCATGTGTATCTTGAGTAGTCATCAACAATGACGAAGCCATATAGACAAGCAGTTGTTGTGAGGGTAGAGTAGTGAGTAGGGCCAAACAAATCCATGTGTAACAGCTCGAAGGGTTGAGATGTCGTCATGATTGTCTTCGAGGGTGCTTTGCCTAGTCATCTTTCCAACTTCGCAGCACCACACAAATGATCCTTCTTGAACTTGATACCTTCGATGTCTATGACATGCTTCTTCTTGGCGAGTGTGTGTAAGTTCCTCATGCCAAGATGCCCCGACCTCGATGCCGAGCCAGATTCCGACGCTTTTGCAAGAAGACATACGGCAAGCTGCGGACCTGCTGAGAAAGCTACCATGTATAGATCATCTTTCCTATACCCTTCAAAGACTAGAGACTTGTCAGATTCCATTAGTACAAGGCAACGATATTTTCCGAATATCACAATCATGTTCAAGTCACAAAGCATTGAGACAGACATCAAGTTGAAACCAAGGGATTCAACAAGCATCACTTTATCCATGTGTTGATCCTTTGAGATTGCAACTCTACCTAGACCCAATACCTTGCTTTTACCAGTGTCAGCAAATGTGATGTGACTCTTGTCTGATGGACGTAAGGTTGAGTCCATGAGAAGACTTCGATCACCAGTCATATGATTAGTGCATCCACTGTCCATAATCCATTCTGAAGCATGAGGTGTCATACCCTCTGATGCAGTTAGGGGGATAGGCTTCACCAAGAGCATTGTGAAGCATAAACATTTGATGGGCAAGTGGATTATTGAAGCTTAAATCAAGATTAGGACTGATAGGATGAACGGCAAACAATTCGGGAACAAAATACATAGTGAGACCATTTGGGTATTTGATCTTGTGCCCTACAAGATGTTTTAGGTCCCCAATATCATCGACGCCTTTGATTTTTTGGTGGAGACCCTTTCCTGCAAAAGAAAGTTAATTCTTTTTAACCACCCACATCTTGAGGGGTGGCTTAGAAGCAATGAGTCTAAGTGCAGCATCGAGAACTTGACTTTGGAGCCCTAGCAAATAGCCTTGCAGGAGATGAATGATACTCATATGAATAAGCAGAAAAGTTCTTAGTTCTATGAACACAACGGTTTGAAGACACACACTCATATTCATAAATTTGAGTACGGTTTCCCTGCAAAACATTGGCGTTAGGGTGACTCAGGTGAGTCCTCTGTCTGTATGAAGCCTTTGGACCATATGACGCCTTAGGTATGGGGTTTGTCTTCTTCCCAGGTGGTGTCATGATGACATTCACTGGAAGATTCTCAAGACAGCTTTTGGGAACCCAGATCTTCTTCATAGGTGGTCCATTCCTGCAGTTAGTACCAATATACCTGGCAAACACTTCACCATTCTCGATTCTTGAACAGCTTATAGTTTGCATCAAAGGATTCATCAATGATAATAGGGTTAGCAGGTAAAGCCGGATAAGGTGGATGGATCCATTGAAGGTCCCTTTGCGACAACTCCATGTGGTTTTGGGATACCGCTCGGGCTTCCAATAGGAACCATCAACATTCATTTTCCTCTCGAACCCAACACCCTCTTTCCTAGGGTTTCGGTTCAGAATACGCTTTTGAGGACATCGCAGTGTCTCGATGCCCTTTCGAGACTTTTATACATCCCTGTTTCAAGCAATGTCTTCAACCTAGCATTTTCATCAAGAATAGCGATGGTATCCTCCGCAGAGGGGTTAGTTATCACATTAGTAGTTGAAGACAATGCAACAGTAGCAGCAGTTGAACATTCAGCAATAGAGGTAGCGATATCACGCTCAAGACATTTTAGACATGGTGGTTCAAATCCATCCTGAGCGGAACTGATATGTTGAGCGCGAAGTGACTCATTCTTTTTGAAGATCTTCATGAGCCGATCTCAATTTCTCAAGCTCTTGCTTCCTTTGAAGATAATCATAGGAGAGCTTTTCATGAGTAGTTGAGAGCGTTTCATGACGACTTTCAAGTTCTTGGTACTTAGCATGAAGATTTTTAATATCTTCAACTAAGGACTGTGAACGTGTCATTTCCGCGTCCAACAGGTCATCGCTTTTGTCTAACAGTTTTGAGTATGTTCCATAGCTCTTTGTTGTTCGGTTGCAATTTTAGCAAGTGTTTTGTAGTTGGGTTTGGATTCACAATCAGAGTCATCTTCACTTGATGTTTGAAAGTAAGCATCACGTGATTTTACCTTGGCACCACGTGCCATGAAGCAGTAGGTGGGAGCAGGGTCGTCCTTGTCATCAGCTTCAGCGTTGGTGTTGAAGTCATTGTCTTAAGTGTTGAAGATGGACTTGGCAACATAGGCTGTTGCTAAAGCCAGACTTGCAACGCCAGGGTCGGACTCCTCTTCAGACTCCACCTCCGCCTCCTCAGAAGCAGACTCCTCCTCTGAATCCATTTCCTTGCCAACAAAAGCATGAGCCTTGCCAGATGAGCTCTTCTTATGAGATGAAGACTTTGATGAGGAATTGGAAGAAGACTTTGAAGATTTCTTCTTCTTCTTGTCATCAGAATCATATTCCTTGCTCTTCTTCTTCTTCTTCTCATTTTCCAACTATGGCCACTCAGAGATATAGTGTCCAGTTTTCTTGCACTTGTGACATGTTCTCTTCTTGAAGTCATGAGTGGAAGCTTCATCATTTCTTGAGCTGGATCGTGAAGACTTTCAAGCCTTTCTTCCTTGTGAACTTCGAACTTCTTCACAAGCACAAAGAAGTTCCTTTCCAATGTCTTCGTGATCATCGTAACCACAGCCAGATTCTTCTTCAGATGAGGAAACAACTTTTGCCTTCAAAGCGCGAGTTCGGCCATAGTTGGGACCATAGATATCTCTTTTCTCAGAAAGCTGGAACTCATGTGTGTTGAGCCTCTCAAGTAGAGTCCAATTGAATGAACTTCTTGACATCAGCAGGGGTGACACCTTCACCAGTTTTGGGAACGCCGTTCTTGACGACATACCAGAGGTCGACATCAATGGCTTCAAGATGCATCGCATCTTATTCTTCCGATAGGGATAGTCGGTTCCATCGAACACGGGCAAGCATCGAGACTTTGATTATCCCTGCAGTCGACATAGCTAAAACTCTAGGTGGTTAAACCGAATCACACAGAACAAGGGAGTACCTTTCTCTGATACCAATTGAAAGTGCTAGTTATCGACTAGAGAGGGGGGGGTGAATAGGCGATTTTTAGAAAAGTCTTCAAAACATGGATGTTTCGAAGACAAACAATAGAAATGACCTAATTGATATGCAGCGGAAGATAAACTACAACAAGTAAACCATAGTCAAGTATGCAATAATGTGAAAGTACAAGACTAATAGCAGCTTGGTAGTAAGGATCAAGATGGAAGATAGTGAGAAGCCAATCAACAGAAGTAGTCAAGCAATGAAGTCAAACAGGTATGACAAATAGGCAATGACTTCACAAAGACAAACTCTAAGTAAGGAGAGGGAGAAGATAGAACCAGTCACTTGTTGAAGACACAGGATTTGTTGGACCAGTTCCAGTCGCTGTGACAACTGTACGTCTGGTTAGGGAGGCTGAGATTCAACTCAGAAGACCGCGTCTTCACCTTGTTCCCCTTGATTTAAGGACAAACAGTCCTCGCCCAATCACTCTGGTAAGTCTTCAAGGTAGACTTCCGAACCTTTACAGACTGCGGTCACCGGCAATCCACAATGACTCTTGGATGCTTAGAACGCGACGCCTAACCGGCTGGAGGATTCACAGTCCTCAAGTGTAATAAGTCTTCAGGTCACACAGACAGAAAGACTTCAGTGATGCCTAACACTCTTTGGCTCTGGGTGTTTGGGCTTTGTCCTCGCAAGGATTTCTCTCTCTCAAAGGCTTCGAGGTGGGTTGCTCTCAAACGACAAAAGCCGTGCACTAACTCTGAGCAGCCACCAATTTATGGTGTAGGGGGTGGGCTATTTATAGCCACTAGGCAACCCGACCTGATATGTCCGAAATGACCATGGGTCACTAAGGAACTGACACATGTTCCAACGATCGATTTCAAACACACACGACAACTTTACTTGGGCTACAAGCAAAGCTGACTCATCCAGCTCTGGATAAGTTTTGCTCTCATTGTCTTCGCTCGAAGACATAGGATTTGGGTTGAGCATCACTTGATCATTCGACTTTGATCACTTGGACCCCACTTAACGGTGCGGTGGTTCCTATGACTCAACAAAGAAGAAAAGGAAACAACGAGCGACCACGATCTTCAGCGCTCCATAGTCTTCACTCAATGTCTTCTCATGTCATAGTCTTCAATGTGAATATCTTCACATGCCACCGTTGTCGCCAATGTCTTCATACATTTTTAGGGGTCATCTCCGGTAGGTAAACCGAATCAATGGGGGACACTACCTGCGTTATCCTGCAATTCTCACAAACGCATTAGTCCCTCAACCACATTTGTCGTCAATACACCAAAACCAAGTAGGGGTGGCACTAGATGCACTTACACCTAGTACCTGCACAAACAATCAAGAACCTTGCAACCAACGTGATAAAGGGGTTGTCAATCCCTTCACGGCCACTTGCAAAAGTGAGATCTGATAAAGATAATAAGATAAATATTTTTGGTATTTTTGTTGTACAGATTGGAAAATAAAGATTGCAAAATAAACAGCGACAGAAATAGCTAATTGACGGGAGATTAATATGATGGAAAATAGACACGGGGGCCATAGGTTTCACTAGTGGCTTCTCTCAAGATAGCATGTATTACGGTGGGTGAACAAATTACTGCCAAGCAATTTATAGAAAAGCGCATAGTTATGATGATATCTAAGACAATGATCATGAATATAGGCATCACGTCCATGTCAAGTAGACCGAAACAATTCTGCACCTACTACTATTACTCCACACATCGACCGCTATCCAGTATGCATCTAGAGTATTAAGTTCATAAGAACGGAGTAACTCATTAGGCAAGATGACATGATGTAGAGGGATAAACTCAAGCAATATGATATAAACCCCATCTTTTTATCCTCGATGGCAACAATACAATACATGCCTTGCTGCCCTAACATCCTTTGGGAAAGGTCACCGCAAGATTGAACCCAAAGCTAAGCACTTCTCCCATTGCAAGAATGATCAATCTAGTAGGCCAAACTAAACCGATAATTCGAAGAGACTTGCAAAGATATCAAATCATGCATATAACAATTAAGAGGAGATTCAAATGTTGTTCATAGATAATCTTGATCATAAACCCACAATTCATCGGATCTCGACAAACACACCGCAAAAGAGTATTACATCGAATAGATCTCCAAGAAGATCGAGGAGAACTTTGTATCGAGATCCAAAGAGAGAGAAGAAGCCATCTAGCTAATAACTATGGACCCGAAGGTCTGTGGTAAACTACTCACACATCATTGGAGAGGCTATGGTGTTGATGTAGAAGCCCTCCGTGATTGAATCCCCCTTCGGCAGATCATCGGAAAAGGCGCCAAGATGGGATCTCACGGTTACAGAAGGTTGCGGCGGTGGAAAATAGGTTTCGTGGCTCTCTCCGATGGTTTCAGGGTATAAGAGTATAAATAGCCGAAAGAAGTAGGTCGGTGGAGCTGCAAGGGGCCCACGAGGGTGGGGGCGCTCCCACCCCCCTGGGGCGCGCCCTCCTACCTCGTGGCTTCCTCGCTGCTTCCTTGACGTCCACTCCAAGTCTCCTGGATTGCGTTTGTTCCAGAAAAGATCCTCGCGAAGGTTTCATTCCATTTGGATTCCGTTTGACATTCCTTTTCTGTGAAACACTAAAATAGGCAAAAAAAATAGCAATTTGCAATGGGCCTTCGGTTAATAGGTTAGTCCCAAAAATAATATAAAAAGGTATATTAAAACCCATTTAAACATCCAAAACAGATAATATAATAGCATGGAACAATCAAAAATTATAGATACGTTGGAGACGTATCAAGGATTAATGATGTTCTTATTGTTGCAAATATGAATTATGTGCCCGTACATTTCATTGTTCTTAATATAGATTGCAATCCTACATGTCCTATTATTCTTGGTAGACCTTTCCTTAGAAAGATTGGTGCAATTATTGACATGAAAGAAGGAAATATTATATTCCAATTTCCGTTAAGGAAAGGCATGGAACACTTTCGTAGGAAGAAAATTAAATTGCCTTATGAATCTATTGTGAGAGCCACTTATGGATTGCATACCAAAGATGACAATACCTTGATCTATTCTTGCTTTTATGCCTAGCTAGGGGCGTTAAACGATAGCGCTTGTTGGGAGGCAACCCAATTTTATTTTTGTTCTTTGCTTTTTGTTTTTGTTTAGTTATAAATAATTAATCTAGCTTCTGTTTAGATGTGGTTTTATGTTTTAGTTAGTGTTTGTGCCAAGTAGTACCAATAGGATCTTCTTGGGTGATAGTTGTTTGATCTTGCTGAAAAAGGCAGAAACTTTATGCTCACGAAAATAATTGTTAAAATTCACCATACGTGATAAAATGCTAATTCTTTTTGCAGTAGATTAATATACAAATTATACAGGTTCTCCTAGTTTTTCAGAATTTTTGGATTCCGGAAGTATTTGAACAAATCAGATTTCAACAAACCGTTCTGTTTTGACAGATTCTGTTTTTCGTGTGTTGTTTGCTTATTTTGATGAATATATGAGTAGTATCTAGGGGTATGAACCATAGATAAGTTGGAATACAGTAGGTTTAACACAATTATAAATAAAGAATGAGTTCATTACAGTACCTTAAAGTGGTGGTTTATTTTCTTATACTAACGGAGCTCATGAGATTTTCTGTTGAAGTTTTGTGTTGTGAAGTTTTCAAGTTTTTGGGTGAAGATTTGATGGATTTTGGAATAAGGAGTGGAAAGATCCTAAGCTTGGGGATGCCCAAGGCACCCCAAGGTAACATTCAAGGACAACCAAAATCCTAAGCTTGGGGATGCCCCGGAAGGCATCCCCTCTTTAAATCTTCGCTCTATCGGTAACTTTACTTGAGGCTATATTTTTATTCACCACATGATATGTATTTTGCTTGGAGCGTCTTGTATGATTTGAGTCTTTAATTTTTAGTTCACCACAATCATCCTTGCTGTACACACCTTTTGGAGAGACACGCATGAATCAGAATTTATTAGAATACTCTATGTGCTTCTTATATCTTTTAAGATAGATAATGTTGCTCTAGTGCTTCACTTATATCTTTTTAGAGCACGGTGGTGGTTTTATTTTATAGAAATTATTGATCTCTCATGCTTCACTTATATTATTTTCAGAGTATTTTAGAACAGCATGGTAATTTGCTTTGTCTATAAAACTAGTCCTAATATAATGGGCATCCAAGATGGGTATAATAAAAACCTTCATATAAAGTGCATTGAATACTATGAGAAGTTTGATGCTTGATGATTGTTTTGAGACATGAGGACGGTGATATTAGAGTCATGCTAGTAGATTAATTGTGAATTTGATAAATACTTGTGTTGAGGTTTGCAAGTCCCGTAGCATGCACGTATGGTAACCGTTGTGTAACAAATTTGAAGCATGAGGTGTTTCTTTGATTGTCTTCCTTATGAGTGGCGGTCGGGGATGAGCGATGGTATTTTCCTACCAATTTATCCCCCTAGGAGCATGCGCATAGTGCTTGGTTATGATGACTTGTAAGTATGTGAGTTCTTTATGACTAATGTTGAGTCCATGGATTATACGCACTCTCATCGTTCCACCATTGCTAGCCTCTCTAGTACCATGCAATTTTCGCCGGTACCATAAACCCACCATTTACCTTCCACAAAACAGCCACCATACCTACCTATTATGGCATCTCCATAGCCATTCCGAGATACATTGCCATGCAACTTTCCATCATTCCGTTTATTATGACACGCTTCATTATTGTTATATTGCTTTGCATGATTATGTAGTTGACATCGTATTTGTCCCAAAGCCACCATTCATAATTTTTTCATACATGTCACTCTTGATTCATTGCACATTCGGTACACCGTCGGAGGCACGCATGTAGAGTCATATTTTGTTCTAGTATCAAGTTGTAATCCTTGAGTTGTAAATAAATAGAAGTGTGATGATCATCATTATTAGAGCATTGTCACGTGTGTCGCGACCGGTTTTCCGGATATTAAATTCCAGAAAATGGCCGTCGTGCTCATCAGCCCCAGGACTACTGTTAGCTGATGAGGCATCAACTCGGTACAGAAAATCGAAGCAAGAATTACAGGATATGCGGTACAAGACCATTCTGGCCTGCGAGTACAATAAATGGTTTCTAGAGGTTGATGGCGGAAGCGGTTTGTGGATCACCAGTGGAACTCCATTTCCCACGGGAACAACTGACCAGGTTAACTCCTATCTTCGCGAGGCTGCTATCACTTTTGCTTAGGTTCCGGGCGGTCACGACGCTCCTCTCCACGCAGGAAATCTGGCCAAGACAATAGCCAGGGACAAGCCAGTGAGTACTTTGAATGTACTCGCAAACATTATGAACACAGGTATAATATAACAATCAAAAATCATGCCTTGAATAAATAGTTTATGCTCACAACGTCAGTCTTAAAGAAATGAAATCCTTGGTGCATACATGTGGATTATTAATAAGTGACCACAAATATGTAATGACGGAGCAGCAATAAATGCCATAGTCGGGCGTCTGAGCGACACCACATAAAGGGCTTATAAATAAACAGAAGCAATGCCACAGTCGGGCGTCTGAGCGACACCACATAAAGGGCTTATAAATAAGCGAAGCAATGCCACGATCGAGGCGTCTGAGCGACACCACATAAAGGGCTTATAAATAAACAGAAGCAATGCCACAGTCGGGCGTCTGAGCGACACCACATAAAGGGCTTATAAATAAACAGAAGCAATGCCATAGTCGGGCATCTGAGCGACACCACATAAAGGGCTTATAAAATGAATACGGTGAATACCCAGGAGGTAGAACCGTCCCAGGGATACTCAAGGATTCAAATAATATAAGGGGTTAGTCCATAATAATAATCATCCATAATAATAATAATCATCATCATCATCACAAGTCACAAGTCATAAACCAAGTTCTGGTTTAGTAGTTCTCCCCCGGAGACTGGCACTAAGACCGACACTCATCCCAGACTGTAATCCTGAACTATGGACATTGCCATTCGAATAGGTTTAATCTCTGCAGAGAGTGTACTCTTTACCCACGAGCAACGGATTCCTTTAGTCCATCGGGACTAATTCCGTCTATGGTATTTTAATTGAAAACACACCTGACTTGCACACACCAGCTTAACTTACGGTGCACAGAAATCACCCATGACACTTGTTAAGCAAAACTCTAAGTGGGGAGGCTACAACCTCGCGTAGCATGGGATCAAATTTATATCAGCGGCGCTCTAAGGGGTGGCCTCCCTCTCGGTCTCAACCGGATACACCCATGCCCCGGACCAGGTGGCATGGTTGCTTCAACCGACATCTTCCACCATGGCCTCTCTACATGCGGTGTGTGCTTGAAAGGGGTTGACAATCGATGAACCGTACCCCACGTATGGCGGGGACAAGTGGTAGTACGGGCAAGTATGGGGTTCTTGGAATAAGACTCGACACAGGTCGACTCAGAGGTTTATAAACGTCCTGCATGACATACACCACAAAGTACTTCAACCAACACATCAATACTCATTATACCTTACTATGCCATACCGACATAACCGTCCGTGAAGGCGGTGACAAGCTCACGCCTACCCAAGGCGTAGGCTCTTCCAGACACCTTTCCGGTATGCATGCAAGGCACATGGGGATGATTACCAACACAAGTGTGTTCATTTCCAACAGCATGGAAATCACCAATATGCATCCGTGCAAATGATCATATCACATGAAATAACGAGCTCTTCCAAATGGGTTGGTGTTATAAATATGTCGAATAACACACCAAAATTCTTATGCCGGGGTTCAGAATGCTTGCCTTCAAGTTGTGGAGGGGTGAGGTGCTCTCCAAAACTTTTGAAAGTTTTCTCCCCTCTCTTCAAAACCCTAATTGAAATAAATTTGAATTAACACACATTTTTCAAAACAGCACAAACAGGTTGTCTGAAATTTTTGAAATAAATCTTAAAATAAACTAGACAATATTTTTGAGTGGTAGGAAAAAGAATCAACTCATTCGGAGTTTTATTTAAAAAGTTACAGCCAGTCAAAGTTTTAGTCAAATCTGTTATTTTAAAAAGAAACAGAAAAGAAAACGTTTCAATAAAACGCGTACACGTCGAAAGCGTATTGTAGGTTTACGCTTCCACTTACTCCAGCGTGGACGGTACGCAAGTCACTGATAGTGGGCCTGCCTGGCCCACTGGTCAGGTTTGACTGGTCTACCTCCCCTCTTCTTCCTCGGTCCTGAGCGGAGGCGGGACTCCGGCGACCATCGCCGGCGAACGGCGGGTCCTTGTGGGGAGCTGAGGGCGGGGATGGATCCGCGGATCTGGGGTGATCCTTCCGGTGGTTGCAGGGTTGTCGGAGGTGGAGGGATTCGCCGTCGACGAGCCAGCGGCGGCCGGTGGTTTCGGGAGCGAAGTGAGTTTGTGGTTATGGTGGCTCTCCGTCGCAGCTGGGGGTCTGGGTGGCACCGCAAGAAGGAGTGGAGTCGTCTGGTGGCGTTGGGATGGCCGGGGAGGCTCTGGTTGTGCCGAATGGAGCTGGGAGGCGGCGGTGGCCGAACTGGCCGGAGTTGGCGAAGATGGCCTCTTCCCCCTCAATTGATGACAACTGGGGTAATAGGAGGATGGTGTGATGCTGCCCGAGTGCTCGCATGGGCTCGGAGCTTCTTAAATAGGCACGCCAAGGCGGTTCCAGGGCGGTGGGGATAAGATCGCCGGCGACCGACGTTTTGTAGCGCCAGGGGGACGTGGCGGGGCTGAGGATGGCGGCAGGAGCTAGCGGACGAGCGAAACCTGTGGCGAAGCGGGCAGCGGAGTGGTTTTGACGGCAACCTTGACATGGTCGGGGCACTGCGGCCGGTTGTCGACTCCGCCACAGCCGTCCGGACGGTGGCGCTGTGGAGTGCCAGGGGTGGTCGGGGTGGCGTGGCGGTGCAGGGGATACGTGGAGTGCTAGCAGCTGTTGGCCAAGGGCCGGAACAGGTGCGGGGCGAGACGCGACGGCTTGGGCGCACGTGCGTGCCAAACGCACGCTCTGGGCGCGCCCAGAGCACGCCTGGGACGTGCTCGGCGCAATGCCACTGCCTGCTAGAGGTCGCGGGTGAGGCTGGCAAGAGACAGAGCTAGGGTAGGGTTAGTCAGGAGGTAAATGGGCATGGTGGTTTGGTCAGGAGATCAAGTCCACAGTGCAAACAAAAACTCATGTCAAATTTGTCCACGCTCTCAAGGTGTTTGACAAAATGCCAAAGGCTCCTAGGCAGTTCTTGGAGTGGCCAAAACCTCCAGAGTGGGGTCTCTTTAGATAAAAGAGAGGGTGGTAAGGTTAGTTTGCCCAAAGCACAAACTTGCTAGTGCAAGTTTTGCAAAACTTCAGATCTGGACAGAAAGTAAATGGCCTTACCACATGAACCAAAAATGATCCAATGGGTGCATGTTCCTGGACTTAGAGGTTTGGCAAGGAGGACCACAAGTAGGAAAAGGAATCATAGATCAAGGAGCAACTAAAAGGGTGGTTGCAGTACAAAACCTCAAGTTGGACCAGAATGGAAAAGAGGATGGTTCACTCAAATTAGGTTAATGCATAAAGTTGAATAATATGCTCCTACTGATATCCCAAAATTTTGTTACAAGTTTTAAAGAAATATTTGAATAGGTTGTAGTGTAAAAATGCTCTCTGGACCAGATTTGAAAATATGGTGTAGGGCCCAAAATATTCAATGGGCAGAAAATATTTTTGTACAAAAGTGGTTCAAATACTCCATATGACATCTCCAAATTTTTGTGGGATTTTTGAATGAATTTATAAAAGGGTTGTAGTACAAATGGGGCCATATACCTATGGGAAAACATTTTTCAAGAAAATAAAAGATCAGGGAGAATATTATATAATTAATTCTTCTGATAACAGAAAAAAATTTCTCGAGAGGGCAACAAGTCCAATATCATGAGTGAAAGGTTTTCAATTTAGGGAACAACTCCAAGATAACCAAGAAAAGAATGGTTTTGAAATCAAGAAAAACCAAGAAAAGGGAAAGTTAAATTTCCTGGCAAGATTTTAATTAACAAAACAAAGTTAAAAATTTTGGGGTGTCACACCGTGTGAGGAAAAAAATAGAAAGGACAAATAAAAAAGAGAAGGCCCAAAAAAAAGAGAGAAAAAGAGAGAAGGGACAATGCTACTATCCTTTTTTCACACTTGTGCTTAAAAGTAGCACCATGATCTTCATGATAGAGAGTCTCTTATTTTGTCACTTTCATATACTAGTGGGAATTTTCGTTATAGAACTTGGCTTATATATTCCAACATGGGCTTCCTCAAAATGCCCTAGGTCTTCGTGAGCAAGCAAGTTGGATGCACACCCACTTAGTTTCTTTTGTTGAGCTTTCATACATTTATAGCTCTAGTGCATCCGTTGCATGGCAATCCCTACTCACTCACATTGATATCTATTGATGGACATCTCCATAGCCCATTAATACTCCTAGTTGATGTGAGACCATCTTCCTCCTTTTTTTTGTCTTCTCCACAACCACTATTCTATTCCACCTATAGTGCTATGTCCATGGCTCACGCTCATCTATTGCGTGAAAGTTGAAAAAGTTTGAGAATACTAAAGTATCAAACAATTGCTTGGCTTGTCATCGGGGTTGTGCATGATTTGAGCATTTTGTGTGACGAAGATGGAGCATAGACAAACTACATGATTTTGTAGGGATGAACTTTCTTTGGACATGTTATTTTGAGAAGACATGATTACTTTGTTAGAATGCTTGAAGTATTATTATTTTTATGTCAATATTAAACTTTTGTCTTGAATCTTTCGGATCTGAACATTCATGCCACAATAAAGAAAATTACATTGATAATTATGTTAGGTAGCATTCCACATCAAAAATTCTGTTTTTATCATTTACCAACTCGAGGAGGAGCAGGAATTAAGCTTGGGGATGCTTGATACGTCTCCAACGTATCTATAATTTTTTATTGTTTCATGCTATTATATTATCTGTTTTGGATGCTTAATGGGCTTTAATATGCTCTTTTATATTATTTTTGGGACTAACCTATTAACCGGAGGCCCAGTGCCAGTTTCTGTTTTTTTTCTTGTTTTAGAGTTTTGCAGAAAAGGAATACCAAACGGAGTCCAAACGGAATAAAACCTTCACGATGATCTTTCTTGGACTAAAAGCAATCCAGAAGACTTGGAGTTGAAGGCTGGAATGCCACGAGGCGGCCACGAGGTAGGAGGGCGCGCCCAGGGGGGTAGGCGCGCCCCCACCCTCGTGGGCCTCTCGTAGCTCCACCGACGTACTTCTTTCGCCTATATATACTCTTATACCCTAGATCGATCAGGGGGAGCCACGAAACCACTTTTTCACCGCCACAACCTTCTGTACCCGTGAGATCCCATCTTGGGGCCTTTTCCGGCGATCTCCCGGAGGGTGAATCGATCATGGAAGGCTTCTACATCAACACCATAGCCTCTTCGATGAAGCGTGAGTAGTTTACCACAGACCTTTGGGTCCATAGTTATTAGCTAGATGGCTTTTTCTCTCTCTTTGATTCTCAATACAAAGTTCTCCTCGATGTTCTTGGAGATCTATTCGATGTAATACTCTTTTGCGGTGTGTTTGCCGAGACCCGATGAATTGTGGATTTATGAACAAGATTATCTATGAATATTATTTGGTTCTTCTCTGAATTCTTATATGCATGATTTGATATCTTTGCAAGTCTCTTGAATTATCGGTTTAGTTTGGCCTACTAGATTGATCTTTCTTGCAATGGGAGAAGTGCTAAGCTTTGGGTTCAATCTTGCGGTGTCCTTTCCCGCGTGATGAGGGGCAGCAAGGCACGTATTGTATTGTTGCCATCGAGGATAAAAAGATGGGGTTTATATCATATTGCTTGAGTTTATCCCTCTACATAATGTCATCTTGCCTAATGCATTACTCCGTTCTTATGAACTTAATACTCTAGATGCATGCTGGATAGCGGTCGATATGTGGAGTAATAGTAGTAGATGCAGAATCGTTTCGGTCTACTTGACATGGACGTGATGCCTATATTCATGATCATTGTCTTAGATATCATCATAACTATGCGCTTTTCTATCAATTGCTCGGCAGTAATTTGTTCACCCACCGTAATACATGCTATCTTGAGAGAAGCCACTAGTGAAACCTATGGCCCCTGGGTCTCTTTCTTATTATATTGCATCTCTTTTATTTACATCGCATCTCGTTTACTATTTTGCAATCCTTACTTTCCAATCTATACAACAAATATACCAAAAATATTTACTTTACTATCTTTATTAGATCTCACTTTTGCGAGTGACCGTGAAAGGATTGACAACCCCTTTATCGCGTTGGTTGCAAGTTTCTTGATTGTTTTGCAGGTACTAGGTGACTTGTGCATTGTCTCCTACTGGATTAATACCTTGGTTCTCAAAATTGAGGGAAATACTTACACTACTTTGCTGCATCACCCTTTCCTCTTCAAGGGAAAACCAACGCATGCTCAAGAGGTAGCATACCCCCTGGGCACGCCCCCCGTCCTTGTGGGCCCCCTGGCAGGCCTCCGACGCCCATCCTCTGCTATAAGATGTGTTTTTCCCTAAAAAATATCAGAAGGAAGCTTTGGAATGACGGCGGCCGTCTCGAGCAGAACTTGGCCGTAACCAATCTAGGGTTCGGCGGGCTGTTCATTGGGAAACTTCCCTCCGGGAGGGGGAAATCGAAGCCATCGTCATCACCAACGATCCTCTCATTGAGAGGGGGTCAATCTCCATCAACATCTTCACCAGCACTATCTCTTCTCAAACCCTAGTTTATCTCTTGTATCTGATCTTTGTCTCAAAACCTCTGATTGGTACCTGTGGGTTGCTAGTAGTGTCGATTACTCCTTGTAGTTGATGCTCATTGGTTTATTCGATGGAAGATTATATTTTCAGATCCTCAATGATAATTAATACTCCTCTGATCTTGATCATGAATATGCTTTGTGAGTAGTTATGTTTGTTCCTGAGGACATGGGAGAAGTCTTGTTATAAGTAATCATGTGAATTTGGTATTCGTTTGATATTTTGATGAGATGTATGTTGTCTTTCCTCTAGTGGTGTTATGTGAACATCGACAACATGACACTTCACCATTATTTGGGCCTAGGGGAAGGCATTGGGAAGTAATAAGTTCATGATGGGTTTCTAGAATGATAGAAGCTTAAAACCCTAGTTTATGCATTGCTTCGTAAGGGGCTGATTTGGATCCATATGTTTCATACTACGGTTAGATTTATCTTAATTCTTCTTTCTTAGTTGGGGATGCTTGCGGAGGGGTTAATCATAAGTGGGAGGCTTATCCAAGAAGGGAAGCACCCAAGCACCGGTTCACCCACATATCAAATTATCAAAGTAACGAACATGAATCATATGAGCATGATGAAAACTAACTTGACAACAATTCACATGTGTCCTCCGGACAGCTTTGCTTTATATAAGAGTTCGTCCAGGCTTGTACTTTGCTACAAAAAGGATTGGGCCACCTTGTTGCACCGTGTTTACTTTTATTACTTGTTACCCGTTACGAATTATCTTATCACACAACTATCTATTACCGATAGTTTCAGTGCTTGCAGAGAATACCTTGCCGAAAACCGCTTGTCATTTCCTTCTGCTCCTCGTTAGGTTTGACACTCTTACTTATCGAAAGGAATATGATGGATCCCATATACTTGTGGGTCATCAAGATTCTTTTCTGGCACCATTGCCGGGGAGTGAAGCGCCTTTGGTAAGTGGAATTTGGTAAGGAAACATTTATATAGTGTGCTGAAATTTACTGTTACTTGTTACTATGGAAAATAATCCTTTGAGGGGCTTGTTCGGGGTATCTTCACCTCGACCGGAAGAGCAAAGAGTTGCTCCTCAACCTACTGCACCTTCTGAAAATACTTATTATGAAATTCCTTCGGGTATGATATAAAAACTGCTAGCTAATCCTTATGCAGGAGATGGAACATTACATCCTGATATGCACCTAATCTATGTGGATGAAGTTTGTGGATTATTTAAGCTTGCAGGTATGCCCGAGGATGTTGTCAAGAAGAAGGTCTTCCCTTTATCTTTGAAGGGAAAGGCATTGACATGGTTTAGGCTATTGGATGATAATGGATCATGGAACTACAACCGATTGAAATTGGAATTTCATCAGAAGTTTTATCCTATATATACATCTGGTTCATCGTGATCGGAATTATATATATAATTTTTGGCCTCATGAATGAGAAATTACAGCTCAAGATTGGGGGAGGCTTAAGTCAATGTTATATTCATGCCCCAATCATGAGCTCTCAAGAGAAATTATTATTCCGAATCTTTATGCTCCGCTTTCTCATAATGATCAATCCATGATACTTCTTGTACCGGTTATTTTATGGAGAAGCATATTGAATTCAAATGGGATTTATTGGAAAGAATTAAACCCAACTCTAAAGATTGGGAACTCGACGAAGGTAAGGAGTTAGGTATAAACCTTAAGTTTGATTGTGTTAGATCTTTTATGGATACCGATGCTTTTTGTGATTTTAGCACTAAATATGGACTTGACTCTGAGATAGTAGCTTCTTTCTGTGAATCTTTCTACTCATGTTGATCTCCCTAAGGATAAGTGTTTTAAATATCATCCTCCCATTGAAGTGAAAGTAGTAGAACCTATTAAAGTTGAAGAAGAAACTATTACTTATAATGTTGATCCTATTGTTCCTACTGCATATATTGAGAAACCACCTTTTCCTGTTAGAATAAAGGATCATGCTAAAGCTTCAGTTGTGGTTCGTAAGAGTTATACTAGAACATCTACACCCCCTGAGCAAATTAAATTTGAACCTAGTATTGCTATGGTTAAAGATCTCTTGGTCAATAATATTGATGGGCATGTTATTTATTTCTGTGATGAAGCTGCTAGAATTGCTAAACCTGATATTGAAGATAAACATAGACCTGTTGTTGGCATGCCTGTTGTTTCTGTTAAAATTGGAGATCATTGTTATCATGGCTTATGTGATGTGGGTGCTAGTGTGAGTCCAATTCCTTATACTCTATATAAAGAAATTATGAATGACATTGCCCCTGCTGAGATAGAAGATATTGATGTTACTATTAAGCTTGCCAATAGAGATACTATATCACCAATTGGGATTGTTAGAAGTCCTGTGGGGGTAAATTAAATACCCTACTGATTTCCTTGTTCTTGGTTCCCCACAATATAATTTTTGTCCCATTATATTTTGTAGACCTTTCTTGAATACTGTTAATGCTAAGACACACTCACAGAAAGATATTGTTACTGTTGGTTTAGGGGACATGTCTCATGATTTTAATTTCTCTAAATTTCATAGACATCCCCATGATAAAGAATTGCCTAGTAAGGATGAAATCATTGGTCTTGCTTCTATTGATGCGCCTCCTACTGATCCTTTAGAATAATATTTGCTAGACCACGAAAATAATATGTTTATGAATGAAAGAAGGGAAATAGATGAAATATTCTTTAATCAAGGGCCTATTTTGAAACATAATTTGCCTGTTGAAATCCTTGGGGGTCCTCCTCCACCCAAGGGTGATCCCATGTTGGAGCTTAAACAATTACCTGATACTTTTAAATATGCTTATCTCGATGAAAAGAAGATGTATCCTGTTATTATTAGTGCTAACCTTTCAGAGCATGAGGAAAAGAAATTATTGAAAACTCTGAAGAAGCACCGTGACGCTATTGGATATACTCTTGACGATCTTAAGGGCATTAGTCCCACTCTATGTCAACACAAAATTAATTTGGAGCAAGATGCTAAACCACTTGTTGATCACCAACGACGGTTAAATCCCAAAATGAAAGAAGTGGTAAGGAATGAAATATTGAAGCTTCTGGAGGCAGGTATAATTTATCCTATTGCTGGTAGTAGATGGGTAAGTCCCGTTCATTGTGTCCCTAAGAAGGGAGGTATTACGGTTGTTCCTAATGATAAGAATGAATTGATTCCACAAAGAATTGTTACAGGTTATAGAATGGTAATTGATTTCCGCAAATTAAATAAAGCTACTAGAAAAGATCATAACCTTCTACCTTTTATTGACCAAATGCTAGAAAGACTATCCAAACATACACATGTTTGCTTTCTAGATGGTTATTCTGGTTTCTCTCAAATACCTGTGCCAAAAGAGGATCAAGAGAAGACCACTTTAACTTGTCGTTTCGGTACCTTTGCTTATAGACGTATGCCTTTTGGTTTATGCAATGCACCTGCTACCTTTCAAAGATGTATGACTTCTATATTCTCTGATTTTTGTGAAAAGATTGTTGAGGTTTTCATGGATGATTTCTCCGCTCTCACGTTCGAGTGTTTGCTCGTCGTTTAGGCCGGTGAGTTACATTTTTTTTACAGAACTTCTTTTGATGATGGCTTAAGCAACCTTGATAGAGTTTTGCAGAGATGTGAAGAAACTAATCTTGTCTTGAATTGGGAAAAATGCGACTTTATGGTTAATGAAGTTATTATCTTGGGGCATAAAATTTCTGAAAGAGGTATTGAAGTTGATAAAGCTAAAGTAGATGCTATCGAAAAGATGTCGTGTCCTACAGATATCAAAGCTATAAGAAGTTTCCTTGGTCATGCTGGTTTCTATAGGTGGTTTATTAAAGACTTCTCTAAAATTTCTAGGCCTCTCACGAATCTCTTACAAAAAGATGTTCCTTTTGTTTTTGATGATGATTGCGTAGAAGCATTTGAAG
The DNA here is from genome assembly GCA_021605145.1 of Aegilops bicornis. Classification (NCBI taxonomy): domain Eukaryota; kingdom Viridiplantae; phylum Streptophyta; class Magnoliopsida; order Poales; family Poaceae; genus Aegilops; species Aegilops bicornis. Next base: position 397,640,675 of record CM038671.1, on the reverse strand, counting down.
TACTTAAGAAAGCCTTGATTTCTGCACCTATTGTTCAGCTACCTGATTGGAATTTGCCCTTTGAAATTATTTGTGATGCTAGTAATTATGTTGTTGGTGCAGTTCTAGGGCAAAGAGTTGATAAGAAATTAAATGTTATTTATTATGCTAGTAAAACTCTAGACAGTGCCCAGAGAAATTATGCTGCTACTGAAAAAGAATTTTTAGCAGTTCTTTTCGCTTGTGATAAGTTCAGATATTATACTGTTGATTCCAAAGTAACTGTTCACACTGATCATGCCGCTATTAAATACCTTATGGAAAATAAAGATGCTAAACCTAGACTTATTAGATGGGTTCTCTTGCTACAAGAATTTGATTTGCATATTACTGATAGAAAGGGAGCTGAGAACCCCGTTGCAGATAACTTGTCTAGGTTAGAAAATGTTCTTGATGACCCACTACCTATGGATGATAGCTTTCCTAATGAGCAATTAGCTGTCATAAATGCCTCCCGTAATACTCCATGGTATGCTGATTATGATAATTACATTGTTGCCAAATTTATACCACCTAGTTTCACATACCATCAAAACAAAAAGTTTTTCAATGATTTAAGACATTACTTTTGGGATGATCCACACCATTATAAAGAAGGAGTAGATGGTGTTATTAGACATCGTGTACCTGAGCATGAACAGGAACAGATCCTACACAAGTGCCACTCCGAGGCTAATGGAGGACACCATGCTGGAGATAGAACTGCACACAAGGTATTGCAATCCGGTTTCTATTGGCCCACTCTCTTCAAGGATGCTCGTAAGTTTGTCTTGTCTTGTGATGAATGCCAGAGAATTGGCAATATTAGTAGACGTCAGGAAATGCCTATGAATTATTCACTTGTTATTGAACCATTTGATGTTTGGGGCTTTGATTATATGGGACCTTTTCCTTCCTCTAATGGGTATACACATATTTTAGTTGATGTTGATTACATTACTAAGTGGGTAGAAGCTATTCCAACTAGTAGTGTTGATCATAACACTTCTATTAAGATGCTTAAAGAAGTTATTTTTTCGAGGTTTGGAGTCCCTAGATATTTGATGACTGATGGTGGTTCACATTTTATTCACGGTGTTTTCCGTAAAATGCTTGCTAAATATGATGTTAACCATAGAATCTCATCTCCATATCACCCTCAGTCTAGTGGTCAAGTAAAATTGAGCAATAGAGAGATTAAATTGATTTTGCAAAAGACTGTTAATAGATCTAGAAAGATTGGTCTAAAAAAACTCGATGATGCATTATGGGCTTATAGAACTGCTTATAAAAACCCTATGGGTATGTCTCCGTATAAAATGGTTTATGGAAAAGCTTGTCACTTACCTCTTGAACTAGAACATAAGGCATATTGGGCTATTAATGAGCTCAACTATGATTTCAAACTTTCCGGTGAGAAGAGGTTATTTGACATTAGCTCACTTCATAAATGGAGAACCTGAGACTATGAGAATGCCAAGTTGTTTAAAGAAAAAGTTAAAAGATGGCATGACAAGAGGATACAAAAGTGTGAGTTTAATGTAGGTGATCATGTTTTTCTATACAACTCTCATTTAAGATTTTTTGCATGAAAGCTTCTCTCTAAATGGGAAGGTCCTTACATTATCAAGGAGGTCTATCATTTCGGTGCCATAAAAATCAACAACACCGAAGGCACAAATCTGAAGGTGGTAAACGGTCAAACAATCAAACATTATAGCTCAGGTACTCCCATAAATGTTGAGACCAATATAGTTAATACCGTAACACCGAGGAGTACATAAGGGACACTTTCCAGAATGCTTCCAATAGCAATCTTTCTCTGTTTTGGAATATTTAAAAAATTAGGAAAATTAAAAGTAGTCCGAAAGATACACGAGGCCACCACAAGGGTGGAGGGCGCGTGCCCCATCCTTGTGGCCACCTCGTGTGCCCTCCGGACTCCGTTTTCTTGCATGATACTTCTTTTGGTCGGTAAAAATTCATTATATAATCCCCCGAAGGTTTTTTTACTGAACACTGTGAGGCAAAAGCCCCACAACCTTTTATTAGAATAAAGCCCCAAGTCTTACAAGAAAACAAAAAACTGAATAGAACCTATCTAGGAGTATAACAGACCTACCTATGAAAGTACAACAGCATATATACAAATGTACAATAAAAGGCCTTGCAACATAGATCATGGCAGTGCATTAATCCACTCAAGAAGTAGAGGCTTGATCGAAGCCTTCATCCTATGGGAGTGCAGGGTGCTGTCATGAATGAATTTGGCCTTCCAACCCCCAAAGGTTGGCCTGATATGTCTGAAGATTCTGTCATTCCTCGTGGTCTAGATGCTCCAAGCAGCAATGTAAACTACCTCAAAGAAGAAAGGGTGCTGAAAACTCCTCTTGGCAGCCAAAGTACATTCTTTAGGAGATAGCCCTGCATACCATGTAATCTGCAGATAATTCCAAACTCTGTTGCTGAAAGTGCATTTGACGAAAAGATGATCCATGTCTTCATGCAGTTGAGCCAGACACATAGGGCATAAATTGTCATCCTCCTCAAATCTCCGGTGCCTTCTTAGGAGCATGTTCCCTCAAAGGTTTTGACCACAGTACCACGACAAAATCCCCTGTTTTTGTTTTTGAGCTGTTTTCTGCCAGAGTTTTCAAGGCCAGGCATCATGTCGCCCCCCTCCTCCAACAACGTTGGCGATGATGCTTGGATAATGAAGATAGAGATGAAGAGAGAAGAACTTGGGGAAATCAACGAGGGTGATAAGATCAAGAAGGCCGCGGAAGATCAAGTTTCGGCAGCAGAAGAAGACATCCTTCAACCCAACTACAATCGCCTTACATCTACTAAAATTGAAGCTTTCAAGGTCATTGAAATAGTTCATGTGCATAATAAATATCTCACTCATGAAAATATTCTGTTACAAGAGCATATCACCGCACTCAAGGGCATCATTCGCAAATTGGAGCATCTCCTGCGCTCGATGTGTGACACAACTACATCAACAAATCCATCATCACCACCACCTCCGAAGAAAGAGACATAAATACATGGGTATGGGCACTCCCCTTGGCAACTGCCAAGCTTGGGGGAGGTGCCCCTGTATCGTATCAGCATCACATCTTTACCTTTATCGTTTTTTAGTTCGATCCTTTTAGTTATATCTTGATCTAGTAGAATAAAGTTTTAGTATGATCTAGTTTTGAGTTTTGTTTCAATTTCTATCTATGTAATCAAATCCGTGAGTTATATATAATAAGGAGTAGTTTTGAGTTGAGGGCTTTGCTTTCTTGCCATGAACTTGAGGGAATTAAATAAAAGAAAGAATAAAGAGATCATATATATTGATCTTATGGAGAGTAATGATTTCACATAAAAAGAGTATGATGAATAAAAGTTGTTGAGAGTTGACAAACATAGTTTTGGTCATTGTTGCAATTAATAGGAAGTAATAAAGAAAGAGAGGCTTCACATATAAATGTACTATCTTGGACATCTTTTGTAATTGTGAGCACTCATTAAAATATGACATGCTGAAAAGTTGACGTTGGACAAGCAAGACAACATAATGAGTTATGTTTTCTTATATCCGAATAGAAGTTATATTGTCATGGATAATCCAGCATGTTGAGCTTGCCTTTCGCCCTCATGCTAGCCAAATTCTTTGCACCAAGTAGAGATACTACTTGTGCTTCCAAACTTCCCTTAAACCAGTTTTTCTATGAGAGTCCACCATACCTACCTATGGATTGAGTAAGATCCTTCAAGTAAGTTGTCATCGGTGCAAGCAATAAAAATTCTCTCTAAATATGTCTGATCTATTAGTGTAAAGAAAATAAGCTTTATACGAACTTGTGATATGGAAGAAATAAAAGCGACGGATGCATAATAAAGGTCCTTATCACAAGCGGCAATATAACGTGACTTTCTTTTGCATTAAGATTTCGTGCATCCAACCATAAAAGTGCACAACCTCTGCTTCCCTCTGTGAAGGGCCTATCTTTTATTTTTATCTTCTACCCTTATACAAGAGTCAATGGTGATCATCACCTTTCCTTTTTACACATTTTCCTTTGGCAAGCACTATATGTTGGAGAGATCCGGATATATATATATATCCACTCGGATGTAGGTTATCATAAAGTGTTATTGTTGACATTACCCTTGAGGTAAAAGGTTGGGAGGCGAAACTATAAGGCCCTATCTTTCTCTGTGTGTGCTTGAAACTTTGTACCCATAAGTATCGTGTGAGTGCTAGCAATTGTGAAAGATTAAATGATAGTTGAGTGTGTGGATTTGCTGAAAAGCTCTTATATTGACACTGTCCGGTGTTATGAGAAATTGAAATTGCTTCAATGACTGAGATCATAGTTTGTTAGTTTTCAATGAAGTTTCTGATTCATACATTACCTAGTGAACGAATTGTTACTTTAGCATAAGAAATTATATGACATTATATGTTGTTGTTCTAAAGATGATCATGATGCTCTCATGTCCGTATTTTATTTTATCGACACGTCTATCTCTAAACATGTGGACATATTTTTCGTTTTTGGCTTTCGCTCTAGGACAAGCGAGGTCTAAGCTTGGGGAAGTTGATACGTCCATTTTGCATCATGCTTTTATATTGATATTTATTGCATTATGGATTGTTATTACACATTATATCACAATACTTATGCCTTTTCACTCTTATTTTATAAGGTTTACATGAAGAAGGAGAATGCCAGCAGCTGGAATTCTAGACTGGAAAAGGAGCAAATATTAGAGACCTATTCTGCACAACACAAAAAGTCCTGAAACTTCACGGAGAATATTATTGGAATATATAAAAAATATTGGGCGAAGAAAATACCAGAGGGGGGCCACCAGCCAGCCACAAGGGTGGAGGGCGCGCCCCCCGTCCTTGTGGGCCCCCTGCCAGGCCTCCGACGCCCATCTTCTGCTATATGGTGTGTTTTTTCCTGGAAAAAAACAGAAGGAAGCTTTCGGGACGAAGCACCGCCATCTCGAGGTGGAATTTGGGCAGAACCAACATAGGGCTCCGGCAGAGCTGTTCTGCCGGGGATACTTCCCTCCAGGAGGGGGAAATCAAAGCCATTGTCATCACCAACAATACTCTCATCAAGAGGGGGTCAATCTCCATCAACATCTTCACCAGCACCATCTCCTCTCAAACCCTAGTTCATCTCTTGTATCTGATCTTTGTTTCAAAACCTCAGATTGGTACTTGTGGGTTGCTAGTAGTGTTGATTACTCCTTGTAGTTGATGCTAGTTGGTTTATCCGGTGGAAGATTATATTTTTCAGATCTTAATGATAATTAATACTCGTATGATCTTGATCATGAATATGCTTTGTGAGTAGTTATGTTTGTTCTTGAGGACATGGGAGAAGTCTTGTTATAAGTAATCATGTGAATTTGGTATTCGTTTGATATTTTGATGAGACGTATGTTGTCTTTCCTCTAGTGGTGTTATGTCTGTTGGGGAACGTAGTAATTTCAAAAAATTTCCTACGCACACGCAAGATCATGGTGATGCATAGCAACGAGAGGGGAGAGTGTATGTCCACGTACCCTCATAGACCGTAAGCGGAAGCGTTATGACAACGCGGTTGATGTAGTCGTACGTCTTCACGATCCGACCGATCCAAGTACCGAACGTACGACACCTCCGAGTTCAGCACACGTTCAGCTCGATGGCGATCCCGGACTCCGATCCGGCAAAGTGTCGGGGATGAGTTCCGTCGGCCTGACGGCGTGGTGGCGATGATGATGCTCCACCAACGCAGGGCTTCGCCTAAGCTCATGACGATATGACTTCTCCGGTAGCGAGGGCTTCGCCTAAGCTCATGACGATATGACCGAAGTGGAATATGGTGGAGGGGGCACCGCCACACGGCTAAGGAACGATCCGTAGATCAACTTGTGTGTCATGGGGTGCCCCCTGCCCCCGTGATATAAAGGAGCAAGGGAGGGTGGCGGCCTAGGAGGAGGCGCACCAGGGGAGTCCTACTCCCACCGGGAGTAGGATTCCCCTTTCCTAGTCCAACTAGGAGTCCTTCCATGTATTAGGAGTAGGAGACAAGGAAGGGAAGAGAGAAGGGAAGGAAGGAGGGTGCGGCCCTCCCTAGTCAATTCGGACTAGGCCATGGGAAGCGCGGCCTGCCCTAGGCAGCCCTCTCTCTTTCCCGCAGGGCCCAATAAGGCCCAATACTTCTCCCGGCGAATTCCCGTAACTCCCGGTACTCGAAAAATACCGAATCATTCGAACCTTTCCGAACTCCGAATATAGTCGTCCAATATATCGATCTTTACGTCTCGACCATTTCGAGACTCCTCGTCATGTCCCCGATCTCATCCGGGACTCCGAACTCCTTCGGTACATCAAAACTCATAAACTCATAATATAAGCATCGCCGAAACCTTAAGCGTGCGGACCCTACGGGTTCGAGAACTATGTAGACATGACCTAGAACTAGTCTCGGTCAATAACCAATAGCGGGACCTGGATGCCCATATTGGCTCCTACATATTCTACGAAGATCTTTATCGGTCAAACCGCATAACAACATCGTTGTTCCCTTTGTCATCGGTATGTTACTTGCCCGAGATTCGATCGTCGGTATCCAATACCTAGTTCAATCTCGTCACCGCAAGTCTCTTTACTCGTTCAGTAATGCATCATCCCGTAACCAACTCATTGGTCACATTGCTTGCAAGGCTTATAATGATGTGCATTACCGAGAGGGCCCAGAGATACCTCTCCGACAATCGGAGTGACAAAACCTAATCTCGAAATACGCCAACCCAACATGTACCTTTGGAAACACCTGTAGTACTCCTTTATAATCACCCGATTCGTTATGACGTTTGGTAGCACCAAAGTGTTCCTCCGTAAACGGGAGTTGCATAATCTCATAGTTACGAGGAACATGTATAAGTCATGAAGAAAGCAATAGCAACATACTAAACGATCAAGTGCTAGGCTAACGGAATGGGTCATGTCAATCAGATCATTCTCCTAATGATGTGATCCCGTTAATCAAATGACAACTCATGTCTATGGTTAGGAAACATAACCATCTTCGATTAACGAGCTAGTCAAGTAGAGGCATACTAGTGACACTCTGTTTGTCTATATATTCACACATGTATTATGTTTCCGGTTAATATAATTCTAGCATGAATAATAAACATTTATCATGATGTAAGGAAATAAATAATAACTTTATTATTGCCTCTAGGGCATATTTCCTTCAGTCTCCCACTTGCACTAGAGTCAATAATCTAGTTCACATCGCCATGTGATTTAACAGCAATAGTTCACATCACCATGTGATTAACACCCATAGTTCACATCGATATGTGATCAACACCCAAAGGGTTTACTAGAGTCGATAATCTAGTTCACATCGCTATGTGATTAACACCCAAAGAGTACTAAGGTGTGATCATGTTTTGCTTGTGAGATATTTTTAGTCAACGGGTCTGTCACATTCGGATCCGTAAGTAAGTATTTTGCAATTTCTATGTCAACAATGCTCGCAAGGAGCTATTCTAACTAATTGCTCCCACTTTCAATATGTATCTAGATCGAGACTTAGAGTCATCCGGATCGGTGTCAAAACTTGCATCGACGTAACCCTTTACGGCCAACCTTTTGTCACTTCCATAATCGAGAAACATATCCTTATTCCACTAAGGATAATTTTGACCGCTGTCCGGGATCTACTCCTAGATCACTATTGTACTCCTTGCCAAACTCGATTGTAGGGTATACAATAGATCTGGTACACAGCATGGCATACTTTATAGAACCTATGGCCAAGGCATAGGGAATGACTTTCATTCTCTTTCTATCTTCTGCCGTGGTCGGGTTTTGAGTCTTACTCAATTTGACACCTTGTAACACAGGCAAGAACTCTTTCTTTGACTGTTCCATTTTGAACTACTTCAAAATCTTGTCAAGGTATGTACTCATTGAAAAACTTATCAAGCGTCTTGATCTATCTCTATAGATCTTGATGCTCAATATGTAAGCAGCTTCACCGAGGTCTTTGTTTGAAAAACTCCTTTCAAACACTCCTTTATGCTTTGCGTAATAATTATACATTATTTCCGATCTACAATATGTCATTCACATATACTTATCGTAAATCTTTGTAGTGCTCCCACTCACTTTCTAGTAAATACAGGCTTCCTTTGTAAGTCTGTATAAAACTATATGCTTTGATCAACTTATCAAAGCGTATATTCCAACTCCGAGATGCTTGCACCAGTCCATAGATGGATCACTGGAGCTTGCACACTTTGTTAGCTCCCTTTGGATCGATAAAACCTTCTGGTTGCATCATATACAACTCTTCCTCCGTAAACCCATTCAGAATGCAGTTTTACATCCATTTGCCAAATTTCATAAATTGTGGCAATTGCTAACATGATTCGGACAGACTTAAGCATCGCTACAGTTGAGAAAATCTCATTGTAGTTAACACCTTGAACTTGTCAAAAACCTTTTTGCGAAAAGTCGAGCTTTGTAGATAGTAACACTACTATCAACGTCCGTCTTCCTCTTGAAGATCCATTTATTTTCTATTGCTTGCCGACCCTCGGGCAAGTCAACCAAAGTCCACACTTTGTTTTCATACATGGATCCCATCTCAGATTTCATGGCTTCTAGCCATTTAGCGGAATCTGGGCTCACCATCGCTTCTTCATAGTTTGTAGGTTCGTCATGATCTAGTAGCATGACTTCCGAACAGGATTGCCGTACCACTTTGGTGCGGATCTCACTCTGGTTTACCTACGGGATTCGGTAGTGACTTGATCTGAAGTTACATGATCATCATCATTAGCTTCCTCACTAATTGGTGTAGGAATCATCGAACTGATTTCCGTGATGAAATACTTTCCAATTCGGGAGAAGGTACAAATTACCTTATCAAGCTCCACTTTCCTCCCACTCACTTCTTTCGAGAGAAACTCCTTCTCTAGAAAGGATCCATTTATAAGCAACGAATGTTTTTGCCTTCGGATCTGTGATAGAAGGTATACCCAACAATTTCCTTTGGGTATTCTATGAAGACGCACTTCTCCGATTTGGGTTTGAGCTTATCAGGATGAAACTTTTTCACATAAGCATCACAACTTCCAAACTTTAAGAAAGCAGCGGACTTAGGTTTCTTTGTTAAACCATTGTTCATACGGTGTCGCCTCAACGGATTTAGACGGTGCCCTATTAAACGTGAATGCAACTGTCTCTAATGCATAACCTCAAAACGATAGTGGTAAATTGATAAGAGACATCATAGATTGCACCATATCCAATAAAGTGCGGTTACGACTTTCGGACACACCATTATGTTGTGGTGTTCCATATGGCGTGAGTTGTGAAACTATTTCACATTGTTTCAAATGAAGACCAAACTTCGTAACTCAAATATTTATCTCCACGATCAGATCGCGAAACTTTATTTTCTTGTTACGATGATTTTCCACTTCACTCTGAAATTCTTTGAACTTTCAATTATTTCGCACTTATGTTTCATCAAGTAGATATACCCATATCTGCTCAAATCATTTTGTGAAGGTCGAAAATAACGATACTTGCCACGAGCATCAACACTCATTGAATCGCATACATCGGTATGTATTATTTCCAATAAGTCAAGAGCTTGTTCCATTGTTCCGGAGAACGGAGTTTTAGTCATCTTGCCCAAAAGGCACGGTTCGCAAGCATCAAATGATTCATAGTCAAGTGATTCCAAAAGTCCATCAAGATGGAGTTTTTCTCAAGCGCTTTACACCAATATGACCTAAACGGCAGTGCCACAAATAAGTTGCACTATCATTATTAACTTTGCATCTTTTGGTTTCAATATTATGAATATGTGTATCACTATGATCGAGATCCAATGAACCATTTTCATTAGGTGTGTAACCATATAAGGTTTTATTCATGTAAACAGAATAACAATTTATTCTCTTACTTAAATGAATAACCGTATTGCAATAAACATGATCAAATCATATTTATGCTCAACACCAAATAACACTTATTTAGGTTCCACACTAATCCCGAAAGTATAGGGAGTGTGCGATGATGATCATATCAATCTTGGAACTACTTCCAACACTCATCGTCACTTCCCCTTCAACTAGTTTCTGTTCATTCTGTAACTCCCGTTTCAAGTTACTACTCTTAGCAACTATACCAATATCAAATACCGAGGGGTTGCTATGAACACTAGTAAAATACACATCAATAATCTGTATATCAAATATACCTTTGTTCACTTTGCCATCCTTCTTATCCACCAAATATTCAGGGGTAGTTCCGCTTCCGGTGACCAGTTCCATTGCAGCAAAAGTACTTAGTCTCGTGCTTAGGTCCGGACTTGGGCTTCTTCACTCGAGCAGCAACTTGCTTGTCGTTCCTTTTGAAGTTCCCCTTCTTCCCTTTGCCCTTTTCCTTGAGACTAGTGGTCTTGTCAATCATCAACACTTGATGCTCTTTCTTGATTTCTACCTTCGTTGATTTCAACATCACGAAGAGCTCGGGAATCGTTTTCGTCATCCCTGGACTACTATAGTTCATCACGAAGTTCTAGTAACTTAGTGATGGTGACTAGAGAATTCTGTCAATCACTATCTTATCTGGAAGATTAACTCCCACTTGATTCAAGCGATTGAAGTATTCAGACAATCTGAGCACATGCTCACTAGTTGAGCGATTCTCCTCCATCTTTTAGCTATAGAACTTGTTGGAGACTTCATATCTCTCAACTCGGGTATTTGCTTGAAATACTAACTTCAATTCATCTCATATGGTCCATGACGTTCAAAACATCTTTGAAGTCCCGATTCTAAGCCGTTAAGTATGGTGCACTAAACTATCAAGTAGTCATCATATTGAGCTAGCCAAACGTTCATAACGTGCGCATACGCTCCTGCAATAGGTCATCACCTAGCGGTGCATTAAGGACATAATTCTTACATGCAGCATTGAGGATAAACCTCGGATCGCGGATCCAATCCGCATCATTGCTACTAACATTTTTCAACACAATTTTCTCTAGGAACATATGAAAATAAACATATGAAAGCAACAACGCGAGCTATTGATCTACAACATAATTTGCAAAATACTACCAGGACTAAGTTCATGATAAATTTAAGTTCAATTAATCATATTACTTAAGAACTCCCACTTAGACAGACATCTCTCTAGTCATCTAAGTGATCACGTGATCCAAATCAACTAAACCATAACCGATCATCACGTGAGATGGAGTAGTTTTCAATGGTGAACATCACTATGTTGATCATATCTACTATATGATTCACGCTCGACCTTTCGGTCTCCGTGCTCGAGGCCATATTTGCATATGCTAGGCTCGTCAAGTTTAACCTGAGTATTCCGCGTGTGCAAAACTGGCTTGCACCCGTTGTAGATGGACGTAGAACTTATCACACCCGATCATCACGTGGTGTCTGGGCACGACGAACTTTGGCAACGGTGCATACTCAGGGAGAACACTTCTTGATAATTAGTGAGAGATCATCTTAAAATGCTACCGTCAATCAAAGCAAGAATAAGATGTATAATAGATAAACATCACATGCAATCAAAATATGTGACATGATATGGCCATGATCATCTTGCGCCTTTGATCTCCATCTCCAAAATCTTGCCATGATCTCTATCGTCACCGCACGACACCATGATCTTCATCATCTTGATCTATATCAATGTGTCATCACATGGTTGTCTCGCCAACTATTGCTCTTGCAACTATTGCTATCGCATAGCGATAAAGTAAAGCAATTATTTGGCACTTGCATCTTATGCAACAAAGAGACAACCATAGGGCTTCCGCCGATTGCCGATAACTTCAACAAAACATGATCATCTTATACAACAACTTATATCTCATCACGTCTTGACCATATCACATCACAACATGCCCTGCAAAAACAAGTTAGACGCCCTCTACTTTGTTGTTGCAAATTTTACGTGGCTGATACGGGCTTAGCAAGAACCGTTCTCACCTACGCATCAAAACCACAACGATAGTTTGTCAAATAGACTCCGTTTTAACCTTCGCAAGGACCGGGCGTAGTCACACTCGGTTCAACTAAAGTGAGAGAGACAGACACCCGCCAGCCACCTTTAAGCACGAGTGCTCGTAGCAGTGAAACCAGTCTCGCGTAAGCGTCTGGCGTAATGTCGGTCCGGGCCGCTTCATCTCACAATACCGCTGAACCAAAGTATGACATGTCGGTAGGCAGTATGACTTGTATCGCCCACAACTCACTTGTGTTCTACTCGTGCAAAACATCAAACCATAAAAACCTAGGCTCGGATGCCACTGTTGGGGAACATAGTAATTTCAAAAATTTCCTACGCACACGCAAGATCATGGTGATGCATAGCAACGAGAGGGGAGAGTGTATGTCCACGTACCCTCGTAGACCGTAAGCAGAAGCGTTATAACAACGCGGTTGATGTAGTCGTACGTCTTCACGATCCGACCGATCCAAGTACCGAACGTACGGCACCTCCGAGTTCTGCACACGTTCAGCTCGATGACGATCCCCGGACTCCGATCCAGCAAAGTGTCGGGGATGAGTTCCGTCAGCACGACGGCGTGGTGACGATGATGATGCTCCACCGACGCAGGGCTTCGCCTAAGCTCCGTGACGATATGACTTCTCCGGCGCAGGGCTTCGCCTAAGCTCATGACGATATGACCGAAGTGGAATATGGTGGAGGGGGGCACCGCACACGGCTAAGGAACGATCCGTAGATCAACTTGTGTGTCATGGGGTGCCCCCCTGCCCCCGTATATAAAGGAGCAAGGGAGGGGGTGGCCGGCCTAGGAGGAGGCGCACCAAGGGGAGTCCTACTCCCACCGGGAGTAGGATTCCCCCTTTCCTAGTCCAACTAGGAGTCCTTCCATGTATTGGGAGTAGGAGACAAGGAAGGGGAAGAGAAGGGAAGGAAGGAGGGTGCGGCCCTCCCCTAGTCCAATTCGGACTAGGCCATGGGCGCGCGCCTGCCCTAGGCAGCCCTCTCTCTTTCCAAGGGCCCAATAAGGCCCAATACTTCTCCCGGCGAATTCCGTAACTCCCGGTACTCGAAAAATACCCGAATCATTCGAACCTTTCCGAACTCCGAATATAGTCGTCCAATATATCGATCTTTACGTCTCGACCATTTCGAGACTCCTCGTCATGTCCCCGATCTCATCCGGGACTCGAACTCCTTCGGTACATCAAAACTCATAAACTCATAATATAAGCATCATCGAAACCTTAAGCGTGCGGACCCTACGGGTTCGAGAACTATGTAGACATGACCTAGAACTATTCTCGGTCAATAACCAATAGCGGGACCTGGATGCCCATATTGGCTCCTACATATTCTCTGAAGATCTTTATCGGTCAAACCGCATAACAACATCGTTGTTCCCTTTGTCATCGGTATGTTACTTGCCCGAGATTCGATCGTCGGTATCCAATACCTAGTTCAATCTCGTCACCGCAAGTCTCTTTACTCGCTCAGTAATGCATCATCCCGTAACCAACTCATTGGTCACATTGCTTGCAAGGCTTATAATGATGTGCATTACCGAGAGGGCCCAGAGATACCTCTCCGACAATCGGAGTGACAAAACCTAATCTCGAAATACGCCAACCCAACATGTACCTTTGGAAACACCTGTAGTACTCCTTTATAATCACCCGATTACGTTGTGACGTTTGGTAGCACCAAAGTGTTCCTCCGTAAACGGAGTTGCATAATCTCATAGTTACGGGAACATGTATAAGTCATGAAGAAAGCAATAGCAACATACTAAACGATCAAGTGCTAGGCTAACGGAATGGGTCATGTCAATCAGATCATTCTCCTAATGATGTGATCCCGTTAATCAAATGACAACTCATGTCTATGGTTAGGAAACATAACCATCTTCGATTAACGAGCTAGTCAAGTAGAGGCATACTAGTGACACTCTGTTTGTCTATATATTCACACATGTATTATGTTTCCGGTTAATACAATTCTAGCATGAATAATAAACATTTATCATGATGTAAGGAAATAAATAATAACTTTATTATTGCCTCTAGGGCATATTTCCTTCAATGTGAACGTCGACTACATGACACTTCACCATTACTTGGGCTTAGGGGAAGGCACTGGGAAGTAATAAGTAGATGATGGTTGCTAGAGCGACAGAAGCTGAAACCCTAGTTTATGTGGTGCTTCGTAAGGGGCTGATTTGGATCCATATGTTTCATGCTATGGTTAGATTTAACTTAATTCTTCTTTCGTAGTTGGGGATGCTTACGAGATCGGTTAATCATAAGTGGAAGGCTTGTCCAAGGAAGGGTAGCACCCAAGCACCGGTCCACCCACATATCAGATTATCAAAGTAAGGAACGTGAATCATATGAGCATGATGAAAACTAACTTGACAACAATTCCCATGTGTCCCCGGGAGCGCTTTGCTTTATATAAGAGTTCGTCCAAGCTTGTCCTTTGCTACAAAAAGGATTGGCCACCTTGCTGCACCGTGTTTACTTTTATTACTTGTTACCCGTTATGAATTATCTTATCACACATCTATCTGTTACCGATAATTTTAGTGCTTGCAGAGAATACCTTGCTGAAAACCGCTTGTCATTTCCTTCTGCTCCTCGTTGGGTTCAACACTCTTACTTATCGAAAGGACTACGATAGATCCCCTATAATTTTGGGTCATCAAGCCATACCCGCGAATAAGGGCCCAGTTCGTAGTAGGTCACACTATGGGTCAATAGTAATAATAACCTGACTAATACACAACCCAGTTCGATGATGTAAAGAAGTGGTTGATCCTTATGGGATCGCGAGAGTATCACAGTGGTAGCGGGGATACCGAAGATGGTTGAGGTTTATGGTGTTATGTGAGAATCAAGGGTAAAGATCAAGCTCCTGGTGGTCATGTAATGATTACTACGGTATTGTTAATACGAAGTTTGATTTGATCCTAAGGTGAACGTGTGATGACCATGATGGTAAGTGATTCATGTGGTGGCTATGAGGTAACCCCGAACAGAGTAAGTTGGTGCATGATAGTCTTAACATGTTGCATGCTAATATCATCATATGTCCATGGCATGGACATGTTGCATGCTAATGTCATCATGATCAACATGTTGCATGCTAATAGCATCATAATCATAGTGCTAACATGGTGTGTTCGTGATCTCCGCGTTCTGCCACATGATCACCAAGTCCATCCTCACCTCCGTGTCCGCCCAGATGCGACCGGTGTTAAGCCAGCATTTGGTGTAGCCTTGTTTACACCAACTCCTTCGACACTTGGACTCACTTTCGTGCACACTGTCACATCATGTTAGACCGCAATGCCGGAGTTTCCACGAGATTTGTGTTCTTAGGTATGCATGCATATTATTGTTGTGAGTAACGGTAATGTGTGATGTTGCTTGATTATAATATTAATTGTATGCTTTGTGTGCCTTTGTTTTAGTCATTTCTTTTGCTTCTTTCTTTGGGCCCTCGGTGATACCTTATTTTCCCCTTATTGAAGTTGCTCATCAACCGACACCGGACCCGAAGAATCAGTGAGGAGTTCAAATATTTGGAAGCTCGGGTAAATATTATGGAATTATCCGCCAACTGCATCATATTGAGAACATCCGGTCTGAATACAAATGATATCCTGACTGGGTTATCAGCTTCATGTCTACCTCAGTGTGCAAACTTTCACAGTAATAATGATGAAATCATCCAGAAGACCAATGGTGCGCAAGACCAATGGTTTATTATCAGTCAAAGGTATGGTTCATAGACAAGGATTGATTCTATTATGAGTACAATGTTGAAACATCCTATATCCTGGAAACCAGCCATAATGTACTATGAATTCAGTACTCAGCAAGAAGGATAGCCGGACAACCTTTTTCATACAAGTAATTGGCAGCAGAAATATTAAGGGTATACATATGGCATTCAGTCAGCATACCACAGTAAGAAGCTTCTGTTGTAAGTAACTCAGTTTTCCCTCGGAAGCTACCCAAGAAGCTTCCAATGCAAGATTCCTCTATCTTCTCGAGCATGATATGTGGATGATTTCCAACACAAGATACTTAAGCTTCTTCCATAAGCCACCGCAAAAGCTTCTGGCACAAGGTACCGAGTCTCCCCCAGCAAGCCATTAAGGGGGGAAGCTTCCGAAGTACGGTACCCAACCTTCTTTAGCAAGCTGTCTGACGAAAGCTTTGAGCACAAGCTATTCGGTCTTCCTCGGCGTGATGGATGTCAGCACAAGCTTCCTCGGTATGGCATTGGTACAAGGTATTACACAGCAAGTTGACAGCATATGGCAGTGCATCTCAAAAATCAGATCCACAACAGTTTGGTAAGGAAAACGAGCCAGTCTGGACACAAGTGTCTCCCTCAGGAACCAAATGCTCAGCTACGCATGCTCTCATTGTGAGCATACAACCAAGGTCTTGCAAGTCAGACGTATGCTGATGTAAATAGAATCTGACAACCACATGAGTATTGTTAAAAGAAGGAAGCCAGTTATACACCTCAGTGTGACAAAGGACTATGAGGATTGACGACAACGGTGAGCTCTGTGCAAGTACTTGTGAACCTGGCATATGATCCTGATGAGCCCTTGTCTACTTTTCTCCGGTGACGGCACCACGCCTGTGTTCTGAGCTTTTTTTGGCCTTCTCGGGTGGATGCCGACTTTATTTCTCTCTATTCAACAACTGTCATGAGTTCTGAGCTGCTTTCCGACCGTCTCGTATAGCTGTTGAATTTCTTTTTGTGACAGTGGCCCTCTGCTCTGAGCTGCTTTCGGGCCGTCTTAGGGAACTGCCACTTTCTTCTTATCAACATGGTCTCATGCTCTGAGCTCCTTCTCGGCCGTCTTGAGCCATGGTTGAGTTATTTCAGTAATGTCCCAGATCTGAGTTTCAAAGACCGTTTTGGTGGCTACTGATTTATATGCCAATTTCTTGCAAGGATTCGGATGATCATTTCCCTACGGTTATAACTTGAGAGACGATGAACCTGGCATTTAAACAATGTTACCATGTTAAGAGAAGAGGACAAAAGTACGTCTGTCGAAATACCCGATAGAACCCAGGGTCACACGAAGAATTATATATATATATATATATATATATATATATATATATATATATATATAAACTAAGCGTGAGTGTAGAATAGCTTATTCTACACCCCGAACGGTACATACAAAATACGGTAACACACTATGTAAAATATAGTAATTTTCATAAAAATGTAGTAAACTACAAACATAGATGATAAAAAAATATTTTCCGAATTATTACATCTTATACACCGTTTTACAAGATTTTGTACATAGCATTACTAGGGGGTGTAGAATAAGCTATTCTACACTCACGCTTAGAATAGCGTTACCCTATATATATATATATATATATATATATATATATATATATAAAGCAGCTATTGCTTCTGCCCGTCCGCTCACCGTTGCCACGTTTCTGCAAAAAATCGCTTATCCAAGGTGGTATTAAAATAGTTGTCCGTCAGTGCATAAATAAATCTAACTGATATTGGGCCTCACCTGCGTATCAACGCACCAACATGGGCCTCAACCCGTCCTCATGCGGCCACCTGCGTGTATCCGCGCACCAACATGGGCCTCAACCCGTCCTCCGAGCGGGTCACATGCAGTGCCAGCCGCCAAAAAAATTGGCCAGCAGGCCAGATTGAACTCCCGACCTAAACTCCAACATCGTAGGCACATTCCACTGAGCTAAGCCACTCTGTGTGTATAAAATAGGAAACGTCCTAATCTTTAATAATCCCACCTCGCCCCCTTACCTCCTGATGAACTAATTTATATATGTGTTTAATTTTAAATCTGCAAGCTCGAGAGTCAATAAGAAAAGGGATCATGAACATCAATGCTATACGAGATGTCTTGTGCTCCGATGAGCAGGAAGTTAATGAGAAGGAATATACGAAATATGTGGATCCATGCAGGCCGGTAATTAGTGCATGAGTGGAAGCGAGTAAATTACGGGAACAAATAAATGCATAGCGTTGCATGTGGGGGATATGTCTTTTGCAGGATAAAGATGGATCTACTGGTGAATGATACCACGTGAGTTTGTCAGTAAATGCTAGCCTACATGGATAGTAAGTTCTGTGGTGGATCAACTCATCATCTTGGGATTGGTCAAATTTAGGTGTTTTTTGATCACATGGACATCACGACTATTAACGACGAGGATGTGGAAGAGGATAAGCTGCAAACCAAGTGGGATCGTCGAGTTGAAATAGAGGAAGTGTGTGTGTCTCCCCTTTTTGGAGGGCAAGGGGATGTGTGATATTGTTTTTCACCCGTAGCAACGCACATACATATTTGCTAGTATGTGTGTATATATACACACATATTTGGGCTATTCTGTTACCCTACTTGAACTGATGAATTCAACCGGTTTAACTGATGAAATTCGAGTGGTTGAACTGATGCTTTCTGTTTCTGTTAAAAATCATCTTCTTTATTTCAAACTTTTTGGTAATTTTTTTGGTCGAAACGGGGCGTGTAATATATCGTTGAAAAGCTCTTGTCATCTACATTACAATCTTATAATTTGTTTTTGCAAAAAAATTATGGTTTAAGAGCAGTTCTGAAAAAACTGTTTTTTTTCAAAACCGAAAACATGAATCGTATTTTGGACTTAATTTTCAAACGATTTATCGGAATTGAGCAAATGAGATGGTGTTGGAAATCTTGTGAAAATCCGCATCTTCCATATATCTACTATTTTTTCAAATTATATATGATTTAAAAGTAATTTGAAAAATGGTAAAATTCTGGGCGAAACGTATTTTCGCTGTTTTTGCAAATGGTTTGCCGGATTGACGTAAATGATACGGCGTTGGAAAGCTATGAAAAATGCGCAACTTTTGCGTATAGAATGTTTTTTCTAATTCCTTACAGTTTAAATACGAATTCAAATACGGTTAAAGTTGGTTTTGAACGCGATTTTGTTAAAAAGTTTATTCAAATGAGGCAAATAATATATCATTGGAAAGCTACCGAAAATGTGAAACTTAGTCATGTTGAACATTTTCTCAAATTCGCAATCGATTAAGAATAATTTTGAATACAGCAAGACGGATCATGTTGTTTTTCCATCTAAAAAACAGAGTACTCGTACTGATATATGTGTGTGTTTGTACTGAGTTATTTTTTGTAGAGTAATTTTGAATTGTTCTGAAAAAAGAGTACTTGTACTGATGTTTGCATAGGTTTGTATTAAGCGTGTTTTCACTACCTAGACTTTGCTCTGTTTTTGGGTAATGTTTTTTTGCTTGTAAGTTTTCAACGGTTTACTGTATCGTTGCCCCTGTACTTGCATGGTTTGTATCATCGAACTGAATGATTTTTTTTAAAAAGAATTTTTTTTCAAAGCGATGTTCTGGACTTCTCTAATTTTACGACTTGTACTTTTACCATTTGAATTGCATGGGGGTTTCTTTTTGCTTAAACTTTTACAATTTGAACTCATGTGCTACATGAACTCTCCACTACAATTTTTTTGTCAATCTGTGGACATCACCAAAATAGCAAGGGACAAATAGTAAGGATAGCAGAGAGAGCACTAGTAATACATGAACTCCTTTTTTTTTCCTCAGTGAAATTGGCTAAGGGTTCGTTTTTCGTTCGAACTTACCACGTTTATCAATTTGAACATTTCAAAAATTGCCAAGAATTTGAACTATTCACCACCAGCACAGACGAGCGAGAGAAGTAACAGGTGTACTTACTGGTTAGTAATACATGAACGCCTAGGTAGTTATACATGACCTCAGAACATAAACTTCATTGAGCACTTGAAACACATAACATACAAGAATGAGGCACGAAGCTGCGAATGCTGATGGATCAACACTTCAGATTTTGCAAGCACATAACAGTTCAATGTCAAAAGAACATCCACACATCCACGAACTTTATAGAAGACACGCTTAAGTTCGACTTGTAAATACAAGTTGTGTAGCCCTCGTCAGCAACACAAAAATCTGTAGAAAAATGTACATGTTCTCGTGGGCATGTCAACAAGTATGTTCATAGCAAAATGTCTTCTGCCCTTCTCCACAAAGAAACCTTTCGAGTTCCTCTTCTTTTTCTCCTTGATGAGCCACTTAGACTTGAATTCGTACTGGCTGTCCACATCCAACAGCTTCCATGAGACGAATTTGTGGTCAAGAGGCCACAGGCTTGGGCGTTTCCTCAGCAACTCGTGCACCGTCCTGGGATGTGTTTGAGGTGAGATGCCCACAAGACCACACATAGACAACGCCAAAACGCCAAGCATGGCCACGACCATGCACGCACGAACACAACACACACATATGCCTTGTGAGCGACTCAATGAAGACGTGCATCTACATGGTCACATGGTTGCGCATGGAAGGTGCATCCCACAGTCAACGGTGGTCCACGCAGGGGATTGAGGGAGCAGTTCGAAGGCGGGGAATCAACGAGGTCGCAACAGGAAATCAACATGGCAGCGGCAACATATTCAGACCTGTCAATTGTTAAGACGAATATGAGAGTTCAGAGCCAACTTGTGGTTTAGTATCAACATATTCAGAGTGAACTTAGCTGCCCATATTATAGCATGAGTTCATGGCAGAAAAAGGTGATACTCAAGATATTGAACTAAACTAAAATTATATATTGAACTTAACTAAATTTATATATTGAACTGAACAAAAATAAGAATTAAACAGAAAATTATATATTGTGGAGTAACACACACAAACCGAACCGTGAGCAAGAGTGTGAGGATCCATGAACCTGCCCCAATGATGTCATGATCAAAATGGGTTTGATCCATGGCACACACATTTGTAGCAGCACACACACATTTGTAGCAGTACACACACATTTGTAGCAGCAGAAAAACAATCGCGGAGTAGATGAACAGAAAAGCATTTTAGTTTCTTGTGGCATGGTAGACAAACCGCGGCAGCGGCACATCAAGAATCAGAGAGGAAAATGTCCCTGTCCTATTAAGTAAACAAACAGAATCATCCACATCATCAGCTAATAATGGGAGGGGATATCCAGTGAGATACCAAGCAACTGCAATTGCTATGCGACAGTCTTTGAACTGATTATCAAATACATACTGGACTATTAGACCTACGGTAATGCCCTGATGCAATTACATAATCATCAAATTAATGTATGAGTTGCAAGAAATTATCAAATGCCAAGCTACTGTGCGTACACTTCTTTTCTAAAATATATTTTAAAAAATCACACAATCTTCTATGGAACAGAGGTTAGTTTTTTTTGTAACACGGTATACATGCTTTGCTTAAACATATGTTGCACATCCTTACCTAATTAGAATAGAGATACGTTTTGTCACGGGGGTTTGCATATGGATGAACTGACTGATCCATTTTTCTTGTACTGAAGCTTGCTTCCAGAAATTTAAGACAATGCAAATTTATCTACAATATGGACATTTAGTATAGTCTGAACTGAACTTTTTGGCACTTTTTGTACTGAGGTAATAGCAGTGAACCTATGACAAAGAATAGAACTCAAAAAAATTTGGAGGTGGAATAAGACGTCGGAGATCGGGTGGACCGGTTACACCTCCTCCTCTGGACTGATTGCTCCGGCGAAGTTGAGCTGATGAAGGCGGAGATCACGAGCAGCGCCGGGATTTGGCAGCTGCAGGGAATCCCAGTGACTTGTTGTGCATCTCTAATAGCTAGGGTAAAAGCGGCAATGACTTGAAATATAAATCTCCAAACTCATGATAGATATGTTTTAACTGTATAAAGCATCAGGAAATAATGGTACTGGTTATTAGCATTTATTGGATCACTATCATGAATGGATTAATAATTATGCAATAGTCCTTTTTGTTCTGAACAAACTTTTGGGCAACAGAAATAATCTATTTTGTCTTGAACAACAAATGTTTTAGTTTAGGGAGAATTTTAATGTCCGACAAACCTCCAGCATATATATTTTTGAACTGATTGTTTTCTATCATTGTACTGTTGTCGTGTAGAGGGAATTGAGCAGACAATGCACGCTACCAAGTCTCATGAACAGTTCAACAATGCGGGCGAACTACACGGTGTCGCTCCTGCACCAACGGAGAGTAGGGGACGTGGAAGATGGAGGCATACCTGACTATCTTGCCGGTGGATGCCTGCTGGTGCACCTCCTGCGAGCAGCCATGGTGGGGCAGGGTGGCATGCTGGGGTAGATGGGGAAATGATCAAATATCTGAAGATTATCCTTCATTTTTCAAAGCAATGGAAGTTTCTGTTTCTCCAAAATAAATGCAATATAAACTAACAGAAAACTGAGCATTGAAGTTCTCCAGAACTTTGCAAAATACCATATGTAACATCCCTCGTGTCAATTTTTATATAGGGCTTACATGGAACATGGTGAGTTCTTAATATAGTTGAGTTATCAGGGGACTAAATAAGTTAAATATATAGGGGAGTCAGCAATATAATGATATGTTAAAGGTTCAAAGGCTGGTGATTTTACAAGGCCTCTCAAGTCTGAACTGATATGAACTCCTTTTTGCCGAGCTACTTATTTTTTTATATATAGCCAGCTATTTTTTTGAACACACACATAAAACCAATGAACTGAATTGTTTCAATAACACTCATGAACTTTTGTATGTGCTTATTTATGAATTGGTAATAACATACATAGTGAAATGGTAGGCCTAGTGTATTTTTCCTTTGTACATAGCGCATTTTTACGAGCTACAAAGGCAAGATATACATGATAATCTGTTTGGAAAAGCATTTTTGAAGGCATGTTTTTTAGGCAACCAAACCTGACCAAGCATGGAGGCTTCCCAGGAGGGTCTCCCCATCCCAGTACTAGTCCATTTAGGGCCTCATCGCATTTTGGAGTTCTTTGGGATCCAATGGTTCACCCAATTAAATAGCATGCAAAAATCTTTATCATCTTCGGATTTCACTGTTAAAATGGGTTTCAAACACCACTTCTAGACAGACAGTGCTTATTTTGCTCTCGTACGTCGACTGAATAGACAAAAACAGAAGGCATTACTTGTGCCAACAATCCGGAAATCCCCTGAACACAAAACTAAAACTGAAAATTATTGAGATAACTTTGGGCGAATCGCTCTGCATATGTTGCTTCAGATGCGCTGGTTAGACTGGCTCGCTCGTCGACGTCACAAAACTTGCACTTTGGACGGTTCTCCTCCCATCTGCACTGACAGGTTGCAGAACAAGCATGAGGAAACTCACTAAACAAGCTCACCACCTTGTGGCGTTAGGAAACAAACAGTAGCAGTCTTTGAACTGAAACTAGATTTTGTATTGAATTATACTAAATCAAGAAATTGAACTGAGTGTGTGACGAGTTAGTCAATGTGAAATTGAACTGATTGTTTCACATCATGTTGCGGGAGCGGGGTGGCCGGCAGCCGAGGTTATGGGCTAGAGAGAAGGAAGGGGAAGAGGAACTGGTGGGAGGGGCGGGTCTGACCTGATTCCAGGTGCGCTATCACATGGGATCCAGGCACAGGAGCAAGAAGTGACAGCTTGCCAAAGTGGCTCGTCTGGTGGCGTATCAAGGAGAGATTGCGGTAGCACGGTGAGACCATGATGCGGGCGCCCCTAAACTGATGTGAATTTTGTTGCCAAACTGCTGTGCAATCATGCAATGAGTGAGCTACCATATAATATAAAGTCGAGCTCTTGCTAACACACATCAAAATACTTTTTACGGTTGTTCTGTATGAACTAATGACAAAATACACATTGAACTGATAATAATATATTATTTTTCATATAGGAAACATGTTCTTCTCCACATGAACTGATACTCTAACACACCGAGAATTGTTTCCATGCTTTTCTAAGAACTGAGGATAAAATAAATAGTGAATTTCCAGGGTCTCATTGCAACCTTGCTTCCTATTCAATTGAGGATTCATGTGACACTTGCTTCCCATTTCATCAGTACTACGACTCAACAATAAGTTCAGAATTGTAGACGGCATCCTTGTCAGTACGACTCATCAGTACTATATGGATGTTACTTTTAGCATTACGAATAGTACTGATCGGTACTAATATTGTTTAACTTGTACTGATCAGTACTGCTGCTTGTCGTCGACATGCACTGATCGGTGCTAATATTGTGTAAGTTGTACTGATCAGTACTTTTAACATTAAGAATAGTACTGATCAGTACTCGCAAGGTAAGTAGAGTGGAGTAAAATCTGCAACTTCCATTGCAGCGGAGATGACGTCGACATGCACTGGAGCATGGCGTGCTGGAGTGATACACTTCACGTAGACCGGTACCTGAACTTGCTACACATCCACACTAGCACCAGCAGCACAAGTTGAAAAACACATGGCAGCACATTCAGTTGAAAATAGAAGAAAGCAGAACACAGCATTTAGAAGATGCTCCAAACTCCACACACGAGCGAGACCAGGATGCAGATGCAAAGTTGAACGGCCAGAGCAGATCAACCAGGACGGACTCCACAGATGCACAGGGGGGCGGGAGGAGAGAGGCGCGCGGCCGTCGGGAAACATGTGTGACATGATTTTGTGGTGGAATCTCTAATGTCCTGAATGCATTACTTGAAGAGAGAAAGGGAGAGGGGTCACCAAACACACACATGCAAAGTACATGTCTCTCGTTTCATGAGCATTTTCAGTGCAGGTTCAAAACCATGCCAATTTTCCTTTTGATGCTTAAATGCACCTTCAGTGCAGGTTCATTACTGAGGGTTTTTTCCCACAAATTCATGACACTTTTTTGGCTTCATAGGTGCATTTTCAGTGCTGAATACCCGCTACCAAGTCTGCATGAACAGTTCAAGAACTCGTGATCATAGGTAGAAGTTCATTGGTTCAAATAAAATAGGCGTCACATGTGGATGAACAGTTCAACAATTCAGGTTTCATCAGTGCAAAGCTCACATGAATGCAAGTGGAGATGCTCGATCCGGAGAGGGGAGGGGCCGTACCGGGGTGGCACTTGTGCTTGCCCATGGCCAGAATAGGCAGTGGTGCACCATGGTGGAGGAGATGGCTGGGGCGGGGGTGGCACGCCAGCAGGTTGTCGTCGGCCGGCTCGATCCGGAGTCCTCGCTCGTCGGCGAACTTATCCTCAGAGGAGAAGGCGAGGTGGCTCATGGGAAGGAGCAGCAGTATACGACGG
Organism: Aegilops bicornis; assembly: GCA_021605145.1. Classification (NCBI taxonomy): domain Eukaryota; kingdom Viridiplantae; phylum Streptophyta; class Magnoliopsida; order Poales; family Poaceae; genus Aegilops; species Aegilops bicornis. The sequence goes on along the minus strand of CM038671.1, from coordinate 397,615,347 downwards.
CACGCGGTTGGGGCATCGACCGGTGTCACCTGGACAGTGGAGCAGGCGCAGCCGCGCATGCAGAGCTCGGGAGGCGGCCTCTTTTGGGAAAGAGTGGGGGGAGGGGGAGGCCGGCGAGCTGGGGGAGAGGGGCGGCGCGTCAGGGGAGAGGGGCGGCGCGGCGGCGCATCTGGGGAGAGGGGCGGCGGCGCATCGGGGTAGAGGGGTGGCGCCGCGGTGGGGGACGAGGATGGCGCCGCGGTGGGGGACTGGGGTGGCCGTGGGCGGCGCGAGGCGGCGGGGCATGGGGCGGCGGCGAGGCAGGGGTGGATGGGATCAGGGACTCGGGAGGTGGGTGTGCGAGTTGGTGTGGAATTCCTTTTTTTTCTTTTCAATCCATCCGGTTCGGGCCCGTGGGCTCGATTCAAGAAATTGTGTCGCGCGCGCCCTTAGGCCAACTCCACCGCGCGACCCCAACGGACGTCTGCTTATCTCGGATTCTCGTCTGCTCGTGAGGATTTGGGGCCGTCTCTCTTGACAAGCGGTGGCCCGCCCAGCCAAGAGCCGCATCCATTTGCCCCATCATGTCCGCGTATATTTCTTTGCAAGTCCTTAAACTTTTTTTATCATTCATTTTTGGTACATGACAATACATCATCACATTTTGACTAGTAAAGCAAGGCCAAAGAAAACAAGAACCACAAGAATACATTTGAGAAGATACCCAACTTCCATAACTGCTCCCTTGAGTTGGGTTAGGGCCTTCTCGATGCACTCATTGTTGATCTGTGGAGGAGGCACGACGTTGCACCCTCCTTTCTTCTTCAAGCCGTAAGTCGACGCTGCTTCCTCACACGTAGTATTGTGCCTTGTTGCTTCTTCAAGACGTAGTATCGCGCCTAGCCTCTAATCTAGCAACAAGTGCACTTGTCTCATCTAAAGCCTCTAGGCTAGCTAAAAGTGCACGAACATGCACTACATTTCGCTCTATCAACATATCGATGTACTCTTCTTCCCAATACCAAAACTTGCATCCGTTCTACACAATAAAACTTAAAGTTGGCACCACTAGTCTAATCCAAGGGCACAAACCGAAGCTAAAAGAGCACATACCCCATCGTTTAAGCACCTGATGAACACCGATCCGGGATGCTCCAAATCAGAGATGACGGCGCACGACCACCCTTGGGCAAAGGGTCGACTTGATGAGGGGCAACGTGTGCCGACGAGCTTTTGGGCAAGCACCGAGCCCGGCCGCCGCCATTCACAGATTCTGCTTACGGACCACCGACGGTGCAGATCCGAAGCGGCTAGAGGACGAGCCATCGTCAGATGTGGCCATGCCCGCCAGTCCTTCCGGCGAGGTGCCCGGCCAGCCATGGCACGGCCCGCCTCCCACAAATGGGCGAGCTCAAGATCGACCGGATCCGCCCCAAATCCGCCGGCCGGGTGCGTAAACAAGGTGGCCGTGCTTGGGTAGCTCGGCGGCGAGAGGAAGGGGGCTGAGCAAGTCTTGCGCGTCAAAGGTTACCGCGCAATGGCAGCGGGCGGCCGACGGCGGCGAGGGGAAGAGTGGAGTGGATGCGGCCGGAGGGAGGGAGGGGCGGATAGAAAAAGGCCCGTCCTGTGCCACCGACGGGCGGGCCAGGGGAGGACACGTGCAGACGACCCGCGCGTCTGCGTGGTGTCCGTTTCACCCCAAAAGCGGCGCAAACTTGGGCCACGGATGGGTCGAAAGCGTACACAAAACGGACAAAAGTCCGTTTGCGCCCGCGCGCTGGGCCGTCTCGTTTGTCCATTTTACCCCAAACGGACGGGGGCGGACAGGATAGGGTCGCGCGGTGGAGTTGGCCTTATAGAGCGGAGGGGTAACAGACGTCTAGAAAAAAACAAGGCCACGAACCCACGAGCAGGAATCGCACCACCTCTCCCCGATCTCCACGCCGCCTCAACCTCCTCACGCCGGTGCCGCCTACCGCGGACGCCCACCATCGCCAAGATCGCCGGTACCCGCCGCCGGTGACCCTTGCCGCCGCCGACGGATCGATCACTGAAATTCCTCAACGGCGACGGATCGACCACCCACCTCCCGACCGCATTCCCTTCCGGCGACCGCCTCGCCCCCCAGCGTTCCTCTCTGGCAGTCAGCGCGCCGCCTTCCTCCGCCACCACCCGCCCAACCTCCGCCATCTCCATTATCGCTGCCGCTACGCCGCCCTACCACCGCAGCCGGTTCGCTTCCCCGCAGTTCTCGCCGCCACTTGCTGCTCCTTCCGACGGAGTCACTTGCAATGTCAGTCCGTGGTGGGAGAAGACCTTTGAGGATGAATGCCGAGGCATCCGCCATCGCATCGTAACTCGGATCGCTCCAAGGCAAACATCCTCCCCGTGTGCTCCAGGCACCTCTGCGGCCGGTCAAGTTCTTGACGAGGGGCGGATGTGGCCACCTGCTCCTTTTTGTAGTTGGAATTCCACATAACCCCCTCAAATTTCACAAATCGGACACTTAACCCCCTCAACTCTAAAACCGGGTATTTAACCCCCTGATGTTTCGAAAACCAGACAAAACACCCCCACACATTGTTATAAGCGGTTTCACTAGGCAGTTTTGCAATGTGGCACGAGTTAATGAGACCTGCTGTAAGGAAAAAGCTAAGGTTCACATAGGGCCTAACTGCTCGTGACGCCATCCGCATCGCTCGATGGTGCCGCCCCGCCGCGGTGCCGCTTCTTTTGTCGTTGGCGGCATGGGCGTAGCAAAGGGTTGGAGTTGTTCATGGCGAGAACGTGAAGGCTTGTCCGAAACTAGCACCGCTTGTGGTGATCCGATCATTTTGAGTGATACGTTCGTTGCTACTAGGAGTAATCTTGAATCGGACAAAGCAAATATTGATAAGAATCTTGTGTGCAGCGTGTGTGTGTTGCCTTCCGGACGGCCGCATGATCAATCACCATTTATTGTGCATGCATATGTTAATTGATTGGGATAGATAAAGCTAGCCACATAGCGTAGTCGTAGCAAGGATTGAGCGAAACCGTCAAGATAAGCTTCGTTGACGCCGCCCCATGTCGCCGGAGAGTGCTTGCTGCATGGAGCTAGAGCCGAGCCTGCAATGTGAAACGGATATGCCACCAAATGCCGTGACACAGCGTGTGCGTGTGGTGGCATGGAGGCGACCAACCGCAATCGGTCTCGTGTGGAGATATAAATCAACATTGAGATACGAGTGAGGGCGAGTAGCAGCATCTAGTGGCAAAGTAGATACTGATGGCAAGGAAGCACGGCCGAAACGATGGCATGAGTGTCGATCGTCACTCCAGGAGAAATCATGTGGTTACAGGCCTGGTGGATAAAACCACCTCCAAAGCTATCGGGGGGTGTTATGTCTGGTTTTCAAAACTTCAGGGGGGCAAATACCCGGTTTTAGAGTTGAGGGGGTTAAGTGGCCGATTTCTGAAATCTGAGGGGGTTATGTGGACTTCTTTCGACCGCAATACCTACTAGTCATCTCCACTTAGCCAATTTTTGTAGTTCCCCCTCTATCTCTTTTTTTAAAACAATTTCCCCTCTATCTCTCGTTGCTACAGGTAGCGGAAGGTGCATCTCTATCAACACAACTCTGTTCTCTTTGAAGTTCAGTTTGTTGATTTTCTGAAGAAAAAGGTTGCTTCACTTGCACTCCTCTATCTAGTCGTGTGTGGTGATCTCTTCGACTCCTAGGTTAGGCACAAACCGAGAATTGTAGGCATCTTTTGAGTTTGAAATGCTTGAATCTACGTAACATGATTAGATTACTTTCGGAAGGTCAGAGTTCATACCTCACGTGATGAAGCCGAGCGGTCAGACGTCAGCCTCGGCCTCGCTTCTTGGCTTGTTCTGTTGAGAAAAGTTCGTAAAACTAATCAACTCTTGGCACGGTCTGGCGGTGTTTGGCTGCATCGGCCACCAGATCGTTAACCTCCACCACCGACGGCAAGGAGCCAAGGTGGTGAGTTGTCGATCTTGGCACAACACCCCTACGCAAGCCAAGTCAATTGTAGCCAACACAAGGAGAGATTAGTATAGTGGTTTGTAGTGTTCAAATCCATACATGGTGTTTTCTGGTGGAATTGGTCAATATGAAGGAGCTACGGGTTAATACTACAAGCGCTTGACTAAAATAGTCCTAGTTGTTCAAAGAACTTTTAGTCATTCGCTTTTGCAAGAAGTGCTCATCTTTTTCCTATTGCATGACTAGCTTTCAAATGGTGATGGCTCGATTTTTTGGGAGATGTATGAGAACAAAGGTGCGTGTGTGGTAGAAAAAAGATTTCTTTGTATATATACTGTGGTCATTTTGTTCTTTGGACTATGGATGTTTGCTCTGGTTTTATTGAACATATAAAAAAATATTGACATTAGATTGCTCTGGTTTTATACACATTTGTTTGTGTTTATCCTCTGAAAAAATTGGCCATTGTTGCAGGCCGCCTTCGCCAGATTCTTCAAATTCAGCTCTAAAAAAGGAGCATTATATGTTGTTGTCCAGTTTGCTCACTTGTTGGAATGAAAAAAATGGTCAAGGTCAATAGAAATTGTTCCTCAAGGTCAATAGAAAGTGTTCTGAAGGTCTGTAGTTGTAGGCATCTCCTAGGTTCATCCCACTAGATCATTCCATGCTTGCTCCTTATATCTCCTGGATGAAGAAGTACAACTACAAAGACGGGATTCAAATCAGCATCAAGGCCAAAAGAACAATGGAGAGGTTGTGGTGGCGTTTGTGCATGCGATGTTTGTGTGTGTGTGTGTGTGTGTGTGTGTGTGTGTGTGTGTGTGTGTGTGTGTGTTCTTTGTGTGTGTCTTCATGGAAATGGGTTAAAAAAATTCATGTTTTGTGTATAAAAAGGAGGAGGTTCAAAAATAAGAAATGTAAGAGTTCAAAATATGTAACAAAAAAATTTCGTGTATGAGAAATTCATGTGCAAGAAAACACATGTAAATTCACAAATAAAAAAAATGTCATGTTTATGACTACGACTAGTGCTGCTTAGCCATATTGGTTAATTTGTTGTTGAAGCCTCCGGGAGTTCAAATGCAACAAGCTAAACAAAAGCTCTTAGACAATTTTTTAGAAGAAAACAAAAACATGTAATTTCTTGGGATACACTAGATGTTCGTGATAGTAAAAATACAGAAAATTTTATTGCACTAAAAATTGTAAGAAGTTCATAAATATCAAATCAAGAAGTACAAATTAAAATAATGGAGCAATTTAATGTTTATAGAATATCAATCACATTTTTTAAAAAGATAAAACAAAGAAGTTTAGATTAAAAAAAGATTAGTTTGATGTGTTTTTTAAAAACATTTTTTCTATGCTCTACTGTAAAGAGCGGCGTACATTTTGGAAGCGCCGCCGCAGCAAATACAGTCCTCCTTCCCAGCCAGCAAGCGTCGCCGCAGCCACCTCCCACCGGCGGCCACTGGCCCCAACTCCACACACGCCCTCCTGCCATCTTGCCTGTCTCATAAAAAACAAAAAAATACTACAAGGTTTGGTCAGGAACACCAACCCAAGTTCAAAAGGAAAAATTCAAGTTTGATTGAACAAGAACACAATTTCATATAGAGTGCAAGTTCTTTCTAAAGTGCACACTCTGATTCCATTCTTCCAATCCCCCAAATTTGCTCATAAATTTGTGTTCTGTGTATAATCCAATAAATTTTATGTATGAGCGAAAAACAGAAAAAACAATAAAACCAGGAAGTCCATATTAAAAAGATGGAGAAGTTCGATGATTATAGATAACTCAGATTTTTCCCCATTATTAAAGAATGGAAACAAGAAGTTCAAAATTAAATAACAAGAAGTTCAACTTTTAATAACAGAGCGCTTCAAATTTTCATAAAAGAGGTTTAAGAAATAAAACTAGGAAGTCCATAGTAAAAAGATGGAGAAGTATGATGACTATAGAAAACTTAGATTTTCCTCGTTATTAAAGAATGGAAACAAGAAGTTCAAAAATTAAATCACAAGAAGTTCAACTTTTAATAATAGAGCGCTTCAAAATTTCATAAAAAAAGATTTAAGAAATAAAACCAGGAAGTCCATACTAAAAAGATGGAGAAGTTCGATGATTATTCCGGTTAAAGAAGTTCAATTCAAAATAACAAAGAAGTTCAATTGGAAAAAGCATAGCAGTTTGATATTTATTTAAAAACTCAGATTTTTTCCAATTACTAAAGAACAAAACGAATAAGGTTAATTGAAAATAACGAAGAAGTTCGATGTTTCTAAGAAAACTCCAATTTTCACATTTCTAAAAAATACACAAAGAAATTCAAATAGAAAAGTTAGATAGATCCAATGTCTATAAGAAACTCAGACATTTTCCGTTACTAAAGAGAAATAGAGAGAAGTTCAAAACGATAATAGCCAGAAGCTCATGTTTTGCATGGTGTGCATTACGTATGAGAAAAAAAACAAAGTCCATTTATTTTTTTGCTAGAAGTTCAAGTGCTCGTCCCGAGAAAGTTTCTAAAATTCTTGTGAGAGAGGTTGAACAAAAATACATGACAGAAGTTCAACTACTACACGAAAATGTGTTTCCGATAGGAATATAAGAACAGAAAACAAAAAGCTTAAAAGGTTTGTTGCAAGAAGTTCACGTGCTCCACCCTGGACGGTTCAAAAATTATATTTACGAGACGTCCTTCGTTCATTTACATCTTGTTTTAAAAAGCAAAAACAATGTTGTTTTGCCATTCTAAAAACAGCTCTCAAACGGCAACGAATTTGTAACACATGTCTACATGAAAAACTTGCTGTGATCCATAAGTTCCACCAGGTATATTATGTGCCACATTTCGATGAACGGTTCAAAATTTTCATGTATACCATTTAAAACACGTTTTGATGTATCCAAAATATTCTTACCCGTTGAAAGAAGTTCATAGTGAAAACAACGAGAAGTTCAAGCACTGAAAGGAATGCATTTCAGGGGAGAATAAAAATATAGAAAAATAAAAGCTTAAAAGATTTGTTGAAAGAAGTTCAAGTGCTCTGTCCGGAGAAGTTCAAAAATTCTTGCGAGAGAGGTTCACCTTGTATTTCCATGTTTGATTTTTTCCGTATAAAAATCGAATACAATTCTTTACTCAAAAATAAAAAAGGTGAAGTTCAAATTGAGATAACAGAGAAGTTTGGAGTTTATTAAAACTTAATATTTACCTGTTCAAAAAATAGAAAACACAACGCCATATTTTGCACTTTTAAGAACAACCCATAAACGAAAAAATGGTTGCTAGAAGTGCTCAGTGAGGAAAAGTTCATAAATTTTGTGAGAGAGGTTCACCGTTTATTTAGATGTCCAAAATACATAAAAAATATGTTGTTTTTTGTGTTTTAAAATAATTCTCTCAAACCAGAGAGTTCAAAGTGATAATAACCAGAAGTTCACGTACTACATGGTGTGTATTTCATATAAGAAAAAAGACAATAAAGTGAAATAGACTGAAGTTCAAACAGACATGCCCCGGAAGTTCAACTACTTCACGCAGTGCAAAAAACAGCATGTCGAAAACAGAGTGAGGTTCAAACAAACATGCCCGAGAAGTTCAACTACTTCACGCAGTGCGTTTCCATTCGCAATGAAGGTAGAAATCATGATCTCGTCATTTCTCTAATTTAGTTCAAAAGGACATGTAGCGACCCGACCCGAATGGATCAAGTCTCTGTGCTTTCGTGTCATCCCTGGATCGGTATGCTGACACACACAGTACTCGAAGGATTTATAACAGAGGTAAATCACATGTAAAACATAGCGGAAGCAACAAGGTTGTGGATTCCCATCAACACCAACGGCAAAGTTGAGTATAGGAAATCGTAACCCTAACGTATCACTTACTCGTCAGTTCAAAATTCTCGCAACATGAAAAGTTGCAGCCAAAAACGGGTCAAGACATGGAATATGCCGCAATGTAACACATAGAGAGTAATGAAAGAATAGGCTATACTACATGCATATATGGCTGGTGGAAAGCTCTATGGTTACAGTTTTTGCGAAAAGCCAATTTTTCCCTACTTCAAAGGAATAAATTTGTTTAACTATCATGGTGGTTGTTGAACATTGAGAATGGTTGACAGCATCCTCAATCCCAATTAAAAAGTACTCATTAAAACCCAATAACATTTTATTAGAAATAACATGTTGAGATTCACATGATATTCAAGTACTAGATACTCAAGATTTGTCCATAACCGGGGACACGGCTAATCATGATTAGTTTATACACTCTGCAGAGGTTTGCGCACTTTTCCCCACAAGACTCGATCGTCTCCGCTTGGTTCTCGCACTACATGGTGTTTGAGAAACGGATGACCGAGACACAGTCTTCGTGGCGCTTAGCACCTTACATGTGGGTAGACCGTACCAACCTACATCCCCTACATCAGCTAGCCTACCCGTAAGAGTTCGCACAACTTAGTCAACTACGCCAGAGCCCATAGTTGGCTTGTGGCTGCACACGTAAGTTTCTAGTTTGAATAATCTCATGATCCCTTAGAGCCTGGGTGGCGGTCCAAGAAATACAGTGTGTCCTGATAGAAACCAGTGCCTCAATCCACCCGGATGTGTGTTTAAGTTGCCACCTTAAATAAACCATTAATTAACAATCTCACATCCGTCATGGATATTCACTCACCCAATCCACGCCTACTAGCATAGCATGGCATAATCAGCAAACGTAGAAGTAACTCCCAAGGTTTCATAAGTAAAACAGTAATAGGTACTACCTCAATCTACTTCCCATCCCACAATTTAATTAGATCCTAAACATGCAAGTGTTTGAGGGTTTGATCTAATGCAATAAAACTGGGTAGTAGAAAAGGTATGATCAAAGTGTTACTTGCCTGCAAAGTTGATGAAGATGATTCGCACTCAAAACTCTTGATAGATCTACTCGTCACACTCCGGTCAATCTATCGTAATCAAGCAATAGTAACCACACATAAGCAATCACTCAAGAGATCAGAAAGAACGAAGAAACAATTCGGAAAACGTCAAAACCAAATCTAATAACTCTTGCAGCATAAAACAATTTCTAACAATACCAAAACTATGTGTATTTGGCCTTATCAGAAAGTTTAGGTCAAGAGCTTCGATTTGCAAAAAGAATCAACTAAAACGGAGTTACGAGACTCAAGTTATGATCGAACGAAGTTTGTATACAAATCTGTTTGAATTCAAATTTTAAAACTTTCAAAAACATGTTTGAGTTGTATTACTGGATAGAGGAGATCGTAACGAAGAAGTGGGCGTTGGTTTCGTTGAATTTGGATAAACGAGTAAAAAGTTATGAACGCTTGAAAATCAAGGGCTAATCAGAAAGAAAAATATTCACGGATGGGTCCTCGGCCTAAATCTAAAATAAAAGGAAAAATCTAAATAGCGAACGTTCGCTCTTGAACGCTAAACAATGAAAATCGCTTCACTATCAATACTAACGGACTAACGTCCACTAATTAATCTAACTAAAAAATAAAACCGATCTTAATGTAAAACCGTACTAAAAAACCGGGAGGGTTTTTTGCCGGTTTTACCGGCTCAGTGAGATGAACCGGCGGCTCGGACCGGCTCCGCAGATCGGGCGGCGGCGGAGGTTTTCTCCCATGAGAGGCGGCGGCTCCGGCTATTGCCGAGGCTGGCCAAGGGCACGGGAGGCGGCGCTGGCGCGCTGGCGCGATGGGCGACGGCTGGTGCTCCGCGAGGACGGAGACGGCGGCGGCGTCCTCGGGACACGCGGCGGCTCGGCTTGGGGTCGGCGGCACAAGTGGGCGGGGCGAGGAGAGAGGGTCCGGCATGTGAGGTTAAATAGGAGGGCGCCGGGTTGCTTGGGGGAGGGCACGGCGGGTCCGGGCGTGTCCAGCCGGACTAGGGCGGGCGGCGGATTCTCCCGAGCTGGGAGCGAGCCGAGGAGTGAGATGGGCCGGGCTACTGGCCGGGCCTGGCCGGGTCAGGGCCTACTGGCCTCGCTCAGTGGGGCGCGAAAAAAATTTAACATTTTTTTTTCCGTAAAACAAAATAAGAAAAAGCAAAATAAATAAAAATAATATATAGGCATATAATATATCAAAATTTTCAGAAAACATTTTCTACAACATGAACATTATTTTAGCTTCAAATAAAATACACACAAATCCAAATAAAACAAAGAGTGCTTCAAAGACTAATAGGATCCAATAAAAATCATTTTTAAAATACCAAAATGACTTCAAATTAATTTCTCTCAAATTTTCTCGATGTAGGGAATCATGTTACCCTATTTTCCATATATTTTATTTTTGGAGAAAAATAATTTGAATAAAACTCAAATAACTCCAAATTGAAAATAAATTCGTAAGAACTTTGAATTTATTTCTTTGAAACTCCCAACTCATATTTCATATGTTTTGAAGAAGTCATTTTATCTTCGCCGTGAAAATCATTGAGTTGCATAAAGTTTCAGAATTGGAAATATTTTCCAAATGAAATTCAAATATTTTCAACTGCCGTTGTCATTTAAATAAATGGAAGATGTCATGTCATCTTCTCTCCAGTGTTTTGTGATGAAAAGAATTTGAATTCCCGAAGATCATACACAAATGAAAGTTTGGGAAAGTCCTTTCATTCCCTCTCATCTAACTTTCAAAAAGTTTCGAAATCACTCACTTTCAGTCAATCAATCAAACAATCAATCAAATCTATCTATTTGTTTATAACATTCCAAAATTTAGAATTTTGGGATGTTACAAACTACCACCCTTAAAATGAATCTCGCCCCTAGATTCGGAGAGGCTAGCAAGAAATAGGTTAGGGTTTGGGGTCTTCAAAATCCACCGAGCATCTCCGGGGTGTCGGGTGCTACCACCCTTAGAAGCATTGTTAAGGTTCCATCAAAACTCGACATCGCATCCTTATTGTCGACAAAGGTTTGCCTTCCCGCATCTTAAGGATAATTCCTTCTCTGGCTTTTTCCGTAGTGGCATAACCTTTTCCTCAATTCCTTTGTCCTTTCATCTTGGTAAGGTTATCCCGACCGGGTCTTCTTAGTCGACGGGTCCCGCCAATTCTAAACAAATATCGGTATCTCATGGTGGTCAACGATTTATGGTTTGTCCTGCATGAAACGGGTCTGGGTTGAACCTCACCGTATATCCTGCGGTTGGCAACAACTGGCTTGTACAAGGGAAAATACTTATACCATTCTAAGGTTCAAACAAGGTTTTGATCGTCGTCTCTCGACTATAGGTAAGTCACTCAGATTTACCATCCCATATAGCAAGGCGAATAATAAGAGTAAGTCGGTATGGTGATCAATCCATCCCGCACTCCAAATCATTACCTTGTACATGGTTTAGCGAATCTCGCATTCTAACACTCGGTCATCCTCACAAGCATTGCAGAATTTCTCTTGTCGACGAACCAAGTTCGAAAAATCCATTGTTTCTGCAAGCCAAACAAACAACTATCGATCCTTCACAACTCTCGTGTTTTGCGTAAACTCCTATAAGATCGCCGGTTGATACAAGTCGTAACTTCTTCCAGGTTTCTCCTTCAAAGAAGAGTGTGCTTGCTTCTTGGCAGGTCCTGGGGCCTCGTGGGTTATGGCCCATCTCAACACTTGCAATCCTTGAACACATCCTCGGGAAATCGATCGTTATCCCAACATCCAACTTCCTCGCATACTTAAAATCCATCCAATTGTACTGCCTCTTTTCCTTATATTTGCACCAAACGGGACATGATTACTCGTGACTCATCATGTAATTTCCATTGATCCATATTTACAACATCATACCTCCTTTATATCCAATAGTAATTCACCTATTCATCCTCGTGGGATGTCACACATACCTAGATAAAAACTTATACTTATGAAGTCCGTACTCCACTTCATGAACCTCATTATCCTTTCCAGGTCAAGCGTCCTTACATGGGAATATTGGCCATCTCGCATGGCACTTCTTCAACTGGGAAACGTGAAACGATCCTGAACTCCTAACAGTCCTTCGGTGACTCCAACTTGTTGGTAACTTCTCCCATACGTTCCAACTTGGTATGGTCCTACAAATCTCGGGTCTAACTTTCCCTTAACTCCAAATCGATTAACTCCTCACAGAGGGGGCACACGAAGATATTCTCTGTTTTCCGGTTTTATTGACTACCTTCTTGCGTTTTTTTTTGAGTCTGCATAACTCTTCTGCCTGGACTGAGCTATCTTCAGTCTATCTCGAATCAACTTAACATTCTCTTCTCACTCCTTGATCACATTTGGTCCAAACAACTGACGGTCTCCAACTTCATCCCACATCAACGGTGTCCGCTCCTTCTCCCATACAAAGCTTCAAAAGGGCCATCTTCAAACCGACTTGGTAACCTTTGTTGTATGAGAACTCAGCGTAAGGTAGATTATCATCACTACTAGATCCAAAATTTAGCGCACACGCCTCAACATGTCCTCCCAGATTCGATTGACTCTCTTGATTTATCCATCCGTCTGCGGATGAAAGGTTGTAATCAACTCTAGCCTAGTATCCAAAGTCCGTGCATTTGTTTCCAAAACTTTGAGGTAAACTGTGTTCCTCTCGATGGTCCTCGAAACTCCATACGTACATACGATCCTTTCTCAAATATATATCTTGGCCAACTTCGACTCAGATTTCATCGATAAGGTGAGCCACTTTGGTCAAGCGAGTCAACTACTACCCAGATAGAATCAGATCCCAATCGGGTTCGGGAAATCCGGAAATGAAGTCATGCCAAGCTTATCCCACTTCCATTCGCATCGGCATAGGCTGCAATAATCCTGGCTTCGATGCTCGCTTTTACTTTCTCCGCATACATCACTTACGACTACATACTCCGTAATATCATTCTTCATACCACCCACCGTAAACACTCCTTCAAATCCAAATACATCTTGGTGTTTCTGTATAATCAAGTATGGTGAGTCATGAGCCTCCTGAAGTATTAACTTCCCGATCTTTGCATTATTGGGTATATGTACACTGTCCTCAAACCATAAGGTGTCGTGCTCATCCTTACGAAAACCTTTGGCCTTTCCTTTGCTCATCTTTTATCTCAGCAACCTCTTTGTCATCCTCCTGAGCTTCACAGATCTTTTCCAACAATGTAAACTGAACTTCCATTGCTGCAACAAAACCTTTTGGGAATAATCTCCAATCAAAGTTCCCTTGAAAATCCTCGGCTAACTCCTTTGATAATCCTCCGATTATGAGGGTATTCGTCCTTGTATTCCTTATGGGTGTGTCCTATTTCTCCACAAGGCTTGCACGCACAAGGTTTCTTCATATCCTTTCCATAAGGCTTCAACTTCTGGGACACAAACCGAGACTTTGGCAAAGTCAACTTAAATTCTTTCCAAGTGGTTACTCCTGGCCACATTGATGGTTTGGTACATCCTCCACTAGATAGCAGCACCTCTTTCAAAGCACTGAAGAGCATGCTGGGTCATATCCTTTCTGACTATAGGGTAGTTCTCCATATGTTCCTCCATGTTCTGAATCCATCGATCCATCTCCAATTGACTCATCGGTCCAGAGAGTACAAGCTCATCTCCATCCATCCTCTAATGGGTCCATGGGTTTGGGGTGGGATAAGAGAGATCGAGAGGGATGCACACAATACAAACAATGGTTTTGAAAAGACGGATTTTATTGTGGTCATTTAAAAACATCAAACAAATGACAGCTCACAATCGTCGCATCTAACGTAAGGGTATAACAAGGGTTTGGTCTTCTAAAGGTCAATGAATCTCAAGTCATCAAACTCTTCAAGTCTTGTTTATGTCTCCGGTGGCTCCTGCTGATCATGCTTGTCCTTCTCAAGTTCTTTTGCCAGATCATCTCTGTTGACGTGAAGTCTCTCGCGACGTCCTTCAATATTTCTGGAGTTACGTTCCAACTGCCGGTTTCAACATCCTTGACATGATCCATGATCCCATCGTCCTTCGCCATCGACAAATCTCCGGTATCTCGATGTTTTGCTCCTTCATCTTGTCTACTTTCAGCTTCGGGTCCCGAGTTCTTCATGAACCGCTTCCTTATCAAATACCGCTTCCTCGCAGATCCACCTTAAACTTCTTCATGTAATACTCCTGCATCCGGTGATACACCGCCTAAGGTTAAAACTCCAACGCTTACGTATAGATGCTCCATCAGCTTTCTACCATCCAATCCTTCCATGCATCTGCATGCTTAACTCCGTACGGTGACAATAGCATAGGCGGGCGATAACATCATGGATAGCATGTTTCTGCTCTTGTCATTTCCATGAGTTATCTCTCCATAGTTGATATCTCCTGCCTTAGGGTTTTCCTGACAAAGCTTTGAATTCTAATGCTCCATATTCCAGTCTTTCTCCGATACACCTTGATCTCGGTTATTGATAACTTCCATAGTCTGCCAAGTTCCATAAGCGTAACCTTCCTAGGTCATACAAATTTGGGAATTTATTTGGAGCCTTCAAATCTCCTAGTCTTCGGAGTCTTCACCGTTGTAGTTTCCGTCTACACGGTAAAATCATCTTCATTCCAAATGGTCTTAGTTGTCCGATATCTTATCTCCTTGGAGTGGTCTCTTCGGTCAAATCTTCGAGTGGTCAAAAGGGAAAAGGGTATGGTCTCACTAAAAGGGAATATTTGAATAAGCTCAGAAGAGAAAAGAGGTAAAAGATTTTTTTTGAAAAGAAAGTTGTAGAGAAAAATCTTTCCTATGGGCTTGCCATTTTCTAGGGTCACGCCCCATACCAACTCGCTCGATACCATCTTGTAGCGACCGACCGAATGGATCAAGTCTTCGTGCTTCGTGTCATCCTCGGATCGGTATGTCGACACACACAAGACTCGAAGGATTTATAACAGAGGTAAATCACATGTATAAAGTAACGTAAAAACTATTACCTCAATCCAAAACATAGCGGAAGCAACAAGGTTGTGGATTCCCATCAACACCAACGCAAGGTTGAGTATAGGAAATCGTAACCCTAACGTGTCACTTACTCGTCAGTTCTAAAATTTCGCAACATGAAAAGTTGCAGCCGAAACGGGTCAAAGACATGGAATATGCCGGCAATGTAACACATAGAGAGTAATGAAAGAATAGGCTATACTACATGCATATATATGGCTGGTGGAAAGCTCTATGGTTACAGCTTTTATGTAAAAGCCAATTTTTCCCTACTTCAAAGGAATAAATTTGTTTAACTATCATGGTGGTTGTTGAACATTGAGAATGGTTGACAACATCCTCAATCCCAATTAAAAAGTACTCATTAAAACCCAATAACATTTTATTAGAAGTAACATGTTGAGATTCACATGATATTCAAGTACTAGATACTCAAGATTTGTCCATAACCGGGGACACGGCTAATCATGATTAGTTTATACACTCTGCAGAGGTTTGCGCACTTTTCCCCACAAGACTCGATCGCCTCCGCTTGGTTCTCGCACTACATGGTGTTTGAGAAACGGATGACCGAGACATAGTCTTTCGTAAGCGCTTAGCACCTTACATGTGGGTAGACCGCACTCAACCTACATCCCCTACATCGCCTAGCCTACCCGTAAGAGTTCGCACAACTTAGTCAACTACGCCAGAGCCCATAGTTGGCTTGTGGCTGCACACGTAAGTTTCTAGTTTGAATAATCTCATGATCCCTTAGAGCCTGGGTGGCGGTCCGAAGAAATACAGGCAGGTCCTGATAGAAACCAGGTGCCTCAATCCACCCAGATGTGTGTTTAAGTTGCCACCTTAAATAAACCATTAATTAACAATCTCACATCTGTCATGGATATTCACTCACCCAATCCACGTCTACTAGCATAGCATGGCATAATCAGCAAACGTAGAAGTAACTCCCAAGGTTTCATAAGTAAAACAGTAATAGGTACTACCTCAATCTACTTCCCATCCCACAATTTAATTAGATCCTAAACATGCAAGTGTTTGAGGGTTTGATCTAATGCAATAAAACTGGGTAGTAGAAAAGGTATGATCAAAGTGTTACTTGCCTACAAAGTTGATGAAGATGATTCGCACTCAAAACTCTTGATAGATCTACTCGTCACACTCCGGTCAATCTATCGTAATCAAGCAATAGTAACCACACATAAGCAATCACCAAGAGATCTGGAAGAACGAAGAAACAATTCTAAAACGTCAAAACCAAATCTAATAACTCTTGCAGCATAAAACAATTTCTAACAGTACCAAAACTATGTGTATTTGGCCTTATCAGAAAGTTTAGGTCAAGAGCTTCGATTTGCAAAAGAATCAACTAAAACGGAGTTACGAAACTCAAGTTATGATCGAACGAAGTTTGTATACAAATCTGTTTGAATTCAAATTTTAAAACTTTCAAAAACATGTTTGAGTTGTATTACTGGATAGAGGAGATCGTAACGAAGAAGTGGGCGTTGGTTTCGTTGAATTTGATAAACGAGTAAAAAGTTATGAACGTTTGAAAATCAAGGGCTAATCAGAAAGAAAAATATTCACGGATGGGTCCTCGCCGGAAATCTAAAATAAAAGGAAAAATCTAAATAGCTTAACGCTCACATCGAACGCTAAACAATGAAAATCGTTCACATCAATACTAACGGATTTAACGTCCACTAATTAATCTAACTAAAAAATAAAACCGATCTTAACAGAAACCTGCATTAAAAACCGGAGGGTTTTTTGCGCTTTTTACCGGCTCAGTGAGATGAACCGGCGGCGGCTCGGACCGCTCCGGCAGATCGGGCGGGCGGAGGTTTTCTCCCATGAGGCGGGGCGGCGTCTGCTGGTCGCCGAGGCCGCTGCCAAGGGCACGGGAGGCGGCGGGCATGGCGCTGGGCGATTTGCTGGGTGCTCCATGAGACGGGAGACGGCGGCGCGCCCTGGCGATGGCGGCGGCTCGGCTTGGGGTCGGCAAGGGCGGCGGGCGGGTTGAGGGAGAGAGGTGGTCCCATGAGGTTAAATAGGAGGTGGGGGCGCCTGTTGCTTGGGGGAGGGGCACGGCTGGTCCCGCTTGTCCTAGCCACTCGGTGGCGCGGGCGGCGGGACTCTCCCGAGCTGGGAGCGAGAGCGAGGGGAGTAAGATGGGCCGGGCGGCCGGCTGGTTGGCCCGGGCCTCGCCTGTGGGGCGGAAATTTGTTTTTAACATTTTTTTCCGTAAAGACAAAATAAGAAAAAGCAAAATAAATAAAAATAATATATAGGCATATAATATATCAAAATTTTCAGAAAAACATTTTCTACAACGTGAACATTATTTTAGCTTCAAATAAAATACACACAAATCCAAATAAAACAAAGAGTGCTTCAAAGACTAATAGGATCCAATAAAAATCATTTTTAAAATACCAAAATGACTTCAAATTAATTTCTCTCAAATTTTCTCGATGTAGGGAATCATGTTACCCTATTTTCCATATATTTTATTTTTGGAGAAAAATAATTTGAATAAAACTCAAATAACTCCAAATTGAAAATAAATTCGTAAGAACTTTGAATTTATTTCTTTGAAACTCCCAACTCATATTTCATATGTTTTGAAGAAGTCATTTTATCTTCGCCGTGAAAATCATTGAGTTGCATAAAGTTTCGTAATTGAAATATTTTCCAAATGAAATTCAAATATTTTCAACACCCCTTGTCATTTAAATAAATGGAAGAAGTCATGTCATCTTCTCTCCGTGGTTTTGTGATGAAAAGAATTTGAATTCTCAAGATCATAAAAGCAAAATGAAAGTTTGGGAAAGTCCTTTATTCCCTCTCATCTAACTTTCAAAAAGTTTCAAATCACTCACTTTCAGTCAATCAATCAAACAATCAATCAAATCTATCTATTTGTTTATAACATTCCAAAATTTAGAATTTTGGGATGTTACAGGACAGGAATATCATTTGTGTAAGTTCAAGTCCTCGCTCAGAGAAAGTTATAAAAATATTGTGAGAGAGGTTTGTACAAAAAGAATATCATTTGTGTAACACTGAAGAAATGGATGAGAAAATTATAAACGAAAATACGTCACAGAAGTTCAACGTGAAAACAGCAGGAAGTTCGACTACTATAGTGAATGAATTTGAGATGAAAACTTTTAAAATCGTTGCGAGTATGAAAAAATGATTAACACGGGAAAGTTGTGTGTTTACATCAGCTTTCCGCCAGTATATTACTTGCTCAATTTCAGTGAGTGTTCCGGTGAGTGGTTGGAGAGCTACGGGCAAAAAAGCACGTGAAAAACAGAGTGGAGTTCAAGTAGACATGCTGAGAAGTTCAGGTTCTTCATGCGGTGCATTTTCGAAGAACCTGTTTCGCGATAAAGGCAGAATGAATGATCTCGCCATTTTCGAAATTACTTGAAAACGGCTAGGAATCAGATAAAAACATCAACATGAAAAAGTTTTGCATTTTCCTTAGCTTCTCAACGGTATATTATTTGCCTCATTCCGATAAAGTTTGTAGAAATTACGGTGAAAATACGTTTTTAGCCATTTTCAAAATTGACTTAAAACATTAAGGAATTGGGAGAAACAACATATACCAAAAGGTTTCGCATTTCCTCAAGCTTTCGCCATATCATTTGCTACATTCCGACTTACGGTTAAAAAATTAGCTCAAAAATACGAACTCGGTGTAACTTGGACCATTTTATAAATCACTTTTAAACCGTAGGAAATTAGAAAAAACTTTCAACATGAAAAAGTAGCGCATTTTCATAAGCTTTCCAACACCATATCATTTGCCTCAATTGGATTAGTTGTTTAGAAATGACATGGAAAATATGAACTCGGCTGTTCGGTTTGCGAAATTTTATGATTTTCCAAAATACTCTTTAACCGTAGGGAGAAAACTTTCAACATGTGGAAGGAGCAGTTTTGCAACAGCTTTCCAACGCCATATTATTTGCCTCATTCCGATAAACGGTTTTAAAATGTGATCAAAAATATGATTCACGTTTTTTGTATGATGAAAAAACGGTTTTCAAACCTGCTCTTAAACCACTTACATTTTGCCAAAAATTTAACTTTGGTCATGATACTAGTGTCCATAGCTTTCCAATGGTGTATCGCAAGCCTCATTTGGGCAATGTTGGCGGAAGTCAGTCAAGCCCTCCACCGTCAGTCAAGTCTGTGGATACTAGCGTTACAAAGCCGTACCCCTTTATGCTCGTCATGACAGACGACAGTCAAATCTTTGGTACAGATTGGATACTCACAATAGTGGAGCTAGCCAAGATGATTTAGGAATCCCTGCGAGAAATCAGAATCGGTCAGAAGAACAGTTATGATTCACAACACTGTTTTGAACCAAGAGGAAATGCATCTTTTTTAAAAACCCAATGCAAGGAGTAAGATTTTGGTGTTCACAAGCAAGTTGTTCACAACTCCATGGAATGTGGTTAGTCTGACACATCCATCAGAAACAACTCTCGGGCTTGTGAGACGGGCATTTCTTTCAGTCATGATAATCCATCGCACTCGTTAAGCCGGCAGATATAAAAGAAAAGGGAGTCAAAGTAACATATGAGGTAAGGCCTGTCAGCATGTGGGTACAGTGAAGCAAACCATCCCAGAGTCAGGCAGCCACTCTGATGAAATTTCGTGGGAATATAATATAGAGGAAAAAGGATACCTGAGTTGGAAATGGTTTCCCTAAGTCAGAATAGTCATCCTTGTTCCTTGAGCAACCAAATCTCGAGGATGAGATTTCTTTAAGGGGGAAGGTTTATCGCATCCTGATTTTTGGCCCTTTCTTTTTCTTTTGGATTTATTTTAATTTTTTATTTGAATTGCTTTTCTATCGCTCTGTGGTCCTCGAATCTGGGAAGAGCATATCTTCCTAGGCTCCCAAGTGGCTTGCCATCCCCAAAACCATCTCAAGACCTTTTCACTTTCATCTTAGCCCAATCCCAATATACTTTTTATTGGGAATATTCCTTTTTCTATTAAAATAATAATCCTTCTTGCCCGAGGTTGTGAAACAACCTATATTTCTGTCACTCCCAAAATTCCCAAATAATTCTCATAATTTTTTTTGGGTCATATCTTCCACATATATGTCGAAACCCTTCCTTGGCATCATCAAAGATAATTCACAAATATTCATTTTCTTATTCTACCCTAAGTGGCTTTTTGAGAAGGAAGTGTCATTTATCTTTGCTTGGTTGACCCCAAACTTTTTGGACACCTTTTCCTGTCCATATCATTTCCTCCTGCCAAAATTCAACTCAATTTGCCTAGTGAACCTTCCTAAGCAAATTTCCAAAGTTCCTGTCTGAGGGAATCCTTTGTGAAGGAAGTACTAGCTAGGGTAATCCAAATGAGTTGAAATTTTGCAAGGTCCTTCATATTATCAAATCATAACTCTCCTCATGATTTGGGCTCATGTAATCACTCTAGGTGAGCTTAGCATCAAATCTTGATTTTTGGTCAGATTTTCAGGTTGTCCAGCAACTATATTTTATATTGCTTCATTATTGCTGAAAGTTTACCATGACATGATCCCACCCTTATAAACCCTCTCCACCGAATTTGGGCTCAATTCGTAAAGCCATTTTCCCTCAGCAATTTTTCTTAAATTATGTCAAGAGAGCTGCATTGTGAAGCAAGTACCATTTTGGTATTTCCAAATGGCATGAAACTTTTACAGCAGCTTCATATCATCAAATAACTCATCTCCTCTAAACTTCAGCTCAATCCAACTTGATATGTGAGTGCCACTTCATTGTTTGCATTTCAGTACAGAATGGTGCACTAAAAAAATACACTTCCGTGATGATACGTCTTTGTCACGGTAGCTCACATTTTCTGTCATGCATGTACATCCATGAAGATTTTATGACAGAATCAAGATAGTCATACATGTGCTGTCGTAGAAGTGTTCCATGACATTACCAAAATTATCATCACGGAAGTGTCCACTTCCATGACGATAAATCTCGCGTCACAGAAGTGCTTTCGTCAAGGGTGACCGACACGTGACATCCACCGTAACGGGTCGCCGTTAAGCTATCGGGTTCTAGTTTGGATCCGGTAACCCGTTAACAGCCCGGACCAATGGGGATTTTCCACGTGTAAAATTCTCAATGGCTAGAGTAACCACGTGTCGGCTCACCGTTGGGACAAATGTCATCCACTCATTCGACCAAAGGCGCCTATGATTCATCAACACGTGGCACGGCCCAACAGAGGCCCATTCCAGTGAAAAGGCCGACCCGTTTGACTTGGTCAAAAGGTAGTGGGCCGGCCCACAGAAAGCCTGTTAACGGCCTGTTTGCATATAACCCATTTACAGCGCGCTAACTCACGGCCTACCGGAATTTGTCCCAGTAGCATCATCTGGGCCGTCCAATATGATACTAGCCCGTTTTAACTTCCGGCCCATGTATGGCCCATGATGTATTTCGGCCCATAGGAGGCCCTTTGTAACTCTGGGCCATTAAAGGCCCGAGATGAAATCGCCCATAATGAATAGTGTATCGCTTTTATACCCAATAGCGCCCATTATTCCGTCGACCATTTCTAGCCCGTGTTAACTTTCGCCTTCTAAGGGCCCATTTATTCTTGGGCTCATTTCTCGAATTCGGTTAGTTACCGTCACATCGCATGTTCCGCTTAGGCCAAATTTGGCCTTTGGTTACATTCGGCCCGTTTGTGGCCCGTTAACCCGTTGGGCTGTTTTCATAGCATTATCAAATACGGCCTATTAATGGTTATGGTCCATGAATAGTATGTCCCATGTTTGGTGAAATGATTATACGCCCCGTAGAAGGCCCATGAATCCTACGGCCCGTAGAAGGCCAATGGATCCTATGGCCCGTAGAAGGCCCATGAATCATACGGCCCGTAGAAGGCCCATGGATCCTATGGCCCGGAGAAGGCCCATGGATCCTACGACCCGTAGAAGGCCCATGGATCCTACGGCCCGCAGGAGGCCCATGGTTACAATAGTCCGTGTGTTGCCATGGTTATTGTGGCTTAGTTACAAAAATAGGTTATTGTGGCCACTAGAAAAAACACGGAAAAAGAACTGAAGTGACTACAAGCAAACAACTAAATAATCAAGCAACTAACTCTAGGCTATTACGACTATTACACATATTACGTCCACTGGGCATCAAAGTTCGCCACCAGTGCAAACATAGGGAACAAAGCAGCATATTACATACACTGGCCATCTAAATTGGCCACCAAAGGCAAATAAACGCGATAGCAAAACAAGTCCATAACTGAAACAACTTCAAAAGAGCTCAAGAAACATTATCCTGGGTATCCACCATGCTGGCTATAAGCTTAGCAAGCTTATTAGTTTTGACCTATTTGGCGCTAAAATCCTCCAACGCTTGCTATTGCACCAGAAAATATGCATCTGAATGCTCCAGGGACTTCCACAGTCCTTCCGCTTCTTTTTGCAGCACAGTTGATCGATGTCTTTCACCTTGTAGTTGAGACTCAAGAAACCGAATCGATTCAGATAATGAGTTCGAATAGCTTGTGCCGGTAGTGGCCAAGAATCTAACACTAAACCAAGAAAGGACTTTGGGGTTGTCTCACCGCCTTCAAGATAGTTTTCCTTAGTTGTTTTATCAGCTTTGTTGGAGACCAACAAGGATGTCTCACTATCCCTAACCTTATCTCAGACATTACTTCCTTTACCATTGCTTAATAAGGCGCTCTTTCCCAATATTCTCACAAGATTCTAAAAGAAGAAACAAGGCATACATAACAGGTTTAGCATGTACTAGTATATGAAACTCATTTCGGTGAACCAATTCATTAGTATGGTGGACAAGATTAAACTACCAAGTCTTCTATTGCCAAGTAGTACATTATAAAAGCAACAAACAAACATATATCTATGTCCTATGGTCACTTCATTGTCTTTCCAAATAGAAATAGAGACACGGTTCAAATCATATCAGTTCAAGAAAAGCAGCGCTGAAAGAATAGAAAGCATGGGAAACTACACGGCACAACAAGATTTCAGATGGGTACCACGGGTCTACATGTACAACAACACTATTGGCTCTATTGTGATTCTAGTAATGTGCATGATATGAGAAGTCAACTGTATACACAATTGAAATTGAAATCAACATAGCTATTTATAAGAGCAAACATGTTAAAGAAACATGCGTAAACATACCAGTTGTTCCATTGGAGTTTCGATTGGATCCTTTAATTTAAAAATAAGTTTGTATGAGTAAATACAATGATACAAGAGCAAAGCAGTATGCACGATAGCAATGGAATCTTAAATGAGAACAATTGTTCTTCAGGTTAAAGCACTTGTTCTACATGAACATAGTATAGTAAGACACAAGAATATAGTACTTAAAATAGAAAATGAGCCCATAGACCTTACCACATTCTTCGTTCGGGACCAAGATGTAACAAGGCTGCTCCTACTATCATTGTCCAAAGAATGTGTCTCAGGAGAACGTAAGGGAATTTGATGAGTTCCTTTGCCAGTGAAGTACGTTTTCTTCAGGTAATTCCAATACTGCCACCAAGCATTCTTGAAGATAGTAGAGGTATTGGCACAGGTTACCTTATCCTGAGTTTCCAAATCGGTCCTTCTCTATAGAGAAAATGGGAAAATTTGTTGTATTATAACCATCATGGAGGTAGAATGTATGGGACAAAGCAAAGTAATTGCCATGAATAACCTTACTTACACATAACCATCGGACAAACACCGTGAATCGGCATTTTCCTTCATCTTCAAGATAATATTTCCATGATGGGAAGATACGCACATAGGATTTAACAACATCAAATGCGATAGATGCTAAACTATGATCGGTCAAGTTGTGCTTCCTCCACAGGAATAGGTGTACTAACCGGTGGAGTCGGGTTCGCCATGGTAGTATCGGGCGCTTTTGGGCAATCGGAGCTGCCTTACTAATCGCTTCTTGTTTGGGATCTCTGTCGTGGAGATGGTGTTGTGTCAACAGGAACTGGGTTACTATCGGGTTAGATTGGGTGAAGCTGGTTCTCTGTCCATTGCAGTAGGGGTACAATCTGTGAGAGTCTGGGTTATGTGTGGTAGGGCTGGTTCTCGTTCATGTACAACCGGGGTGCTATTTCCACCAAGAGGTAGCATTGTTTTATTTGAAGAGCGTGTTTTTACTCCGCTAGATACTGCCATCACCCGCTCCAATTTAAATGGCTGATAAACAGGAAACATAGTTGAATGTACAAACATTGTATGAGAGATGTATGCAATAGATAGTGTGGAAAAAGGAGGGCATGAAATAGTTGACATGTATATTGTTTAACTAAAATGGATAGCATGACATAATTTCACATATATGATGTCTACCTAAACTGGATAGCATAGCATAACATAATTCAAAGATATGATGAGTAACTAAACAGGATCGCATGACATAATTCACATAATGCTGCTATCTAAGTAATCAGGATCACATGATTTAATTCACATATGTGATTTATATGCTAAGCAAGAGGGCATTCAGACATATGATGTCTAAACTAAGAACATGGTGTTGAATATTGTGTATATGATGTATAAACTATGCAATGCAAGACACCATATGCATGATATGAGCAGTATAACAGTGCCAAGTTAGAGCATACACCTCGGTGGGGGAATAAGACTAGTCATCTGTCTCTGAATCCATCTCTGAGGAGCTATCGGGACCCAGCAAGAGATATGCTTCAATAGGTAGCACTGTCTGCTTTGAAGGCCTTGTTTTCACTCCAGATTTTTCCATCACCCACTCAAATGGCTGATTCACAGGAAGAGTAGTTTAATGTACAAACATTGTCGACAAATGGAAATGTAATGAAGAAAAGGATGGGCAAGATATCCTTCAAATATATGATGCCTGGTTAAACGGGATGGCATTGCACATTTCACATATATTATGGCTGGCTAAAAGACATGAGACTGCATAATTCCCATATATGATATAGAAACTAAACAGGTGGAATTACGGAACATGTCAGGACCCCGATCCTAAGTCACACCGATCTAGCATGTAACACATCATATCACTTTGCGGCCTCAAGCACGGTATTCCCACGGGTGTCGCCTTACCATGGCCCGGGACCGCTTATGCCTTTGGCTCACGATATGATAGTGTCGCTAGCATCCATATGACAAAGAACCCGGCCGACATGGCTAGTCGTGAACCCAAAGCGGCGCTTAACCCATGGGGACAGTATACATGAATCACATCGAGCATGTCGGTCATCAACGATAAATTCGGTCAGAGTAATCGGGCTAACAGGACTCCGGTATCCCGGGCTGTAGCTAGGCAGACTCGAATATCACCGCGTGACATTTCCAAGGCGATGTATATAGGAACGGCGAAACACATGCCGCCGTCAAGTGTCCAAGCAAGAGTGCCGACTAGCAGACTCGGTGAACCGGTCAGAAGCGGACTACTATCGCCGTAAGCACGAGACTACATGTCCCCATATGAGAGGCTGCCAAGGATAAACAACTAGTTTGTCGGATCCCACACATACCAAGCATTTCAAACATACACACATTATGCTCAATATGCGTAGATACAACATGGCATCATAACATAACTCTACGACTCAAATATTTATTCAATAGGCTCCGAGGAGCGAGATATTACAAACATGGGTCTCATGACCCAACACTCGTGAGCATACAAGTCAAAGCACAAGCGGAAGCTAAACATGTCTCGAAAGTACGCATAACTAAAATGAAGAAGGCCGAGAAGCCCGACTATCTACCGCATTCCGCCGAGGGCACAAGATCGTAGCCGAGGTAACAAGCTAAACGTCAAGTCCACGTGGAACTACTAGCGAGAACGAAGTCTCTCTCGCAAAACATAAAATAAGCAAACGTGAGTACAAACGCATCAAAGAAGACTTACATCGTAACTATCTACATATGCATCATTATCAAAGGGGTGGTGGGGTTTGACCGCAGCAAGCCAGCTTTGACTCAAGGCTATCCTGAACTACGATCGCAATTAACTCTTTTGAGGTGGCGCACACGAGTCCACATATTCACCATATCAATACACTACTATGGATCCGCTCCCGCCTCCCCTACGAGAACGCCATCCATAGCACTCACGCTTATCTTGCACATTTTAGAGTATCCACTTTCACTTGTCTATGAACCGATATAGGCAACCCGTAAGTCCTTCTCCATGACACGGCTATTCAATAGATCATATTAACCCCGCAGGGTGTACTTCTTCACACATGCTCACCACTTACCGTTTACACGACATGTACTCGGCAACCTTCAAGCGGAAGCCCAACGTGGGTGTCGGCCACGACCTACCTAAACACACAAGTGCCAAGTCTAGGTTTATCGCCTATTCGGGTTCCATCTGCAGGGAGTCCGGCCGAGGTTTCCCATACAGCCCCGAACGATGTGTGCAGGGTTCCCGAGACACCAAACGGGCGACCCAGACATCAACATTTGCCTACCGCAACACAACCCACCCCTATGGTCACAAGCGGCGGCCCCCAAAGATACTACAAACACCGTAAACTACTTGCAACTCCTGACCGAGGACAAGGGTGGTTAAGAAGCCGAGAGGGTCAATTAAGGATCCCAATGCGTGGTAGTAACTGCTTCATGGATCACAAACACGTAACTCAGTTCCTCGAGGACTACTGCAATGAGACAACCCACCATGTACTCCTACATGGCCTCTCACCGCTACCTTTACCAAATCGTGTTCACACACTTAGCTCACACAAGAGGACATGTTCACACAACCATTCCAATTCATTCCCGATGAATCGCACCTGACTCAACTCTAAGCAAAGAGTGTGCATGACAACAAGCATGAATGAGTAGGCACAACATGGCTCAAACAACTCCTACTCATGCTAGTGGGTTTCATCTAATTACCGTGGAATTACAGTGTCATGCAGAGGATAAAGGGGTTCAGCTACCGCAGCAAGTAACACATGAGTCGTTGTTGTCCTAATGCAAGAAATAGAGCAGGAGCGAGAGAGTGGGATTATATCGGAATGGACAAGGGGTTTTGCTTGCCCGGCACTTCAAGATAATATAGTTCTTCATCTGTCATCGAACAATCGCTTTAACGTCAGTCTCATCGAGAGGGGGCAATTACCGCAAACAAGAGAGAACACAATTAATGCAATGCACATTCACATGAATGACATGTCATGTTAAAGTACTGAATTCACCTAATGCAATATCTAGCCAAGTTAATTGAAGTGGAATTCAAACAAGGTTAAACTCCAACTCCAAATGTTATTTCATAATTTGCCCTAATCATGATTCATCCTATTCAGTGAGGTTAACTTGTTCAAACATGCATGATCATGGCATAAACAGATTCTTCATATTTTTCTGATCATTTTCATATATAATTTATTTAATTTGGAGTTACAGATTAAAAGTTATGAATATTTGAAGTTTGGGGTATTTTCAAATTTCCTGAATTAAATTAAATCCGTAAAAAGGATATTATCACATACCGACGCCGCAGACGTCGATGAGTCAACAGTGGCCAGGGTCAAACCTGACCATGGACCCACGGTCAAGGTCTCACTACCAATAACAGGTTAATTAGTACTAACTAAAGGTTAATCTAGGCTAATTAGTCCTCGGACCCACACGCTGCTGACTATGGAATTAACTTAAGTTAACTTTAACACTTAGCTAAATAACAGGACCGGGGCCCGCATGTCGCTGAAAGGGAGGGGTCAAACCTCACCGGTCAAAACGGTCACCCGGGTCAAACTTCACCGGAGTCGATCATGGCTCGTCAGCCGCTGAGCCGAGACGGCGGAGGGCGCTGGTTTCGCCTCCGGTGACCAAAAGATAGGCGAGGGGCCCTACGCGACGCCTGCTCAAGGCATCTAAGGAGACTAGCGGAGGTGCGGGGTGGCCGGAGTTCACGGAAGCGAGTCCGTGGCGGTGGCCGGAGCTACGGGTTCGAGCGGCGCAGCCTACAGAGCGGGAAACTCATCGAGGGGCTCTCCGGACTCGAGTCGCGGTGAGCACGATGACGCGCCCAACACGTGTGGCAGCAACGCTGGACGCGGTGGCGACATGGTCAGCGGGCGGCGAAGCGCCGGCCAAGGTGGGTATCGCGGTTAGGGGGCTTAACGATCGACGGGGAGCGGAGAGAGGCGCAGGGCTCACAAAGTGATTCCAGAGGGTGGGCCGGTGGCCCTGGGATGGCTTGGACGAGGCGGATCGACGCCGCGATCTCCGGCAGAGGCGGCGAAGATGGCGGGCAGAGGGTGATGCAGGCGTCCGCGCCGGAGGCTCGGTGAGGAGGGGGGATAGGGACTAGGCGGAGCCTGGGGCATGCCTGAGAGGCTCGGGGATGGCTGCGGCTACGGCTATGGCGGCAGCGAGCTAGCGGCGTCTCGGCCATGGTGGAGAGGGCAAGAGGGAGGCGAGGGGGAGAGAGGACCAGAGAGTGAGGGGGGTCGGGAGGCGCTGCATGCCTGTGGGAGATGTCCAGAGGCCGGGAGGGAAGCGGCAAGGTGAGGTGGCTGTCGGTGGTCAGGCGCTGCTGCGGCCACGCTACCATCCTCCCCGGGCAAGAGGAGGAAGGCGACAGGTAGGAGGCGGTGGTGGGCTGGGCCACCACTGGGCCGGGTCGAGAGGTGAGCGCTGTAAGCCGGGCTTCTCTCTCTCTGCTTATTTCTGTTTTTCTATTTTCTCGTAATTATGTTTGGCTTTAATAAAATGCCAGGCATTTCCAAAATCATGAAACTGGTCAATGTCACTGTTTGGAATATTTCCAACAACAAACATTTCAGTTTATGATTATTTGAACATTTAAACTATTTATTAGCATTAAATGCCCAAATGCAAATACTATATGATTTAATTCAAAAATCCAAATGTCATGTAAAAATGTGCAACATCTCTGTTATCAAGCTTCAAAGATTTTTCCAAAAAATGGTGAACATTTTGAAGGCCATTTGGTTCATTGAAAAATATTTCTTAGTTGAACCTATTTGAATTGTTTTTGGTGCTAGGGCTTGGTCATCCCCATTTCAAATTTAAAAGAAATTTAGACATGATGCATGGATGCAAGAAAATCAAGCTAGGGCTGATCTGGGGCTGTGACAGAACATGTCTAAACTAAGCATATTACAATCTCATCCTCACACTGTTTTAGACAAACACAACGTGTTGATATCTTCCCTTAGGACAAGGAATATGCTTCTTTTTTGCCGTCCTATGTGTCATCAACTGTTATTGGCCAGTAATTGTTTCCTTTCTACCTCTTTTTTGCAAACAGGGCTATCCATTTCTGTCGGGGAGGCTGATCGTACCCACGAACACCTATGGGGCCGGCGGACCAGGCCCCTTTGTGGTTCGGAGGGGGGCGGAGATCGCACGAAGAGCGGATCGAGGCGAGGCACACGAGCAGTTTACCCAGCTTCTGAGCTCTCCTGAGAGATAAAACTCCTACCGCTGCTTGTTTGATGTATTGTGTTCTTGCTAGGGAGCCGATGCGAGCTACAAAACCTAGCGTGAGCGTATCTCGTCTCTAGTGAGTCGAATGAACCGAACCTCTCTAGTGAGTCGACGAACCGACCCTCCTCTACGCTATGCATGGGCCTCCTTTTATATGCTAAAGGGTCTCCGACATGTGGCAACATAGGCGAGGGTACAAATGTAAAAACAGGAGTTGGTACACCTACTCGAACAAAGGTACAAAGGCAAAATACCTAACTCGACAAGAAGGGACAAAAGCAATAAATGCCCGCCGTTGTCGCCCAAAACAAAGGCAACAGAGACCGTCAGTGCGCCACCGCCGCCACGATGGCGAAGCTTGTCGCTGCCGCTTATCGCTGCTCTCCGCTGGCTGCACACCTCTCGACACGCTGCGGCATGGAATGGTCCCATGGCGACACGCTGCTAGATGAGCTAGAGCGGAGATGGAGAGGTTGCTTGCCGCGGCAAGCGCCTTTGCCGCGTCAATCCTTGTCGCGTCCGGAGCTTGTCGCGCCTGAGCCTTCCCGCAAGCTCCTCTTGCCGGGCCTTGTCTTCTGCATGCCTTGAGTGGCCTTCCCGCAAGCTCCTCTTGCCGGGCCTTGTCTTCTTAATCAAATACTTTGTTCTTGAATGGCTCCAAAGGAGCCACGGAGGATCTTAGCGGTGACGAGGCAAACGCTGCCGCTGGTGTCAGAATCGTCTGTGCACGAGTACGGGATACTAGGGTACCCCTACTCTAGTACACCGACAGAGCCCCGGCCTGGGCCGTGACACGGTGCCGAAGCGCTGTCGGGCCGTGCCCAAAACAAAGGCACGGTCACACGCTGCCTTGATCACGCCGCAGCTTCGCCGGACCCACCACGACCCCACTAACGGCACGCACCGAACGTGGCGTCAGGCGAGATCGTGGGCGTGGTCGTGGGGTTTCTTTATTAGGAAAAGCGGAACGTCCGCCTCTCCCTCTTTATAAGCGGAGGAAACAGGCAGGCCGTCCACTCCGCCATTGTTGTCTTGTCAAGAAAACCACCGCCGCTCCCCTTCTTCTCCGGCATGCGAAGAGAGCAGCGCCCGCCTTTCGCCACAAGCGCGCCACCGCCGTCGGCCTCCTCCGCCATCCTCGCCATGGTCTCGAAGCCGACAAGGAGAAGGGCGTCAGGTCGGCCGAGGCGCAGCTGCTCATGGCGCTGCGCAAGGAGCGGGCCATCTCTCCCCCAGCTCGGGCGCAAAGGGAGTTGCGGATGTCTTCTATCTCTTTTGGTCGACGAAGACGCCAGGCGCATCCGCCGCATCGAAGGTACTCCCCGCCTCCGCTTTTGATTTGGCCCCAACTGGGTACCCCTTCTTTGCCCTTTTCTTCTATTGCGGGCTTTGCCGCCTTTTCCGGAAGTTCTTCATGCGACATCATGAACACATATGGCCTCCGCCTCCTTGATTTCACCCCCAACGCCGTCTTGACCATGGCGCTTTTGGCGCACCTTTGCGAAAACTTTGTCGGAGTCCACCCAAATGTGGCACTCTTCCGCCACTTCTTCGTGCCTCTGGCCGAGAGAGGAGAGCCACTTGCCGGAGGGATAGCTTGGGTCTCCGTGATCGGCAAGAAAGAAGCCTATCTGGAAGGAGAGTTCCGCAACAAGTGGGAGGAGTGGAGAGCCAACTGTGTTGGGTCGTGAAGGAGAACCTCGCAGTCTTTCATCGCTGCGGCGCCAAACCCCAATAGTGCGCGGCAGAGATTGGAGTAACTTGGCCGGAGGATGCTAGGTTGAAGATAGCTGTGACCGGATTCTGCGCCTCAAAGCTTGCGGACTAACCGTAGCGCAGCTGGCGCAGACTTCCTTCGCCGCCAGATCGCTTCCCTTGCAGGAGAGGAGGAGGCCTGCTTGGGAGTTCCAAAATGCGTATATTATGAGGTTGCGCCCGCCTGAACCGGAATTTCACCGCCTTGGAGTTGGATGCGATGTCGCTAGAGCTGTTCAAGAACGACCCGATCACCCGAGTGGTTTAGGTTGCCGAGGGGTCGTCCCATTGTGCAACAACTTCGCCGACGATCCGCTGCCATGATGCCGTTGTCGCGATTCCCATGGGATCGCTCCAACCTGGCAGGAGCCTCCCGACGAGGTCGTGCAGCAGCTTCTTCACGACTTGGAAGAAGTGTCGATCCGCCCGACGAAAGCGTAAAGGCTCACTCGCGACACTACCGACGAGGAGATGGCGCGATGCCACCAGGGTGGAGGAGGCGGCAGCAGCCGCTGCCGCTGGAGCCTTTGGGTATACCGTGGAGGAGGCGGACGCCGCGAAGGCGGCAAGCCTTGCCGAGCGAAGGGAGATCGCCGGCGAGGACGAGCTTGTCGAGCCCGAGGCCGGGTCGAGTGGACCCGCCGAGGGCGCTTCTTCTCCACCACCCAGGACTTGCCGCCACGGAGCCCCGGTTCCGCCAAGAGGCGCCTCCGCAAGGCCGGAGACGAAGTCGAGGCGGCAGATCGCCCACAAGAAGAATAGCCAGCACGCCGCTTCTACCGCTGCAAGCGATGTTTCAGCTGAGCGCCTCACACCGCCGCGACAACCGGGCGGAATCTTCTCGTGCCACCGCTGACGCCTCCGTAAGCGGCCAAGAGAGCCTACTCCCGCCTCGTCGCACCGGAGGCGAGCCAGAGTTTGACTTCTCCGCGCTCAGCTCCGAGGAGGAGGACGAAGAGTAAGCTCTTGAGATTGCGCTTGTATTTCTTCAATTTTATTGCTTCATCTTGAATCTGATTTGCTTCGTTCTAGACTCTTTCCTTTTCAGGACGCCGCCCGTAGAGCGTCGAAGAGGGCCAAGATCCCGACGGTCGTCGTTGAGGACGATCCTCCCGTGGCAACAGGGGACGCGTCCGAGACCCCCTTGCCGGACCCGGCAACCCTTCCTCAGAGCAGCCCCCAGCACAGCCCCCAAAGTAAGTGTGCGGTTTTCTCCTTACTATTAGGTGTGCAGGGGTGCTCCTTCTTCGTTGATACCTGATTGTTTGCTTGTGTAGGAGCAGAGCAGCCTCATCAGGAGGGCTCGGAAGCCGCCCCCGAAATCCTATCTGCTGCCACTACGCCGCCAAGGGAGGATTCTCCGGCAAGGGAGCGCCCTCCGACAAGTGAGGCCACTCCGGCAAGGGAGGCTACCTCGGCAAGGGACAGCGCCAGTGACCCTCCAGTGGTCGAGGCCATGGCTGCGGCTTCCGTTGCAGGTAATTTCCTTACGAAAATTTCCCTTGGGCTTGCTTTCTTTTGTTTCTCTTTTTGAAAATTTGCTTGACTGCTCTTTCTTCGTCTGACGCAGAGCCGATGGAGGTCGAGGCTGCCGGCGAGGAGGAAGCGCGCGGCAACACCGACGAGGCCACCGTCATGGAAGAAGAGGTTGTTGCTGTGGAAGAAGAGGCCGTCGCCGACGAGCCTGTCGGCGAAGGCCACCGAGGTCTGCCGACGCAGGCCGGGCGAGGGTCGGGCGATCGCGACCGACGGCCCCGAGGCCGCAGGAGCGCCAGCGCTACACCGACAAATGACTTCATTGGCCGCAAGCTGTCAGTTCGAGGAGCCCCACCGGCGCCTACCAAGGCCGGGCGAGGGTGTCTTCATCAAACTCCCCCGAACCGAAGCTCAGGCGCCGATCAAGGAGAGACCTTCGACGGCGAGCTACTCCTCTCATTGGCCGACGCTGGTGGACGCCAGCAAGCAGCAAGCGAAGTCTGAGGAGGAGCAATGGTCAAGAAATCGCTGTCGCTCTACCGCGCCGGCAAGCCAAGTTGAGTCCCGGAAGCACTTGTCGTGAGGGCAGGAGCGGACATGGAGAAGCGCGCAGAAGAGCTCCGGAGCGCCAACCAAGAAACTCTCGCGACATAGCGGCGCTGGGCAACTTGCGAGAAGAGCGCACGGCCTTCATCCTTGAGAAGGCCGCACTGAGGAGGAGCAGCGGCTGGCTCCCGAGAAGCTCTCCGCGCAGAAAGCGAAATGGCGCATGGAAGGTCAACCTGGACAACCACGAAGAAGACCTTGCCACGCCGCGAGAGTCACTTGGCGGGCGCTTAAGGAAGCGAAGGATGCTTTGCCGCAAGCCGCCAAGGCCGCCAAGGAAGAGTTGAAGGCGAAGGTGGCACAGCTGGAGGCCAACCTCAAGAAGAGCGGCGAAGAGCTTGCCGCTCAAGCATGAGCGTGAGAAGGACGCCTACACTCTTGGCGAGCTGCAGAGTCGCCTCACGATAGGGGCAAGGAGCTCGGCGCCGCCAAGGATTCCAAGGCGGATCTTGAGCTGAAGCTGACCACTCGACGCAGACGTTGGGCCAGGCGCCAGGGAGCGGGAGGTGGGCTTGTTGGAGACGATCAAGGCCAAGGAGGAGCTGCTAGTGAATGTTGCCTCCACCCAGAGCGCCTTGAGGGTGAGCGTGGAGCACTGGACTGAAGGTCTTGTGGACACCGCTGCCGACATCCACAACGAGTTGATGGAGCCGGGATGATGGACCTCGCATTCTCCTCACGAGCATCTCCAACCCAAATACTAAACTCGCTTTTTATTCTTCAAAGGCATGGTGACGGGTCTCCAGCTGACTCGGGAAGAGGTCCCAAAGCAGCTGGCCGAGGAATCACGCCCGGATCTGTGCAGGAGCCCTCGAGAAGGTGTTGATAAAGGTGGCCTTCCGCAATCCGGGCCTCAACCTTAACGGCGTCCTCGCATCCTTGCCGCCAGATGCCAACGTGGAGGAGTTTCAAAGCCCTTGTCGCACCCATTGTGGACAAGGTGAACAAGATCAAGCGGATTGATGGCGACCGCGTAGACTAGGCCGCCAATTTTATCTTTCCCTTGTAGCTGCTGATCATGTTTAGAACACTTTGTTAGATCAGCGACAAGTTATTATGTAATATACTCTATCTTAGGCGATCAATGCAACGTTATTTCCTCTACTTGATTCCTTCCTGTGTACGTTTCTGCCTTACGCATTTGGGGGACCTGTCGGTGCGGGCACCTTTTGCCATGAAGCGCCGAGTGCGAACGTCAAGCCGCAGAGGCTGCCGCCTCCGACAAGCAACCTTGTCGCGACTAGCCGCAGCTCACTTAAGTTGTTGAGCGGACTCGAAACAAAGTAAGGGCGTAACTAGCTCATGAGTTGGTTCCTCTCACGCCGCATGTGTTTCCATACAAAGTACTATCGTTCGAGGAAGATAACTTAAAATTTTAAAAATTGATTGCTCAAACTTTGGCAACTTAGCTTTTCTGTCTCTTGCTTCCCGATGAGGCGAAACTTCCTCGAGCGGTGCCTGGTCCATAGTATTATCTTCTCCTTCCCCCTGGTTAACTTGTGCGCGAGGGAGCCTTCCTTTCTTTGAGAAAAGAGAAAGAAGAGGAAATAAAGTTATGGAGCCCAGCGGCTCGATTTTGCTTACCGGGTGTGGTTGCTGCACAAAGTGTTAGCCAAAACATGCAATAAAATGATGAAAGCATGAATTTGACAAGTTGGGCGCAACACATGAGCTTTATCGATGCATCGGGTCTCATACCGGCTTTGTACAAAGGATTACATGCAACAATGACAAGACTTGTACAAAGGTGGTTGCGGAACGGGTTCCGAAGCGCCCTATGGGTAAAACTTACGAAGATGCTCAATGTTCCAGAGTTGCTCACGGGATGCCATCTTCGGTCTCAAAGCGGACGGCGCCGAGGCCTAGTGACTCGTTTCACCCGATAAGGGCCTTCCCACTTCAAGGCCAACTTGTTTGAATTCTTGGCGGACTGAACGCGCCAAGAACATGGTCGCCTTCCTCGAGACTTCGCACTAACTCTGCGGCTATGGTAGCGACGCAAAGCTTGTCAGTAGCGAGCAGCTCGCATACAATGGGCTTTGAAGACGATCCTCCTCAAGGAGCAGCGCGTCATCTTGTCGCAGCTGCTCTTGCTCAAGCTCATCATAGCGAGCACTCGAGGCGATCCGTGATCTGAGTTCCGTGGGGAGAACTGCCTCTGCTCCATAGACTAGAGCAAAAGGTGTCTGGCCGGTGGCTCGATTTGGCGTCGTCCTGATCGACCAAAGAACCACCGGCAGCTCCTCGATCCAGTTTCTTCCGCACTTGTACAGCCTGTCGAAAGTTCTGGTCTTGAGCCCGCGTAGCACTTCAAAGATTTGCCCTCTCGCTTGACCGTTGCTTCTCGGGTGAGCAACGCGGAAGCAGAACCTTGGCGCCAAGATCTTGGACGTCTTGCATGAAGGTGCGACCAGAATTGTGTGCCGTTGTCGGTGATGATCCTGTTAGGGATTCGAAGCGGCAAACAATCGACCAAGAACTTGATCGCCGACCGTCTTTGTCACCTTCCTCATCGCTTCCACTTCCGCCACTTTGTGAACTTGTCGATGGCGACGCATAAGTATTCAAAGCCCCGACATTTCGGGGAAGGGGCCGAGGATGTCGAGCCCCCAAACCGAAAATGGCGAGGATAAAGGGATCGTCTGGAGAGCCCGAGCTGGTTGGTGTATCTGTTTGGAATGGAACTGCACGCTTCACACTTGGTTACTTGTGCGGTTGCATCTGGAGGGCTGTCGGCTAGAAGAAACCTTGCCGGAAAGCTTTGCCGACCAAGTGCTCTCGGCGCCAATGTGGTGACCACATATGCCTCCGTGTATCTCTGCCAAAAGCTTCATCCATCTTCCCTGAATACACTTCAATTTCACACCGTTGAGTCTTCTTCATGCATGATGTATCTTTGTCGACAAACTGGTACATACTGACCGCCGGGCTACTCTTTCCGCTTCTTCTCGCTCTTCGGGAAGTTCTCTGTCTGAAGGAAATGGACAATCTCTTGTGCCCATGCCGGAGCTTGCGGCTCAACAACAAGGACCAAAGGCACATCTGCTGCTGGGAACATCAGCTTCTCTGGCAAGAACACTGCGGCTCTGCCGAGCTTGACGCTCCCGGCAAGCTTGCCGGAGCAAAACTTGTCGGAAGCGTGCTTCCAACGAAACAAACCACAGGGTTTGTCGAGCGACGCCCCTCAAAGACTGTTGGTGTTGATCTTGGGGACCTTCATAGCAGCGGCTTCGAAGCTCTGCGGAAAGTAGTCACCAGAGATCAACTTCCTCTTCTTGCTTTGTCCAGCTTGATGGTGTTACGGTTGGTTGAGTCGGCTTGAGCACGAAAATCCTTGGTTCCACAGCAACTTAAGTGCAACCCACTTTGACGGGCCGTCGGCAATATCATTACGAGCTCTTGGAACATGTTCCATTTGCGAGCCGTCAAAGTGCTCTTCTAGCTTCCTCACTTCATCAACGTGAGGCTTCCATCAACGGACTCGTAATCTTTTGTTCACTTGGCGGACGACAAGTTGCGAGTCACCCCGACAATAAGCTTTTTGATCCCAAGGTCCACTGCGATCTCGAGACCGGCAAGCAAACCTTCATACTCTGCAGATTGTTTGTTGCTTGCTCCTTGGGAAAGTGCATCCGGACTACGTGCTTGAGGTGCGATAAGAAGCACGCCGCACCGGGCGCCTTTGCGCCGAGAAGGCACCATCAAAGTACATCGCCTACTCTTTGCTTGCTTCTTTGACGGGAATGCTCGTCTCCAGAATCTCTTCATCTGGCGTTGGCGTCCATTCTGCTATGAATTCTGCCAACGCTCTGCTTTGGATAGTCGATGTGCTTTCAAACTTGAGACCAAAGCTTGACAGTTCCAAGGCCACTCAACAATCCCGCCCGTTGCTTACGGATTCTGCGGTATCCTCTTCAAAGTGGAAAGCGAGTGACAACTGTGATCTCATGTGCTTGGAAGTAATGGCGCAGCTTTCTCGAGGCCATGAGGAGGCCGAAAAGCAATTTACGCACACCAGAGTACCTTGACCTAGCCCCCTGCGGAGAGGCCCGACAAAGTAGACCGGGCGCTGCACCATCCTTTTCGCATCTGGTCATGCGTCTGCGGATTCGTCCTTGTTGGGACCCGAGCTTGTCGTGAAGCCCCACGCTTGTCGCTGGATGTGCTTGCCGTGGTTGCTTGGCTCGTCATCCGCCTCCCTCTCCGCTACTAACGCAGCACTAACCACTTGATTGGTTGCTGCTATATATAGCAAAGAACTTCTCTTGTGGTTTAGGTGCGACAAGTGTTGGAGTGGAGGAGGTATCTCTTTAAGTCCTGCAGCGCAGCCTCCGCTTCGGGAGTCCATTTCATTGGACCTGCCTTTTTCAAAATCTTGAAAAATGGCGAGGCGCTCAGCAGAACCTAGAAATAAACTCTTTGAGAGCAGCTACGCATACCGGCAAGTCTTCGTACATCCTTGACGCGCTTTGGTGCTTCAATCTGCTCAATGGCCTTGATCTTGTCGGGATTAGCTTCAATCCTCGTTGAGACACAAAGAACCCGAGAAGCTTGCGGAAGGGACTCCAAACACACACTTCTCGGGGTTGAGCTTGAGGTTGATCTTGGCGCAGATTTGCAAAGGTCTCGTCCAAATCTTGAACCAGAGTAGCTTTGTCCTTGCTTTTGACCACTATGTCATCCACGTAGGCTTCTACATTTATGTGCATCTGCGGCACAAAAGCGTCAGGGACTACCCTTGCAAAAGTTGAACCAGCATTCTTCAAACCGAAAGGCATCCGTATGAAAGCGAGATGTGCCACATGGTGTAATGAATGCTGTCTTCTCCTCATCTTCTTCAGCCATAAAGATCTGATGGTATCCTGAGTATGCATCAAGAAACGAAAGCAAATCACATCCATCCGTGGAGTCAACAATCTGGTCAATGCGCGGCAAGGGAAATGGATCTTTGGGACAAGCTTTATTAACATCCGTGAAGTCAATACAAAGTCTCCATTTCCCATATGCCTGGCGCACGACTACTGTGATTGGCCAACCACATAGGATGGAGCACTCCTCCGACAAGGCCCCGCCGCTTCCAGTTTCTTGATCTCTTCGCTATGAATTCTTGGCGTTCCACTGCTTGCTTCCTGACTTTTTGCTTGACGGGCCGTGCATGAGGACAAACGGCTAGGCGGTGCTCAATCACTTCCCTGGGAACACCGGGGATGTCAGACGGTTGCCATGCAAACACGTCGACATTCGCCCGCAGGAAAGCAACGAGCGCGCCTTCCTATTTAGGGTCGAGAGAGGCACTGATGGTAAAGGTACCACCAATGTCGTCCTCCTTCGCGGGCACCTTCTTGGTCTTTGGCGGAGCTACCATCTTCTTGCACTTGCCGGTGGAGCTCGATGGTGCGTCCTCGACGGTAGCGCAGCACTCCGAAGAGGTGCGCTTGCCGGAGTGAGCATCAGAGCTCTTGCCGGACTTGGACTTTGTCTTCTTTCCCCGGAGCTTCGGCGGCAAGTGTTTGGCAATCTGTCGCGTGCTGCATCCGGTAGATCTTGTCGGCACAGATAAGGGCATCCTTCTTGTCGCCATGGACGGAGATGACGCTTATCGGGCCTGGCATCTTAAGTAAGTTGTAGGCGTAGTGAGAGGCTGCCATGAACTTGGCGAGTCTTTGGGCGACCAAGTATCCCATTGTAAGGCAATGGGAAATCGGCAACGTCGAATGTGACCCTCTCGATCCTAAAGTTCAGCTCGCTGCCAAATGTTACCGGCAACGTAATCTTCCCTTCGCTTGCTCCTTCCCGGATTGATTCCTTGAAGGTGCCGGTCTCTTCGAGCTCGCCGTCGAGGATTTGAAGCTTCGGAGCACCGCGGAGGAGATCGATTCAAGCCCGGCCCGCCGTCAACTAGCATTTTGGTGACCTTGAGGTTGCGGATGGTTGGTGAGACCAACATCGGCAAGCGCCCGACCGCAGTTATGCGATCGGGGTGGTCCTCAATATCAAAGACAATAGGCGTCTTTGGACCACTTCAGAGGCTTGCGTGATTCTCGGATGGTTCCGCTGCATTGACCTCCCGCATCCATTGCTTGAGTTGGCGGTGGGAGGTATGCAGGAAGCACCTCCGTCAACGCAGAGGACCTCTCTGTGGCTTTCTCAAACTCCTGCTCATCGGCATCGCTGCCTTCCATATCTTCGTCGTCGTCATCATCTTCATCCTTGTCGCGGCGGGAGGTCTGTCTCCTTACCGTTGCTTGGCCTTGCCACGGCGTCCTCCCGGCGGGCGTTTCTTGCTTGCTCCCCAAAGCACCTTCCTGGGCCTTCTCTTTGTCGCTACCGCTCGTACTCAACCCTCTGGCATTCGACAAGCTGCTCGACCTTCTTGCGACTCCTGGAGGTCGTGGCCCTTGGTGCGGTGGATCTTGCAAGATCGCTTGCCGGAGCCGTCACCCGCTTGTCGGCCGCCGCAACCGGCCCAGAATCGACTGGTTGGCGTCGGTGACAACCTCCTTGCCGGAGCCACCAGCCTTGGCGTTCTTGTCGCCACCTTTGTTGCCGGACTGCTCAGCAGTTAGCACTTCTCTACCTTTCTTCTTCCTGTTGCCTGCGCTGGCCCTTCTTTGCCGGGCGGCCTCCTCCTTGTCGAGATCCTGCTTCCGCATTCTCTCACAGAGTCTCCTCCCTTCCTCGTAGCGTGCACACTTGTCGGCCAAGGCGTACAACTCACCGGCGTCCTTGACTTTGCACATCGACATCTCCTCCCTCATCCCGAGGTTCCGCACATTCTCGATGAAACGCTGATCACCGGCGGGGTGGACATCTAGGATGTTGTAGTGCACACGTGAATCTCTGAATGAACTTGCGCAGGGACTCTCCTTCCTTTCCGGCGGCGAGCAGATGAAGGTCACTCTCCAGCCATGAGGTTTGTGGCCACTGTGAAGGCGCCTAACAAACCGATGGCACAGATCTGCCAAGAGGATATGGAGCTGTCCGGCAAGTGCATGAGCCAAGATCTGACGTTGGGCTTGAGCACGGCGGGAAGTAGTTGGCGAGATCTTGTCGTCCGTCCCCGCAGCCTGCACGCGATGGTGTAGATGCCGAGGAACTCCGACGGATGCGTCCTGCCATCATACTTCTCCGGCACGTCTGGTTTGAAGTTTTTTCGTGGGCCACCGGACTTTGCCGCAGTTTCACGAAAGTGAACGCAGGGCAACCTACCACGTCTGACAAGTCGCCTGGCTCCTCCGGCGCGCGCATGTCAACAGAAGGCCCCTAGCGCTTGTCGGACTGACGTCACGCTTCTCTCCGGCGCTGATGCGAGTTCGAAAGCGCCCTCTTGTTGTCGCTCATGAAGAACTTGGCGCTGATCGCGGCGAGCTCACGGATCCGATGACGGTGGAGTCGCTGTCGAGGTGGATCCGTGAGTCGGCGATCTTGGCCTTCGTGGCGGAGAGTGCATGGTGGTCGCACCTCCGACAGCCTGCCGCCACCGGCTCGTGCCTTGTCGTCTTGCCGCGGCAATGATGGCGTTAGTTGTCAGCGAGCGTCGCCGTTAGCAAAGCCGATGAGGCTCGGATAGTGGCCCTCCACTCGTCGATCTTGTTGGCCGTTGGAGGGTAGTCGAGGAGCAGCGGTGAGCTCTCGCCGAAGCTTCGCTGGAGTAGTGGGTGGCATTGGCGAGCGGTGCGAGGCGGGATATGCTCGGACTTCTAACTACGTTAGTAGGAGCAGCACCCGTCGAGAGACCGTATCTCACTCGTGCGGCATGTTGGCGCGCATCTTTGGTCTTGAGGGTCTCGATCCAACAAACGTATGGCATTGTGAACGCCATGATGTTGTTGGTTCCGTCTCTGAGATGGGCGCGGGGATGCGCGACGCCGAGGTTTGCGGTGGCCTTGTCCTTGGACTTGGCAACGCGTCGTGAACACCTTCGTCGGCGCCCGTTCCTCCGCCGGCGTCTGCCCCACCACCCGTTTGCTGCGGTGAGGGTGGAGGCACAGCCGGACGGCTCTTCCTGCCGCCCGAAGCCTTCTTCTTCGGTGGCATGTTGAGGAAGATGTTGAGGACGCTGCTCGTGTGAACGTCGGATCAGATTCACACGGCCTCGACGCCCCCTACCTGGCGCGCCAAAGATGTCGGGGAGGCTGATCGTACCCACGAACACCTATGGGGCCGGCGGACCAGGCCCCTTTGTGGTTCGGAGGGGGCGGAGATTGCACGAAGAGCGGATCGAGGCGAGGCACACGCAGCAGTTTACCCGGCCTGAGCTCTCCTGAGAGATAAAACTCCATCGCTGCTTGTTTGATGTATTGTGTTCTTGCTAGGGAGCGATGCGAGCTACAAAACCTAGCGTGAGCGTATC
Organism: Aegilops bicornis; assembly: GCA_021605145.1. NCBI lineage: Eukaryota > Viridiplantae > Streptophyta > Magnoliopsida > Poales > Poaceae > Aegilops > Aegilops bicornis. The sequence continues at coordinate 397,573,706 of CM038671.1, read as the reverse complement.
TGGTCTCTAGTGAGTCGAATGAACCGAACCTCTCTAGTGAGTCGAATGAACCGACCCTCCTCTACGTTGCGCATGGGCCTCCTTTTATATGCTAAAGGGGTCTCCGACAGGTGGCAACATAGGCGAGGGTACAAATGTAAAAACAGGAGTTGGTACACCTACTCGAGCGATTATGCAGTGCAAAATACCTAACTTTCTGGCGGCAAGGGACAAAAGCAATAAATGCCCGTCGTTGTCGCCCAAAACAAGGTAACAGAGACGTCAGTGCGCCACCGCTTCGCCACAATGGCGAGCTTGTCGGCCGCTTATCGCTGCTCTCCGCTGGCTGCACTGACCTCTCGACAGCGATGCATGGAATGGTCCCATGGCGACATCGTTCTTTGGATGAGCTGGAGCGGAGATGGAGAGAGGTTGCTTGCAGCAAAGCGCCTTGCCTTGACGAATCCTTGTCGCGTCCAGGAGGCTTGTCGGCTCGAGGCTTCCCGGCAAGCTCCTCTTGCGGGGCCTTGTCTTCTGCATGCCTTGAGTGGCCTACCCGGCAAGCTCATCTTGCCGGGGCCTTGTCTTCTTAATCAAATACGTTGTTCTTGAATGGCTCCAAAGGAGCCACGGAGGATCTTGGCGGTGACGAGGCAAACCCTGCCGCGGGGTGCTGCAACTGTCCGTGCACGAGTACGGAATACTAGGGTACCCCTACTCTAGTACACCGACAATTTCACCTCGTTGATATTGCGACCTTTTGGTGAACTGCACAAATCACTTTTTCTTAAGAGTGCTTTGTGCAGTTGTACTAAATTGTCACACGGGCAACGTCTCTACATTCCAGTGCAACTGCACAAAGAGAGATTGGTTTTTCTCTATCCTCCTCATCCAACTTCGAGCCTAATCTTCTCCAACTATTTGCTTAATCTTCTGCAACTAGTTAGTCTTAAGAGAGACTGCAAAGGTGACCGGCTTCAATTTCTGTGTTTATTGGTTCATCAACAGTCCTCTATTATTGTAATCACACTTAATATCTTTGGAACAGGGACACTCAGCTCTATTTTAGTGGAACTGCACAAAATGATCATAATGTTACATGCTCCAGATAGCTACTTTTTCCCCAACATGCCTTATTGATTTAGGCCGAGCTGGGGGGAGTTGTTGCCGATGAAAGCATGTATCAATTTTAATTTAACACCTTCTCACAACTTTGTCTTCAGTTGTGATGTAAATATTAGCTCTGATCTGCTAATCACTGAGATTCATTAGCAAGGAAGTTACTTTTTTATTTTTTTCCGAAAGAGCATGGATGGCAAGGCACATGAAACAAAAGCTGAAAGCTCGGAGCATTGTACAATATCATGTCGCTGGAAAATTATTTGTATAGTACGTCAATTATGTAAACAAATGCTGGAAGCTTGATAGCATTGCTAGAAGCCTCTTCAGCATCCAGGTCCATGTGCCATGCACAAAATTATACTCCCTCCATTCCTAAATATTTGTGTTTTTAGAAATTTCAAATGGACATATTTTAGAGTGTAGATTCATTCATTTTGCTTCGTATGTAGTCACTCGTTGAAATCTCTAGAAAGACAAATACTCCATAGTATTTAAGAACGGAGGGAGTAGTGCACAACCGCATGGGAGACTCAGCCCGGTCGTTGTGCCGCACTAATAGTGAGTAATGAGCAGTCAAATCATAAGCCCCAGCTTTCCCACTGTAAGTTGCTCGGAAGAAGCAACCATCAATACGCTCTTCTTTGAATCTGCTCATACTACTCCCTCCGTCACTGTTTATAGAGCGTGCTTCAACAATCTCTGTGACCAAGGCGACTAGCGATCGGCCTGAAAATTAGCATTGGTAGTTATAGCACGGCGTCTATTACTAGAGGAATTAATGCGTACACACATGCATGTAGTGCTTCCACCCCGGGTACACACATTCATGCACTTACTCCACTCCGCGTACACAACTAGTACATCGAGAGAAAATTGTGGACTTATTGCAGTTACCACGCCCTAAATTAATTGAGCATTAAACCAAACGCATCTAAAGTCTCTCTGGTGGTGGAAATGCATGGAGAGAAATGCATGAGAATGAAGCGCGTCGTGTAAACTGTGACGGAGGGAGGAGGAGTATGAAGGTGCAAAACCAAGTACACGTATGGCCAGTTGGTCAACGCACTTCCTCTTGGCATATCGGCATATTGCTGACATGTGGGACCGGAGCGTGAGCAAACCGATCTCAATTGACGGCAAAATGGCCAACCCGCCGTTCCTTGAGAGAGATGAGGAGCGAGAACACACAGACGGGCTCGCATGGAGGCCAAGATATATTCGAGCATGGTTGATCGATATCATCTTTACATGTTCGATGTTTTTTAATACTACTATTGGGCTGCCGTTTTCCGCACTTCTCCCAAATAAACGTGTAATTTACCAGAGATTAAAATAAAATAAGAGTACATACGCTCCACCATGCGGTTCTAGTAGTAGTACTACTCGTGCTACTAAATCTTGCACTTGGCTCTTCGCCTCTTCGTGAAGTTGAACAATGATGGTACTACAGTGTATGCCTCTTGGAATCTGACACCGAATGAACCGTTGCATGTCCATCGCCTGGGCGAGGGTAGGTTGCATTAGTCAAAAGCTTCTCCTCATCCTGCGAGCCACCAGGCTTGAGGTAGACTGAGTGGGCGTACGCGAGTTTCACCTTGTCCCGCCAGCTTCTCCTTGTTCTGCTAGTTGACGGGACACACCAAAAAGTAGTGCTAGTCCATACTTCCTTCTTTCTGGTTAATATGGCATAATCTTTTTTGCGGGTAAATGAGAGATCTTTATTCATATATAAGCATTCTTAGGACGATCGGCCAAGAGACTGGTCACTAGGAAGCGAGGTACCCCACAAAAAAAGAAGAAGGAAGCGAGGTGTTTCATCAAGCCAGCTCTCGATCACATTCAAAGTGCAGCAAGCACGGTTCGCACGAAGATGCGCCGCAAGGTTTGCTGACCTGCTTACATGCTGAATAACAAAAAAAGAGAAAATATTACCGAGCGCTCCTATTTGTAACAGGATATGAGCCAGAATTAAGCGAGAATTGTGGCGAGTGTTCCATGCAATCAACTTCCATTATCACATGCGAGAACCCTCAAAGAGAACTAAATGTGTTGAAGATTGCTTTATCACATTTTAAAATAAAATAAGAGTGCAGACGCTCCACCATCCGGTTCCTAGTAGTAGTACATACCTCTATAGTAGTAGTACTAGTACTAGTCAACTTTGCGCTTGGTTGTTCGCCTCTTCGGGAAGTCGAACAATAATGCTACTAGTATAGTGTATGCTTCTGGCAATCGACATCAATTAATCGTTGCCGCCCATCGCTCGAGCGAGGGAGAGCTTGCATTAGTCAAAAGTTTTTCCTTATCCTGCGAGCCACCATGCGCAAGCTTCTCCTCGTTCGGCAAGTTGACAGGACACAGCAAAGTAATGCTAGTCCATACTGCCTCCTTTCCGGTTAATATGGCTTAATTTGAAATGAGGTAAATACATTGTCTGTCACTGTATATTTGTAAAAATACGTTCAGTGGACTTCATAATACGCTCATTGCGCTCAATATATACATTTTCTGGTATTTATACGGTCACTAGCTCACCCTGGCTGAGTATGTTTGTGCATGCATTGTAGGTTGAGCACTTGAGCTTGACTGTGTGTGTTCCGTCGTGTGCTCGGACATGCATGCATTAGGGCGTCGCGCGTGTTTTTGCGTCCATGTGTACGCGCGACTGTTGCATGCATGCACGAGGTTGTAGTCCCTCACATTCACATGTTCATAAGTCAATGCTTTGTCAAAACGTTGCATGCAAGGTTTAATCATTCATTGTTCACGCATGCATTCCCGATATTAATACGTTGGTAAAGACAATTTCTTGAGGAAAACGAGCCCATGAATTGAGTACAAAGGGAACCAATAAGCCAGGACGGAGGGAGTACTAGTAGTGAACTGGAAGGAGGGAGTAGCTACTAGTAGTACTACGTAACAACGTGCAGTAACAAAATTCCTCTATGCGCATCCTATCTACGTGTCATGTAATAAAATAGAGATAAGTACAAGTGAGACTCAAGAACGGTCATACACGTAGGGGGAGTACGTGTAGGGGCCACTCAGGAGCAGTCAAATCACACAGTAAGTTAGTCGGAAGAAGCAACCATCATTTCACTCTTCAATGACACGTACGCAATATAAAATGGTTGATATGGAGAGAAAAATAAAACCGCTCCACTATATATACACTAGCAGGAGCCTAAGCTACAAGCCTGCTTGCTTGGGTTGCTCTCTTCACAAGCATAGAACGATGGTGGCCACACCGCTGGTCACAGATCCGGCCTGATCCCACCGCTGGGTGGAAGGGGACGATGTTCTGCGTAGATGCGGTCGACAGAGGTGAGGGAGAAAACCCACTATCGATGCGTCCCGATCGGGGTTCCCCGCAGTATGGGTTGATGCCGCCTCCCAACCACCCTTCTAGCTACAGCCCGACGTCCCAGGTACAACTTCCTTTTGGAGCCGGCTTGCTCCACTACCGCAGCTCCCCATGTAGCTCCATCTCCATGTGGATCTTTCTCTACTTCTACCGGCTTCTATTTGTGATGAGTTTATGACTAATGAACTAGTGCCAGTACTATCATTCTAATCACACTTCTTCAATATCTTTGCCAACAGGGATGCTCAGCTTGATTTTAGTGGAACTGCACAAAAGCATCATACGATCCGAGGGTGCCAGCCATCTTTCCTTTGACAGGTTCTACCTAGCCAGGAAATTAAATCCTGTTTGGGGTTCAAGTTTACGTCATAGGGACCCCATCAGTAGTTTATTTTGTACGCACTGTCACAACTTTTGTCTTTAGTTGTTAAGTAAATATTGGTTGTGATCTGTGAATCATTGAGATGCATCAGCATGCGTGTTAGTTTTCCTTTGTATTTGATGGAATGTTGTAATGGGGCAACCTTGGAGTAGGAATGAAAATGGAGTGGAAAGTTTCTGTTTTTCCGGAGAAAAATGGAAATGAAGAGAAACCAATGTTTCGTTTCATTGGATCACGCCATCGAGCAAAACCAACATTTAAATCACGTCGGTCGCATTCGTGTCTCACCCTCCTCGACGGCTCCACCCCACAAGGTCGCTCGGCATGCCACATACCGCAAACCGAGTATTCGATAACTTTCCCGCCTGCTTGTTGATGGATCGCGCCATGGAGTACTAGCACTACTGGAAGACATTGACGAGGAGGGGGAGGACAGCTAGCTGTAGCACAGACTCTCAAGAACTTTTTACATGCATGTTGTGGCCAGCTATTGCGACCTTTGAACACGGAGCAGTCGTGTGCACCGGGAAGCGGCGCGGGTGACGCTCTCTCAGCCGGCGTGCCGCTTCAATGCCGGCGCCAGTGGGAGGCCGCGTCTGCTCTGGTCGGGCATGAATGCGGCACTGACCGTTTCGGGCACGAACCATGCGCGGATGATGAAGAGGGTTCGGGTTGGTCAGGAGCGGGCGTGGTAGCAGTTCGGACGCCCGCAAACAAGAGATGATGTACGTTAATATTGCTGCGTACATAATTAACAACGTAAATAATGTGTCAGTTGGACAAATATTATTGGAGATGGAGATGGAATTTTACGTAAACACGGATATGCATGTCTATGTCTATATGTGTGTGCGCGACGACTCTCGCGACCTAGAAGCGGGGGCATGTTTTTGATCTAGTTTTCTTTCTTGGTACGTTAAAAAAAATTGTCCGCCAGTTTGCGTTTCTTTTTTCCAGAAACGCGCATATTCTATTTAAACCCACTGCTATGGAGAGATTTTTTTACTCCATTGTATATATAGCCTCTTATTTGATAGGGTTTCTCGCTTCTCGCTCTCTCACCCTCTCCATATCTAAACAAGATGACAGTGTCACTCTATCTCTCTCCTCACCGGTGGTCACAGATCTGGCCGAATCCCGTCCGCTGCGGGAGGTGAAGAGGTGCAGCATTGACGTTGTTGCCGTCGGCGATGGAGGAAGCCGATGCGCACCATCCTCTCGGAGCCGGCGCTGGCGCGAGCGAAGGTCCTCTGCACCCTTGTTCGCTGCCGTCGTGTGGGCAGATCCCGCCCATCCGCCTAAGCGACATCTCGCCCACCTGAGGTATAACTTCTTTTGGATTTCATGCTTCATTGTACTGGTCCAGCTCCCCAGGTCGGTGCATGCAGGTTTTCTTTTATGCCACTACTCCCCAGCTCCCCATGTACAGTAGCTAGGGTTCGTCGGCTGGTCCAACATCACCTTTTTTTACTATTATAGAGGAAATGCCACTCGAAAAGTTGTCATGGTTTATGCCTCGGTGGAGGTATACATGTTGTTTCGACCAAAAGTACATGGTGGTTGTGCAGTCATTGTCAATATGCTCCTATTGCTGCTGCTAATCTAATACTATCACTAGTTAAATGAAGAAATGCTTTTTTTCTCAGGTTTACTGGTTTAGTTCCCATCAAGATAATCATGATGCTTCTGTTTGTTGGTGTACTTTTCATTAATTCTTATTGACAATTGAGATGTCACTGTTAATCTTGTACCACTACCAACAAAGTAACAACACTATATCCCTTTTTTATATTTTTGCAAATAGCGATGCGTATCTCCATACCCGGGCATGTCTTCCTCAATTTTAGTGGAACTACACAAAATTGGATGGCCATTAATGTTCCACCTCACTGTCCTCAGCCACGTGGTTCTTCCTTCCTCGAGCTTGATTACCGAGAAGAAACAGACCACAGTGAGGATTTGTCAAACTTCATTGGTGCCTCACCCAAACTTGATGCCAAATGGATGATGCATCACCACGATGACCTATCGATGCTCATGGTTGCGCCTCATGGTTGCATCGGCTGGTGAAGCTGATCGATTTTCAACAAAAAACAAGATGTCTTCCATCAGTGCTCTTTGCTTGTTACCCGCAAAGATGATATCCTTCATCAGTTCACTTTGGTTGCGTTGGAGACGCAGTCATCTTTCACGTTGGTGCAATTTTATCACACAATTGGCTATGAACCAAATGTTTCCTCGAAGAAGGATCAACGTTGGTACTAAGAGCATAAGTTTTGTACTGATTTCTAAGCCTTCTCACAACTTTGTCTTCAGCTCCCCTGTAATTTTATTTGTCCAGCTATTAACTAAATATATGGTCAGACGTTGATTAAAAACAGAAAAACTAACGCCCACACGTGTGGGCATTTGCACATCGCCCACACACCTCCATCACCACTCATTTTGCCATGTATGAACAGATGACATCAGCAGAAATCCTTTTGGTTTTCAGCTTAAAAATAGTTTATCTCCTAATTAAAAAACCAAATTAACAATCCGTTTTCACCATTCAATCTGTCTTGACGAGATCTTCAAAACTAGACCCCATGTTGATATGTTTCGATGAAATTTTTTTTGCCCAAAAGTTGCCATGATGTTTACATTGTAGTTGCCATAGTGCTTAAACTAAAGTTGCCATGTGGCAATTTTAGTTTATAGATCATGGCAATTTTAGTTTTTGATGATGGCAATTCCAGTACTTTGACCATGAAAATATTTTTTATATGAACCATGGCAATTTTAAGTGCATGTATCATGGCAATTTTAGTTTATGGTACATGGCAAGTCTAGTTTCTTAATTCCTCGTCTTATATTATGTCAAAATTTACTTTTAAATGTAGAAGAAAATAGCTGAAACATATCATGGCAATTTTAGTGTAAACATCATGGCAATCCATGTGCAATAGACATGGCAACCTTTAACCCAAATTTTTTTTGTCAAAATATATTGATATGAGATCTAGTTTCGAAGATCTCGTTGCGAGGGATTTAATGGTGAAAACGGATCTTCAATCAGATTTTTCATTTAAGTGATAAAACATTTTAAAAACTAAAAATCCAAAAAAATTCCACATGCATCCATGCGGTGACATGGCGCAGTCTGTGTGTTATAGGGCGTGTGGGCGGGTTTGACTCCCACCACACGTGTGGGCGTTAGCGTTGTCATAAAAAATGGTGTGGACTAAAAATCTGGATGGACGTAGTAGCCCTCCATTTTTATTTACTCTGCATATTAGATTTGATTGAAGTCAAACTTTGTAAAGTTTGACCAAGTTTAGGCCGAACACAACAAACCATGATTATTGAGAGAGGGCAAACTATACATACTCTCAAAGCTTTCTGATAATTGAAATTAAAATTCTTTATTTATACACATTGTCACACGTTTTCGATAGTTTTGCGCATGTGTGGTTGTTCACTTAATAGAGGGTAGTGTACCGCATTTGAAGGACAGGAAGTGCGACCAGGACGCGTGGATCGTTAGTTCATCGTAAGTAGTTTTCTTCACTAGTACGTTAAATAAAGAGTTTTGTTTCGTACTTGCACAATTTAAAATGATTGTTATGGAGAGAAAAACAAAACCACTCTACTATATATTAGTAGTATACACGAGTACTATATAAGCCGGAGCCTCATCGCTTGTTCGCTAGGGTTTGCACTCTCCACACTCTCGCCGCACTACATATATATATATATATATATATATATATATATATACACACGCTGGAGGCTCATCGTTCCTTTGCTAGGGTTTGCTATATTCACAGTCTCTCACCCTCTTCACCAGATCTAAACAAGACTGCGTTGGCCTCTGTCTCTCTCTCCCCCTTCACAGCTGGTGAAGGAGCCGTTCGGATCTCGTCATGCCGGGAAGGGAGGAGGTGCAGATTCACTCTATCGCCTTCGGCGAGGAGGCAATCCACCGCCGGGTGAGCTGTTCTCTTTCACCCAGCGCTTTGTCTTGGAGGGCCACCGACCCCTCTTCCTCATTGTCATTATGTAGTGTGGGCAGATCCGGCCTCCTGTCGCATGCCTAGCCACATCCTGACAACCCTAAGGTATAACTTTCTTTGAAATCATCATTGCTCTAGCTGCATGCGGATCTTTTTTGATTCTGTAGTCGAATCTAGGTCTGGGTTCAAAGAGGAAAGAAGGGTGCGGTGGGGTGGAGCATGAATCTAGGACATGGTTCAATGAGGAAAGGAGGGAGGGAAAGTAGTATAGACTGGCTATCCAGCCGCTTTGTTGGTCGAGAGGGGAAAAAGGGGGTAACCCAGTACACACATATGTAAGGAACCGATCTCTTTGTTGAAAAAGGAAAGAAACTGGGGGTCGGGTAGTTTGTGCAGGACTAGATTTGCTGCCCTCACATAGGAAAAAGGTTCAAAGAGAACAAATATGGGACCAACGCAGATATGCTGCTTGGCAACATACTCCGCATCACCCATTTATACGTGTGGACGCACATGGTGCTGGCATGTCCCATACAACTATTTTGCTATTGTTAATCTAAGAATGCCACTAGAAAATTTAAGCAATGCCATTGTTAAAAATAAATTACATTTTTAATGAATGTTGTTTTAAGAGAATGTCTCTGTTAATATGAATCAAAGCAACCATTTTAGAAATGCTATTGTCCTACTTTGTTTTCCATCAAGATAAGTTACATGCTTCTTTTTGTCGCCGTATGTTTCATCCTCTATTATTGTCCAGTAATTCTTTCCTTTTTTGCCTCTGTTAAAACTTGTTGCTATAGAGAACTTAAATGTCACACCGACGACTTTGCTTTATTTCAGTGCAACTGCACAAAACGAGATTGGATTTCCTATTCGTGTTGGCAGATTCGTATGTGATCTTGCCTACGTCATGAAAGGTTGGTACCTGCCTTCATCCACATGATCGTGTAGTGTGCTTTGAGATGTTGTGCTACTTGTATTGGTACTGCTTTAAATAAATGTTGAATTGAAGCTATTGAATTGTTGTCTTTTCCCATTAAGTAGTGAACAAAAATGGGACCAACCCAGACATGATGATTGTTGCTTTGTTACAACAAACTCTGGATCATCCCCTTTATAAGTAGATGAAAGCACATGGTGTTGTTGCGCCCACTCTCCCCTGGAACTTTCTATGTTTTTTGTTAATCTAATGCCGCTGGTAAAATTAAGCAATGCCACTCAGAATTAACTATTGAATCTTAGTTCAAAACTGCAACAATTGTTAGGGATCGGCGGGAGTAACATTTCTGTTGGGGATCGACCGGAGTACATGTTTAAGAAACGTATTGTTGAGATAATGTCTCTGTTATTATATATATCGATTCTGATGTTTTACAAATGGTACTATCCTGCTTTGTAGTTCTTTCTACATGTTTAACCAAGGTATTGGTAAGATAATGTCTTTGTTAATATGAATCAGCCGCATTGTTTTAGAAATGGTAATTTTCTGCTCTGTCTTTCTTTATACATGTTGAAACAAGGAATTGTTAAGCTAATGTCTCGGTTAATATGAATGAATCACATTGACTGAGAATTGCTACTCTCCTGCTTTGTTTCCCATTAAGATAAGGTAGATGAGTAGATGTTTTTCTTCTGTGAGTATAAGTCATCAACCATTATTTCTCAGTAATTGTTTCCCTTATACCTATTGTCGCTGTCGGGGAGGCTGATCTGACCCACGAACACCTATGGGACCGGCGGACCGAGCCCCTTTTGGTTCGGCGGGGGGCGGAGGTCGCACGAAGAGCAGATCGAGGCGAAGCACACGAGCGGTTTACCCAGCCGAGCTCTCCTGAGAGATAACACTCCTCTTTGCATGTCCGAGATGAATTGAGTTCTTGCTCGAGCGCTTGAGTGCTACAAGACACACAAGTCGCTAACGAGACCGAGCGTGAGTGTTCTCTGGCTTCAACCTTTCGAACCCCTCGAACCCCCTCTCGCTATGCGCATGGGCCTCCTTTTATATGCTCAAGGGGTCTCCGGCTGTGGCAACGTAGACAAGGGTAAAAATGGAAAAGGAGTGGTTGGTACAAATACTTGTACAAAAGTATCATACCTAACCCCGACGGCGGGGGACAAAGGCATTAAATGCCCGCTTCACGCCGCTAACCTAACAAGCGAGGGACCGTCGGGGACACCACCGCCGCCACGATGGCAATCTTGTCGGCGCCGCTTACCAAGACCGCTGGCTGCACAGCCTCTCGCCACGCCGCTACCGGAAAGGTCTCGAGGCGACACGTTAGTGGATGTCTTTGGAGCGCAGTACCAGTGGTGGCTGCCGCTGCAAGCGCCTTGCCGCGGTTGTTGTCTTGTCGCGTCCGGAAGCTTGTCGCTCGTCGGGCCTTGCCGGGACGCGTGGCGCGTCGCGGCAAGTTTCTTGAGATGCCTTGGTTGGCCTTCCCGGCAAGCTCCTCTTGCCAGGGCCTTGTCTCCTTGGCTTGAATACTTTATTCTTGAATGGTTCCAAAGGAACCACGGAGGGCCTTGGCGGTCACCCGGCAAGCCTTGCCGCTGAGTGCTGCAATCGCCTGCGGCACAAGTTCGGGATACTAGGGTACCCTACTCTAGTACACCGACAGAGCCCCGAACTGGGCCATACACGGTGCCGAAAGCTGGCCAGGGCTGTGTCCAAAACAGGCACGGGCACGCGCGGCCTGGGTTACGCCGTAACTCACCCCGGACCCACCACGCCCTCCACGAACGGCACGCGTCGAATGCGGCGTCGTGGGAGAGATCGTGGGTGAGATCGTGGGTGGTTTCTTTATTCAGAAAAACGGAACGTCTGCCCCCTCCCTCTTTATAAGCAGGGGAAACAGGGGCAGTCCGCCCATCTCGCCAGTTGCTGTCCAATCTCGAAAAACCCCCGTTGCTCCCCCCTTCTTCCCAAGGTCAAGGAGAGCAGCGCCCGCCTTCATCGCCACCAAAGATCACCAACGCCCGCCGACCTCCCTCACCACCTCCGCCATGGCTCCAAAAGCTGACAAGGGAAGGCCGTGTGAAGTCGGCCGGCGCAGCGTTTGCGGCCGCGAAAGGAGCGAGCAATCTTCCCCCAGCTCGGCCATGAGGGAGCCGAGGAGTACTACTACCTCTTCTGGTCGATGGAGACGCGAGCGCATCTGCGCATGAAGGTACTCCCAGCTGCTGCTTCGGAACTGGCTCCGAATGGGTATCCTTTCTCCGCGCTGTTCTTCTACTGCGGGCTCTGCCCGCCCTTCTCTGAATTTTTCTGTGATATCATGAACACCTACGGGTTCCGCCTCCTTGACTTCACCCCCAATGCCGTTCTGACCATGGCAGTTTTCGCACATCTTTGCGAAAACTTTGTCGGAGTCCATCCAAATGTAGCCCTTTTCTGCCACTTCTTTATGCCCCGAGTTGAGAGAGGGGAGCCTCTTTCCGGTGGGATCGCCTGGATCTCGAGGACCGGCAAGAAGGAAGCTTATCTGGAGGAGAGCTCCGCAGCAAATGGGATGAGTGGAGAGCAGATCGGTCTTTGGATTGTCGAGGAGAATCCGCAGCTTACCGCCCAAATACCAAACCTCGATGGTGCGGCAACGATTGGAGCGATCTGCCCGGAAGATGCTAGGTGAAGATTGCCGTCATCCGGATCCTACACCGAGGCTTGCCGGACTCATCGAGGCGCCACATGCGCAGATTTCCTTCGCCGCCATCGCTTCGCAGGAGAGGAGGAGACCCGCCAGGAGTTCCGAATCTGGCGGATATCATGAGGCTGCGCCGGGCCTCAACTTCAATTTCACTGTCTCGAACTGGACGCGATGCTCTTGGAGCTCTTCAAGCACGATCCCGAGCATCCCGGAGCGTTCAAAGTTGCGAAGAATGTCGTCCCGCTGTGCAAAAATTCCTTGCTCGACCGCATCCGCGTAATGATGCCGTTAGCGACTCGCATGGAATCATTCCAACCTGGCAAGAGCCTGCAGATGACGCCGCGAGTGTTCTTTGACAGCCGTAGAAGTGCTGGTCCGCCCGATGAATGTAAGAGCCTCACCCGCGACACCACCGATGATGAGATGCGCCGCATCACCACCAGCCGGAAGAGGCGGCAGAAGAGGCCGCCGCGGGCGAAGTTCAGATTCACCGCGGAGGAGGCAGAGGCAGCAGAGGCGGCAAGCCTTGTCGAGCGAGGGAGTTTGCGGCGAGGAAGAGCTTGTCGGGCCCAAGCTAAGTCGAGCGAGCCGCCGAGGGCGCCTCCTCCCTCCTTCAGACAAATTTTGCCGCGAGCGGAGCCCCCCAGCTCCACCAGAAGCGGCTCCATAAGGCCGGAGGCGTGGCGGGGCAGCAGACAGGTCAAGCGGCCGCCGCCCGGCATGAGCCGCGCTCCACAGCAACCATTGCAGCGGAGCACCTCACGCCCGCTGCGGCAAGCTGGAGCGGGGCCCTCGCAGACCACCGCTTGCTCCCGCCAAGCGGCCAAGGGAACCTACTCCTCCGCCTCGTCAGACTGGAGGCGAGCCAGAACTTGATCTCTCCGCTCAGCTCGGCGAGGAAGAAGAAGAGTAAGATTCTTTGTCATACTTGTAGTTCTTCGATTTGTTGCTTTGTCTTGTATCTGATTTGCTTCACTCTAGACCCATTCCTTTTCGTGACGCCGCCCAGAGCGTCGAAGAGAGCCAAGGCCCCGGTGATTGTTATTGAGGACGGACCCACCGCGACAGCAGGAGGCGCGTCGAGACCACCTTGCCGGACGCTGCAACTCTTCCTCAAAGCAGCCCCAGCGCAGAGCCCCAGTAAGTATATGGTTTTACTTCTCGCTGTCCGGCGTGCATGGGTGCTCTTTCTTTGCTGATATCTCGATCGCTGATTTGTGTAGGAGCAGAGCAACCCCACCAGAGTGCCTCAAGCCGCCCCGACATGCCTTCTGCTTCGACTACACCGCCAAGGGAGGATTCCCCAGCAAGGGAGCGTTCTCCGGCAAGGGAGAATTCTCCGGCAAGGGGCAGTTCTCCGGCAAGGGACATCACCAGTGATCCCCTAGGGGTGGAGACCATGACTGCAGACCCTAGCACAGGTAATCTTCTTGCTTGAAAACTTCCCTTGTGTTCTTCTTCTTCTGGTTTTCTTTTTGAATATTTGCTTGACTTTTCTTCATTTTCTGGTCGTCAGATCCATCCGCCACAGAGCCAATGGAGACCGAGGTCGCCGGCGAGGAGGACGCGCGCGGCAATACTGACGACGCTGCTGCCATCGAAGAAGAAGCTGGCGCTGACGAGCCCGCCGGCGAAGAGGCCGCCAAAGCTGCCGCCGCAGAAGCTGGCGAGGGGTCCGGCGATCGTGACCGACGGCCCCGAGGCAGCGAGGCGCCAGCGCCACGCCGACCGCCGATCCCTCCGCCCGCCGATGCGCGTCGAGTTCAAGAGCCCCAGCCCGGCGCCTATCTCAAGGCCGGCGATGGCGTCTTCATCAAGCTCCCATGGGCGCCGAGCTCGTGGCGCCGGCGAAGGAGAAACTTTTGATGAAGAGCTGCTCGCCTCACTGGATCGACGCTGGTCGACGCGCCAGCAAAGAAGCGAAGTCTAAGGAGGAGCATTGCTGCGGAAGTCATTGTCGCTCTACCGCGCCCGTCAAGCCAAGCTGGAATCCCGGGAAGTGCTTGTCGCGAAGGCGGGAGCAGACATCGAGAAGAGCGCGGAGGAGCTCCGGGGCATCAACCAGGAAGCTCTCCAGTCCTTGGCAGCGGAGCGGGAGCAACTCGTCGAGGAGCGCAAAGCCTTCCTCCTCGAGAAGGCTGAAGCTGAAGAGCAACAGCGGCTTTCCGCCGAGAAGCTATCTGCGCAGGAAGGCGAGTTGGCGCAGAGGAAGGTTAATCTTGACAGCCATGAGGAGGATCTTGCCACGCGCGAGCAAACATTTGGCGGGGCTCTCAAGGAAGCAAAGGATGCTGCCGCAGCTGCCGAGGCCGCCAAGAAGGAGCTGGAGACGAAGGTGGTGCAGTTGGAGGCCAATCTCAAGGAGAGCGGCGAGGAGCTTGCTGCACTCAAGCGTGAACGTGAGAAGGACGCCTACACTCTTGGCGAGCTGCAGGGCCGTCTCTCCGAGAGGAGCAAGGAGCTCAGCGCCGCCAAGGACTCCAACGCAGATCTTGAGTTGAAGCTGACCACCTTGACTCGAGACGCCGGGCCAGGCGCCGAGGAGCAGGAGGTGGCCTTGAAGGAGAAGATCAAGGACGACGAGGCACCTTCTGGCGGTAGTGTTGCCGCCGCCTGAATACCTTTAGGGAGAATGTGGAGCACCGGACCGAGGGTCTCGTGGATGTTGCTGCAGCCATCGACGGGGAGTCTGGCGCACCGGGATGGAGGATCTTGGGTATTCCTCCGATGAGCACCTCCAACCCAGCGCCAAGCTCAGCTTGTTCTTCAAAGGCGCAGACGGCCTCCAGCCGACTCCGGGAAGAAATCCCAAAGCAGTCTGGCCGAGGAGTCGCGCTAGATCTGCGGGAGCTCTTCAAAAGGTGCCGATGAAGGTGGCCTTCCGCAACCCAGGCCTCAACCTCACCAACGCCCTCAAGTCCTCGCGGCCGGATGCCGATGTGGAAGAGCTCAAGACCCTTGTTGCACCCATCGTGGACAGGGTGAGCGGGATCAAGAGGGTTGAGGGCGATCGCGTAGATTAGGCCGCCCGTTTTCTGTTTTTCTTGTCGCTGCTGATCATGTCATGAGAACAATCTATTAGAGCTGCGACAAGCTATCTTGTAATATAACTCTATTTCGGATAGTGATTGCTATGTTATTTCCTTTACTTGATTCCTTCCTTTGTATGTTTTTGCCCTACGCTTTTAGGGAACTTGTCGGCGCAGGCACCTTAGTCATGAAGCGCCGAAAAGGGACTTCAAGACTTCTTTGGCGATGCCGCCATCTGACAAGAAACCTTGTCGCAACTAGTCGCAGCTCACTTAAGTTGTTGAGCGGACTCGAAACAAAGTAAGGCGCAACTAGCTACGAAGTTGGTTCTTCCGCCGCACGTGTTTTCCATACAAAGCACGCAGTCGTTCGAGGAGAATAACTTAAAAAATTTAAAACTGATTGCTCAAACTTTAGCAACTTAGCTTTTCTGTCGTTTGCTTCCCGGT
This sequence comes from Aegilops bicornis, assembly GCA_021605145.1. NCBI lineage: Eukaryota > Viridiplantae > Streptophyta > Magnoliopsida > Poales > Poaceae > Aegilops > Aegilops bicornis. The sequence goes on along the minus strand of CM038671.1, from coordinate 397,557,738 downwards.
AAGGCGAAACCTCCTCAAGTGACGCTTGGTTCACACAGTTATCTTCTCCTTTCCCTCCGGCAAACTTGTGTGCGAGGGAACCTTCCTTTCTTTGAGAAAGAGAAAGAAGAGAAAATAAAAATATGGTGCCTTACGGCTCGTTATTGCTTACCGGGGTTATGTGCTGCACAAAGTGTCAGATAACGCATGCAAATAGACTTAAAAAGCATGAAATTGACAAGATGTGCGGAGCACATTAGCTTTACTTATGCACGGGGTCTGCTCGGCTTTGTACAAAGGATTATATGCAACATCGGCAAGACTTGTACAAAAGGTGGTTGCCGAACGGGTTCGGCAACCGCGCTTCTGAGTAAAACTTACGAAGATGCTCAATGTTCCAGAATTGCTCACCGGAATGCCATCTTCGGTCTCAAAGCGGACAGCGCCAGCCTAGTGACTCGTTTCACCCGGTAAGGGCCTTCCCACTTTGGCGTCAACTTGTTGGAATTCTTGGCGGACTGAACGCTACCAAGAACAAGGTCGCCTTCCTCGAGACTTCCGCACTAACTTTGCGGCTATGGTAGCGACGCAAAGCTTGCTGGTATCGAGCAGCTCGTACAGCGGCCTGAAGATGGTCCTCCTCAAGGAGCAGCGCGTCATCTTGTCGCAACTGCTCTTGCTCAAGCTCATCATAAGCAAGCACTCGAGGTGACCCGTATATGAGTTCCGTGGGGAGAACTGCCTCTACTCCATAGACTAGAGCGAAAGGTGTCTGGACAGTGGCTCGATTTGTCATCGTCCTGATCGACCAAAGAACCACCGGCAGCTCCTCAATCCAGTTTCTTCTGCACTAGTGCAGCCTGTCGAAAGTCCTGGTCTTGAGCCCGCGCAGCACTTCAGCATTCGCCCTCTCCGCTTGACCATTACTTCTCGGATGAGCAATGCGAAGCGGCGAACCTTGGCGCCAAGATCTTGGGACGTCTTTGCATGAAGGTGCGGCTCGTGAATTGCGTGCCGTTGTCGGTGATGATCCTGTTAGGGATTCAAACAGCAAACAATCGACCAAGAACTTGACCGCCGATCGGCTGTGACCTTCCTCATTGCTTCCACTTCCGCCACTTTGTGAACTTGTCGATTGCAACGCATAAGTACTCAAAGCCCCGACAACTTCGGGAAAGGGGCCGAGGATGTCAAGCCCCTGCATCGAAAATGGCCGTGATAAAGGGATCGTCTGGAGAGCTTGAGCTGGCTGATGTATCTGCTTGGAATGGAACCGCACGCTTCACACTTGGTTACTTGTGCAAGTTGCATCCTCGAGGGCTGTCGGCCAAAAGAAACCTTGCCGAACGCTTTAAGCAAGTGCTCCAGCGCCAATGTGGTGACCACATATGCCTCCATGTATCTCTGCCAACAGCTTTTGTCCGCCTTCTCGGTGAATACACTTCAATTTCACACCGTTGAGTCTTCTTCGCATAAAGGTGTTGTCGACAAACCGGTACATACTTGACTACCGGGCTACTCTTTCCGCTTCTTCTTGCTCTCCGGAAGTTCTCCTATCTCAAGGAAATGGACAATCTGCTTTGTGCCCATGCCGGAGCTTGTGGCTCGACAACAAGGACTAAAGGCACATCTCGCTGCGGGAACATCCGCTTCTCTGGCCGAGAACCTGCGGCTCACCGGAGCTTGACGTTCCCGGCAAGCTTGCCGAGCAAAACTTGTCGGGAGCGTGCGCTTCAAGGAAACAAACCCTAGGGCTTGTCGGAGCAGCATCGCTCCTCAAGATCGTTGGTGTTGATCTTGGCGACCTTCTTGGCGGCGGCTTCGAAGCTCACGGAAAATAGTCACCGTAAATCAACTTCCTCTTCTTGCTCTGTCCGATTGATGGCATTACGGATGGTTGGGTCAGCTTGAGCACAAAAATCCCTAGTTCCACAGTGCAACTTAAGTGCAGCGCGACTTGACAAACCATCGGCAATGTCGCTTCCGAGCTCTTGGAACATGTTCCATTTGCAGCCGTCAAAGTGCTCTTCTAGCTTTCTCATTTCATCAACATAAGCTTCCATCAATGGACTCGATAACTCTTGTTCACTTGGCGGATGACAAGTCGTGAGTCACCCCGACAATGAGCTTCTTGATCCCAAGGTCTGCTGCGATCCTGAGACCGGCAAGCAAACCTTCATACTCTGCAGTATTGTTCGTTGCTTGCTCCTTGGGAAAGTGCATCTGGACTACGTACATGAGGTGCTCTCTGGTGGGTGCAACAAGTAACATGCCCACACCAGCGCCTTGCAGCGAGAAGGCACCATCAAAGTACATCAGCCACTCTTTGCTTGCTTCCTTGACGGGGATGCTCGTCTCTGGAATTTCTTCATCTTGTGTTGGCGTCCATTCTGCTATGAACTCCGCCAAGGTTTCGCTTTGGATAGTTGAAGTGCTCTCAAACTTGAGGCCAAAGCTTGACAGCCCAAAGTGCCCACTTGACAATCTTGCCTGTTGCTTCGGATTTTGCAAGATCCTCTTCAGGAAAACGAGTGACGACTGTGATCTCATGTGCCTGGAAGTAATGGCGCAGCTTTCTCGAGGCCATGAGGAGGCCGAAAAGCAATTTCTGCACACCAGAGTACCTTGACCTAGCCCCCTGCAGAAGGGAACTGGCAAAGTAAACTGGGCGCTGCACCATTCTTTTCTGCATCTTTTCATGCGTCTGCGTAGATCCATCCTTGTCGGGACCAGAGCTTGCCGGTGAAGCCCCCTGCTTGTCGCCGGGTGCATCTGCCATGGTTGCTAGCTCATCATCCGCCTCCCTCTCCGCTACTAACGCAACACTAACCACTTGATTGGTCGCCGCTATATATAGCAGCAACTTCTCTTGTGGCTTAGGTGCGACAAGTGTTGGAGTGGAGGATGTATCTCTTCAAGTCTCGCAGCGCAGCCTCCGCTTCCGAGTCCATTTCATCGGACCTACCTTTTTCAAAATTATGAAAATGGCAGGGCGCTCAGCAGACCTAGAGATAAACCTGCCGAGAGCAGCTACGCAACCGCAAGTCTTCGTGATATCCTTGACGCGCTTTGGTGCTTCAATCTGCTCAATGGCCTTGATCTTGTCGGGATTGGCTTCAATTCCCCGCTGAGACACGAAGAACCCGAGAAGCTTGCCGGAAGGGACTCCGAACACACACTTCTCAGGGTTGAGCTTGAATCAGAGTCGCCTTGTCCTTGCTTTTGACCACTATGTCATCCATGTAGGCTTCCACATTTCTGTGCATTTGCGGCTCAAAAGCGTCATGGACCACCCTTGCAAATGTTGAACAAGCATTCTTTAATCCAAAGGCATCCGTGACGAAACAATATGTGCCACATGGGTTGATGAATGCGGTCTTCTCCTCATCCTCTTACGCCATGAAGATCCGATGATATCCTCGAGTATGCATCAAGAAATGAAAGCAAATCACATCCGCCGTGGAGTCAACAATCTGGTCGATGCACGGCAAGGGAAATGGGTCTTTGGGACAAGCTTTATTAACATCGGTAAAGTCGATACAAAGCCTCCATTTCCCGTTTGCCTTGCGCACGACTACAGGATTGGCCAACCACGTAGGATGGAGCACTCCTCTGACAAGGCATGCTACTTCCAATTTCTTGATTTCTTCTGCGATGAATTCTTGGCGCTCCACTGCTTGTTTCCTGACTTTCTGCTTGATGGGCCGCGCATGAGGACAGACGGCAAGATGGTGCTCAATTACTTTCCTGGGAACACCGGGCATGTCAGACGGTTGCCATGCAAACACGTCGACGTTCGCCCGCAGAAAAGCAACGAGCGCGCCTTCCTATTTAGGGTCGAGAGTGGCACTGATGGTGAAGGTACCACCAGTGCCGCCCTCCTTGGCGGACACCTTCTTGGTCTCTGGTGGAGCTGCCATCGTCTTCTTACACTTGCCGGTGTAGCTCGATGGTGCGTCCTCGATGGTAGCGCGGCACTCCGAAGAGGTGCGCTTGCCGGAGTGGGCATTAGAGCTCTTGCCGGACTTGGTCTTCTTCTTCGCCCCGGGAGCTTCAGCGGCAAGTGGCTTGCGATCTGCTGCGGCTGCTGCTTCCCGGTAGATCTTGTCGGCGCAGATAAGAGCATCCTTCTTGTCGCCAGGGACAGAGATGACACTTATCGGGCCTGGCATCTTCAGTATGTTGTATGCATAGTGAGAGGCTGCCATGAATTTGGCGAGTGCTGGATTTGCCAAGTATCCCATTGTAAGGCAATGGAAAGTCAGCAACATCAAAAGTGGCCCTCTCAGTCCTGAAGTTCAACTTCATGCCAAATGTCACCGCAACGTGATCTTTCCTTCGCTTGCTCCTTCCCGGATTGATTCCTTGGAATGTGCCGGTCTCTTCGAGCTTGCCATCGTGGATCCGAGTTTCGGAGCACCGCGGAGGAGATCAGGTTCAAGCCGCCCCGCCATTAACTAGCATCTTAGTGACCTTGAGGTTGCGGATAGTTGGTGAAACCAACATCGGCAAGCACCGACCGCAGCTTACGCCGATCGTGGTGGTCCTCAATATCAAAGATGATGGGCGTGCCGGACCATTTCGAGGCTTGCGTGACTCGACGGATGGTTCTGCCGCATTGACTTCCCGCATCCACCGCTTGAGCCGGGCGGTGTGAAGTATGCAGAGAAGCATCACCGTCAACGCACAAGACCTCTGTTGCTTTCTGGAACTCCTGCTCATCGGTCTCGTCATCATCCATATCTTCATCGTCGTTGTCATCTTCATCCTTGTCGCGGCCGCGAGGAGGTCTGTCTCCTTGCCGCTGTTTGGCCTTGCCGCGGCGTCCTCCTTGACCGGGGCGTTTCTTGCCAGCTCCTCCAGCACCTTCCTGGGCTTTCTCCTTGTCGCGTCGCTCGTACTCAGCCTTCTGCTGCTCGACAAGCTGCTCGACCTCCTTGCAGCTCTGGAGGTCATGGCCCTTGGTGCGGTGGATCTTGCAAGATCGCTTGTTGGAGCCGTCACCCGCTTGTCGGCGACCGCCACAGCCTGGCGCAGCTTGGTGCCAGGCAACCTCCTTGCCGGAGCTACCAGCCTTGGCTTTCTTGGCGCCACCTCCGCTTCTGGACTGCTCAACAACTAGCACATCTTTGCCTTTCTTCTTCCTGTTGTTCTCGCCGCCGGTTTTTCCTTGCAGGCGGTCTCTTCACTATCGATCCTCCCGCTTCAAAGATTCTCTTGAAGTCTCCTCCTTCCTCAAAGACGCGTACACTTGTCGGCCAGGGCATATAGCTCACTGACGTCTCTGATCTTGCACATCGCCATCTCCTTCCGCATCCTGCGGTTTCGCACGTTCTGATGGAACGCGCTGATTACCGCGGCAGGGTGGACGTCTGGGATGTTGTGTTGCACACGGCTGAACCTCTGAATATACTTGCGCAGGGGCTCTCCTTCCTTCTGGGCGAGCAGATGAAGATCGCTCTCTTGGCCATGAGGCTTGTGGCCGCCTGTAAAGGCACCGACAAACTGATGGCATAGATTTGCCCAAGAGGATATGGAGTTGTCCGGCAAGTGCGTGAGCCAGGATCTGACATTGGGCTTGAGCACCAGCGGGAAGTAATTGGCCAGGATCTTGTCGTCTCGCCCCCCGGCAGCTTGCACCGCGATGGTGTAGATGCTGAGGAACTCCGACGGATGCGTATTGCCTTCGTACTTTTGCGGTACGTCTGGCTTGAAATTCTTCTTGCCGCCATCGACTTGCCGCAGCTCACGAGTGAACGCAGGGCAACCTACCGTGATACGGTAAGTCGCCTGGTTCTTCGGGCGCATGCATGTCGACAGAGGGCCCGACGCTGGTCGGATTGACGTCAGCGCTTCTCTTCGGGCGCTCGGCGCGAGTTCGAGCGTCTTCTTGCCGTCGTTCATGAAGAACTTGGCGCTGATCGCGACGAGCTCGTGGATCTGATGGCGACGCGGTGGAGTCATTTGCCGAGGTGGATCTGGCGAGTCGGCGATCTTGGCCTTCGGGGTGGAGAGTGCATGGTGGTTGCACCCCCATCAGTTTCGTCGCCACCGGCTCGTGCTTGGTAGTCCTGCCGCGGCAGCGATGCACTCGGCTGCCGCGGAGCGTCGCCGTTGGCAAAGCCGATGAGACTCTGAATGGTGGCCCTCCATTCATCGACCTTGTCGGCTGTTGGAGAGTAATCCAGGAGCAGTTGAGCTCTCGCCAAAGCTTCTGCTGGAGTGGTGGGCGGCAGTGGCGAACGGCGCGAGGAGCGGGATATGCTCGGACTTCTAACTATGTTAGAAGGAGCAGCATCCCGTCCAGGCGACCGTGCCTTGCTCATGCCAGCATGTTGGCGTGCATGCTGGTCTTGAGCGTCCCGAGATCCTTCAGCTCGATCTTGGTCCAACGAGCGTATGGCGTTGTGAATACCATGACGTTGTCGGTCCCGCGCCTCCTGCGATGGGCGCGGTGCATGTACGGACGCCGAGGTCTGCGCAGCCTTGTCCTTGGACTTGGCGGCACCATGGACTCCCCCGTCGACGTCCATTCTTCCGCCGGCGTCTCCCCCACCACCCGTTTGCTCCGATGGTGGTGGTGGGTTCGACGCGGACGGAACATCTGCCGCCGAAGCCTTCTTCTTCGGTGGCATGTCAATGAAGACGATGAAGATCTAGCTCGTGTGAACGCCGGATCAGGTTCACACAATCTCGACGCCTACACCGGGCGCACTAAAGATGTCGGGAGGCTGATCTGACCCACGAACACCTATGGGACGGCGGACCGAGCCCCTTTTGGTTCGGGGGCGGAGGTCGCACGAAGAGCGAATCGAGGCGAAGCACACGAGCGGTTTACCTAGCTTCGGAGCTCTCCGGAGAGATAACACTCCTACTGCTGCATGTCTGAATGTATTGAGTTCTTGCTCGGGAGCGCTTGAGTGCTACAGTACACACAAGCTGCTAACGAGACCAAGCGTGAGTGTTCTCTGGCTTCGAACCTTTCGAACCCCTCAAACCCCCCTCTACGTTGCGCATGGGCCTCCTTTTATATGCTCAAGGGGTCTCCGACAGGTGGCAACGTAGATAAGGGTAAAAATGGAAAAGGAGTGGTTGGTACAACTACTTGTACAGTGTATCATACCTAACCCTGACGGCAGAGGACAAAGGCATTAAATGCCCGTCTACGTCGCCCTAACAGTGCAAACAGGGACCGTCAGGGACGCCACCGCTCGCCACGATGGCAATCTTGTCAGCGCCGCTTACCACCGCGCACCGCTGGCTGCACAGCCTCTCACCACGCGCGCCTGGAAAGGTCTCAGGGCGACACGTTAGTGGATGTGCTGGAGCGCAGGTACAGAGTGGTGGCCTGCCGCGGCAAGCGCCTTGCCGCGGTTGTTGTCTTGTCGCGTCCGGAAGCTTGTCGCTCGCCGGGCCTTGCTTAAGACGCGTGGCGGCGTCAGCGACAAGTTTCTTGAGATGCCTTGGTTGGCCTTCCGGCAAGCTCCTCTTGCCGGGCCTTGTCTCCTTGGCTTGAATACTTTGTTCTTGAATGGTTCCAAAGGAACCACGGAGGGCCTTATGGCGGTCACCCGGCAAGCCTTGTCATGAGTGTCAGAATCGCCCGTGCACAAGTTCGGGATACTAGGGTACCCCTACTCTAGTACACCGACAGTCGCATAGGAAAAAGGATCAAAGAGAACAAATATGGGACCAACACAGATATGCTGCTTGGCAACATACTCTGCAACACCCATTTATACGTGTGGAGGCCCATAGTGCTGGCATGTCCTATGTTCCATACAACTATTTTGTTGTTGTAAATCTAAGAATGCCGCTGGAAAATTGAAGCAATGCCACTGTTAAAAGTAAATTACATTTTTAACGAATGTTATTTTAAGAGAATTTCTCTGTTAATATGAAACAATGCAACCATTTTAGAAATGCTACTGTCCTATACTTTGTTTTCCATCAAGATAATGTAGATGCTTCTTTTTGTGGTTGCATGTTTCATCCTCCTTTATTGGCCAGTAATTGATTTATTTTTCGCCTCTGTTAAAACAGGGATATCTATTCAACTTGTTGCTATTGCGACATTTTGCTTCGCCGCGCAAAACAGTTTTGTTTTAAGAGTGTTTTGTGCAATTCAACTTGAATGTCACACTGGCGACTTTGCTTAATTTTGGTGGAACTGCACACAAGGAGATCGGATTTCCATATATGTGTTGAGATTTATTTCAAGTCCTCCTCGCGATTTGTTTCAAATCTTGGTCAAGAAAGGTCAGTACCGACTTTCATCCACATGATGCTACAGTGTGCTTTGAGATGTTGTGCTACTTGTATTGATACTGTTTTGGATAAATGTTGAATTGAAGCTATTGAACTACTGTATTTTACCATTAAGTGAGCAAAAATTGTTCCAACCGAGACATGATGCTTGTTTCTTTGTTACAACAAAACTCTGCATCATCCCCTTTATAAGTAGATGCAAGCACATGGTGTTGTTGTGCCCACTCTCCCTGGAACTGTTTATGCTTTTTGTTAATCTAATGCCGCTGGTAAAATTAAGCAATGTCACTCTCAGAATTAACTACTGAATCTTAGTTCAAAATTGCAACACTTGTTAGGGATCGGCGGGAGTACCATTTCTGTTAGGGATAGGCCGGACTACATGTTTAAGAAATGTATTGTTGAGATAATGTCTCTATTATTATATATCAGTTACAGTGTTTTACAAATGGTACTATCTGATACGTCTCCAACATATCTATAATTTTTTATTGCTCCATGCTATATTATCTACTGTTTTGGACAATATTGGGCTTTATTATCCACATTTATATTATTTTTGGGACTAACCTATTAACCGGAGGCCCAGCCCAGAATTGCTATTTTTGCCTATTTCAGTGTTTCGAAGAAAAGGAATATCAAACGGAGTCCAATTGACCTGAAACTCCACGGAACTTATTTTTGGACCAGAAGAAGCCCACGGAGTACCGGAGTTGCACCAGGGGAGTCCTGGGCTGCCCATGAGGGTGGGGGCGCGCCCCCTGCCTCGTGGATAGCTCGGAGGTCCACCGATGTACTTTTTCCTCCCATATATACCAATATACCCTAAAAACTTTGGGGAACAGAATAGATCGGGAGTTCCGCCGCCGCAAACCTCTGTAGCCACCAAAACCCAATTGGGACCCTGTTTGACACCACGGGGGGATCCCTCACCGGTGGCCATCTTCATCATCCCGGCGCTCTCCATGACGAGGAGGGAGTAGTTCACCCTCGGGGCTGAGGGTATGTACCAGTAGCTATGCGTTTGATCTCTCTCTCTCTCTCTCTCTCTCTCTCTCTCTCTCTCTCTCGTGTTCTTGATTTGGCACGATCTTGATGTATCGCGAGCTTTGCTATTATAGTTGGACCTTATGTGGCTTCTCCCCCTCTACTCTCTTGTAATGGATTGAGTTTTCTTTTTGAAGTAATCTTATCGGATTGAGTCTTTAATGATTTGAGAACACTTGATGTATGTCTTGCCGTGCGTATCTTTGGTGACAATGGGGTATCACGTGATTCACTTGATGTATGTTTTGGTGATCAACTTGCGGGTTCCACCCATGAACCTATGCATAGGGGTTGGCACACGTGTTCGTCTTGATTCTCCGGTAGAAACTTTAGGGCACTCTTTGAGGTTCTATGTGTTGGTTGAATAGATGAATCTGGGATTGTGTGATGCATATCGTATAATCATACCCACGAATACTTGAGGTGACATTGGAGTATCTAGGTGACATTAGGGTTTTGGTTGATTTGTGTCTTAAGGTGTTATTCTAGTACGAAATCTAGGGCTGTTTGTGACACTTATAGGAACAACCCAACGGATTGATTGGAAAGAATAACTTTGAGGTGGTTTCGTATCCTACCATAATCTCTTCGTTTGTTCTCCGCTATTAGTGACTTTGGAGTGACTCTTTGTTGCACGTTGAGGGATAGTTATACTATCCAATTATGTTATTATTGTCGAGAGAACTTGCACTAGTGAAAGTATGAACCCTAGGCCTTGTTTCCTAGCATTGCAATACCGTTTGTGCTCACTTTTACCACTTGTTACCTTGCTGTTTTTATATTTTTCAGATTACAAAAACCTATATCTACCATCCATATTGCACTTGTATCACCATCTCTTCGTCGAACTAGTGCACCTATACAATTTAAAATTGTAATGGGTGTGTTGGGGACACAAGAGACTCTTTGTTATTTGGTTGCAGGGGTTTCTTGAGAGAGACCATCTTCATCCTACGCCTCCCACGGATTGATAAACCTTAGGTCATCCACTTGAGGGAAATTTGCTACTGTCCTACAAACCTCTGCACCTGGAGGCCCAACAACGTCTACAAGAAGAAGGTTGCGTAGTAGACATCAAGCAGTTTACATTTATTCGGGGAGGTGAGTGCTTGAAGGTATATCTTTAGATCTTGCAAACAAATATTTTGGTTTCTTGTTTTATCACTAGTTTAGTTTATAAAAGAAAACTACCAAAAAATGGAATTGAGTTTGTCTCATACGCTTCACCTTTGAAATATCTTTCGTGAGTATGATGGAAAGGAAAATTGTGCCAAAGTGTTAGAAGAAGAATGCATTAAAATGTTTGGCACTAAATCTTTGAATGATGAGCATGATTGCAATGTTGTTAGTATGAACTCCTTGAATATCCATAGTACTAATGATGATTGCACTAGTTATGATGAAAATGTCTCCTATAAACATGTCAATTTTTGTGGAGTGCATTGGGTTTGCAAGTACACACCAAATAGCGAAGATAGATATTGCAAGAGTCATAAGCACTTAGAAACTAAATGGTTGCAAGAAAGGCTAAATGTGAGTGCTGAAAATTTAAAATATCTTTACCGTACTTGTGAACTTTGCAATGAACATGGTCATTTAAATATCAATTGCAAATTGTTTCGTGATCGAATCGTGTCCAAAAATTGTGATGACTTGATTTCCCTTGCACATCATAATGAACTTAGTTTGCTTTTGGGTTATGAAGAAATGAAATGTCAGACTAAGTATATTCCAGAATATAACCTTGAGAAATTCCTCGATATTGATCTAGAAGAAATTTATATGTATTGTGCGGTGAATTGCATTGAAAATCCTTATATTGCCGACTACATAAAGAAAAGAAAACAAATAGAAGATGAAGATAATACTAATGAAAGGGAAGAGACTTCCCAATATCCTCCTATTATTTCTTATGATGAATCAGGTAATGAGGAGGAGCCTTCTATTCAACCAATCTCATTAATAAGGAGCTTCAAAAAGAGGATTGAACCCACACATGATGTGGTGAAGAAGAAGAAAAGAAAAAGAAAGAGAGGTAAAAAGATATCTCTCCCAAATAAAGTTGCTCCTATTATTGTTGTGCCTCATGAAAATGAATAAAAAATAATTGTGGAAGATGATGCACTTGATGATGATCTCGTTATGCCTATTGCTTGTTGTGATGATTATGATTGGGAAGATAATAATACTTCTTATGATCTTGAAAATCTTTTTGGCACTTGCTTGGAAGAATATGATAATTGCTATACTATTGGTGCTATCCATACTATTAATGATGAGAGTGATTATGCTTATGATATGAAAAGGCCCAAGATTGGGGATGCTATGTTTAGTGAAGATGATGTTTTTGAGAATATATTTGCTGCAATTAATGTTTGTACCAAGCTTGGGGATGCTACGTTTAATGAAGACGATATTTTTAGTCTCCCAAGTTCTGATATGCAAATTTATAATAATGATAGCATGCTTCCTACTTATGATGATTATATTGATGAAAGCGGGTTATGAAGAGTGTCAACTTTAGGAAGTAGTGATCCCACAATACTGTTGAATCTTATTGTGATAATTATGAAAGTGGATTTGGAGAGCTCATGACTTTATTTAGTGATGTATCCACTATCTTGCAAGAGGTTTCAATAGATTATGATGAGAACAAAGTTGCTACTTATGATGATTATTGTGATGAAACTTATGCTATGAAAAGAAGTGATGATTATATTTATAAAACTTGTCATGATTATGATTCCCCTTTTTCTGAACATTAGTATTTTAATGTGGAAACAATTTATAGTATTCAAGTCTCTTATGATACTCCCACTATTTCGAATAAGAAGAATTTTGCTTATGTGGAGAGTAGTAAATTTTCTATGCTTGTAGATCATGAAAAGAATGCTTTAGGTGCTGGTTATATTGTTGAATTCATTCATGATTCTACTGAAAATTATTATGAGGGAGGAACATATGCTTGTAGGAATTGCAATAATATCAAGTTTCCTCTCTATGTGCTTAAAGTTTTGAAGTTATGCTTGTTTTGCCTTCCTATGCTAGTTGATTATTGTTCCCATAAGTTCTTTGCTCACAAAATCCCTATGCATAGGAAGTGGATTAGACTTAAATGTTCTAGTCATATTCTTCATGATGCTCTCTTTATGTTTCAATTCTTATCTTTTATGTGAGCATCATTGAAATCGTCATGCCTAGCTAGGGGCGTTAAACGTTAGTGCTTGTTGGGAGGCAACCCAATTTTATTTTAGTTTCTTATTTTTTGGTTCTGTTTAGTAATCAATAATCCATCTAGCTTCTGTTTACATGTGGTTTTATGTTTTAATTAGTGTTTGTGCCAAGTAGAACCTTTGGGAAGACTTGGGTGAAGTCTTTATGATCATGCTGTAAAAAACAGAAACTTTAGCGCTTACGAGATTAGCTTCAACTTTTTACTGGAGAGTGCTATTTAGTTGATTCTTTTTGCATATTATTACTAGACAAATTCTTCAGGTCCACCAATTTATTTTAGAATTTTTGGAGTTCCAGAAGTATACGTTTGATACAGATTACTAATGACTGTTCTGTTTTTGACAGATTCTGTTTTCATTGTGTTGTTTGCTTATTTTGATGACTCTATGACTAGTAAAATAGTTTACAAACCATATAGAAGTTGGAATACAGTAGGTTTAACACAATTATAAATAAAGAATGAGTTCATTACAGTACCTTGAAGTGGTGTTTTGTTTTCTTTCGCTAACGGAGCTTACGAGTTTTCTGTTGAGTTTTGTGTTGTGAAGTTTTCAAGTTTTGGGTAAAGATTCGATGGACTATGGAATAAGGAGTGGCAAGAGCCTAAGCTTGGGGATTTCCAAGGCACCCCAAGGTTATATTCAAGGACAACCAAGATCCTAAGCTTGGGGATGCCCCGGATGGCATCCACTCTTTTGTCTTTGTTCATCGGTACCTTTACTTGGGGCTATATTTTTATTCGCCACATGATATGTGTTTTGCTTGGAGCATCATTTTATTTTCTTTAGCTTTGATTGCTGTTTGAATAAAGTATCAAGATCTTAAATTCTTAAATGTTAGAGAGTCTTCACATAGTTGTATAATTATACAACTACTCATTGATCTTCACTCATAACTTTTGGAGTAGTTTATAGTTTTGCTCTAGTACTTCACTTATATCTTTTAGAACACGGTGGTGGATTCGTTTTATAGAAACTATTGATATCTCGCGCTTCACTTAGATTATTTTGAGAGACTTAAATAGCATGGTAATTTGCTTAATCCTAATATGCTAGGTATTCAAGACTAGTAAAAACTTTCTTATGAGTGTGTTGAATACCAAGAGAAGTTTGATGCTTGATGATTGTTTTGAGATATGGAGGTAATAATATTAAAGTCGTGCTAGTTGAGTAGTTCTGAATTTGAGAAATGCTTGTGTTGAAGTTTGCAAGTCACGTAGCATGCACGTATGCTAAACTTTATGTAACAAATTTGAAACATGAGGTGTTATTTGATTGTCTTCCTTATGAGTGGCGGTCGGGGACGAGCGATGGTCTTTTCCTGCCAATCTATCCCCCTAGGAGCATGCGCGTAGTGCTTTGGTTTTTGATGGCTTGTATATTTTTGCAATAAGTATGCGAGTTCTTTATGACTAATGTTGAGTCCATGGATTATACACACTCTCACCCTTCCATCATTGCTAGCCTCTTGATGCCGTGCATTGCCCTTTCTCACATTGAGAGTTGGTGCAAACTTCACGGTGCATCCAAACCCCGTGATATGATACGCTCTTTCACACATAAACCTCCTTATATCTTCCTCAAAACAGCCACCATACCTACCTATTATGGCATTTCCATAGCCATTCCGAGATATATTGCCATGCAACTTTCTACCATTCCGTTCATCATGACACATTCATCATTGTCATATTGCTTAGCATGATCATGTAGTTGACATTGTATTTGTGGCAAGGCCACCATTCATAATTCTTTCATACATGTCACTCTTGGTTCATTGCATATCCCAGACATCACGGAGGCATTCATATAGAGTCATACTTTGTTCTAGTATCGAGTTGTAATCATTGAGTTGTAAATAAATAGAAGTGTGATGATCATCATTTTCTAGAGCATTGTCCCAAGTGAGGAATATAAAAAAAAGAGGCCATAAAAAAAGAGAAGGCCCAAAAAAAAGGGAGAAAGGCCATAAAAAAAGAGAAGGCCCAAAAAAAGAGAGAAGGGACAATGCTACTATCCTTTGCCACACTTGTGCTTCAAAGTAGCACCATAATCATCATGATAGAGAGTCTCTTGTTTTGTCACTTTCATATACTAGTGGGAATTTTTCATTATAGAACTTGGCTTGTATATTCCAACAATGGGCCTCATCAAGTGCCCTAGTTCTTCGTGAGCAAGCAAGTTGGATGCACACCCACTTAGTTTATTTTGTTGAGCTTTCATACATTTATAGCTCTAGTGCATCCGTTGCATGGCAATCCCTACTCCTTGCATTAACATCAATCGATGGGCATCTCCATAGCCCATTGATTAGCCTCGTTGATGTGAGGCTTTCTCCTTTTTTGTGTTCCACATAACCCCATCATCATATTCTATTCCACCCATAGTGTTATGTCCATGGCTCGCGCTCATATATTGCGTGAAAGTTTATAAGTTTGAGATTACTAAAGTATGAAACAATTGCTTGGCTTGTCATCGGCGTTGTGCATGATGAGAGCATTCTTGTGTGAAGAAAATGGAGCATGACTAAACTATATGATTTTGTAGGGATGAGCTTTCTTTGGCCATCTTATTTTGAGAAGACATAATTGCTTAGTTAGTATGCTTGAAGTATTATTATTTTTATGTCAATATGAACTTTTATCTTGAATCTTTCGGATCTGAATATTCATACCAAAATTAAGAAGAATTACAATGAAATTATGCCAACTAGCATTCCACATCAAAAATTATCTTTTTTATCATTTACCTACTCGAGGACGAGCAGGAATTAAGCTTGGGATGCTTGATACGTCTCCAACGTATCTATAATTTTTTATTGCTCCGTGCTATATTATCTACTGTTTTGATTGGGCTTTACTATCCACTTTTATATTATTTTTGGGACTAACCTATTAACCGGAGGCCCAGCCCAGAATTGCTGTTTTTTTGCCTATTTCAGTGTTTCGAAGAAAAGGAATATCAAACGGAGTCCAATTAACCTGAAACTCCATGGAACTTATTTTTGGACCAGAAGAAGCCCACGGAGTACCGGAGTTGCACCAGGGCAGTCCCGGGCTGCCCACGAGGGTGGGGGGCGCGCCCCCTGCCTCGTGGACAACCGGAGGTCCACCGACGTACTTTTTCCTCCCATATATACCCATATACCCTAAAAACTTCGGGGAACAGAATAGATCGGGAGTTCCGCCGCAGGGGGGAACCCTCATCGGTGGTCATCTTCATCATCCCGGCGCTCTCCATGGCGAGGAGGGAGTAGTTCACCCTCGGGGCTGAGGGTATGTACCAGTAGCTATGTGTTTGATCTCTCTCTCATGTTCTTGATTTGGCACGATCTTGATGTATCGCGAGCTTTGTTATTATAGTTGGATCTTATGTTGCTTCTCCCCCTCTACTCTCTTGTAATGCATTGAGTTTTCCTTTTGAAGTAATCTTATCGGATTGAGTCTTTAATGATTTGAGAACACTTGATGTATGTCTTGCCGTGCGTATCTGTGGTGACAATAATGGGATATCACGTGATTCACTTGATGTATGTTTTGTTGATCAACTTGCGGGTTCTGCCCATGAACCTATGCATAGGGGTTGGCACACGCTTTCGTCTTGATTCTCTGGTAGAAACTTTGGGGCACTCTTTGAGGTTCTATGTGTTGGTTGAATAGATGAATCTGAGATTGTGTGATGCATATCGTATAATCATACCAACGGATACTTGAGGTGACATTGGAGTATCTAGGTGACATTAGGGTTTTGGTTGATTTGTGTCTTAAGGTGTTATTCTAGTACGAACTCTAGGGCTTTTTGTGACACTTATAGGAACAGCCCAACGGATTGACTGGAAAGAATAACTTTGGGGTGGTTTCGTACCCTACCATAATCTCTTTGTTTGTTCTCCGCTATTAGTGACTTTGGAGTGACTCTTTGTTGCATGTTGAGGGATAGTTATATTATCCAATTATGTTATTATTTTCGAGAGAACTTGCACTAGTGAAAGTATGAACCCTAGGCCTTGTTTCCTAGCATTGCAATACCGTTTGTGCTCACTTTTACCACTTGTTACCTTGCTGTTTTTATATTTTCAGATTACAAAAACCTATATCTACCATCCATATTGCACTTGTATCACCATCTCTTCGCTGAACTAGTGCACCTATACAATTTACCATTGTATTGGGTGTGTTGGGGACACAAGAGACTCTTTGTTAGTTGGTTCCAGGGTTGCTTGAGAGAGACCATCTTCATCCTACGCCTCCCACAGATTGATAAACCTTAGGTCATCCACTTGAGGGAAATTTTCTAATGTCCTACAAACCTCTGCGCTTGGAGGCCCAACAACGTCTACAAGAAGAAGGTTGCCTAGTAGACATCACTATCTTGCTTTGTAGTTCTTTCTACATGTTTAACCAAGGTATTGTTAAGATAATGTCTCTGTTAATATGAATCAGTCGCATTGTTTTAGGAATGGTATTTTTCTGCTTTGTCGTTCTTTATACATGTTGAAACAAGGCATTGTTAGGATAATGTCTCAGTTAACATGAATGAATCACACTGTTTGAGAATTGCTACTCTCCTGCTTTGTTTCCCATTAAGATAAGGTGGATGTTTTTTCTTCTGAGAGTATAAGTCA
This sequence comes from Aegilops bicornis, assembly GCA_021605145.1. Classification (NCBI taxonomy): domain Eukaryota; kingdom Viridiplantae; phylum Streptophyta; class Magnoliopsida; order Poales; family Poaceae; genus Aegilops; species Aegilops bicornis. The sequence continues at coordinate 397,540,587 of CM038671.1, read as the reverse complement.
TCAACTGTTATTTCTCAGTAAGTGTTTCCCTTATACCTATTGTTCCATACAGGGATATCAAAACTTCTGCTCGGTTCTATTTCGACTTTGATTTTAGTTGAACTGCACAAAAGGAGCCAATGTGTTTAAGGCAAACTGTTGCATTATTGGGCCCAGTTGGTCTTTCCACTTTGCAGAAAGAAGCAGTCACTGTTTGCGCTACATTACACAAGGAATGATCGAGAAGCTTTACAGAGTATTAGTAGACACTGGTGACATGACTAGTCTGCAGAGAGCATGGGCAACTCAACAACACGTGGAGTGCAAAATTCACTCCACAAGGAAAGGTATGACCAAGTCAGTTGCCTACGCATCTATAACAAACGAGGTCAGTATCGGCCTTCATCCACATGACTGTGCTTTGTGCTAGAAAATGGGCTATAATTTTAACAGACTGTAAATGGGTTGTAGTAAATTCCATTAGAATTCCAAAATGGGTTGTAAACTATTACAAATCGCAAATGGGCTATATGTTCTCTGCCACAGATGTGATGCTCACTTGTGGGCCTACTATTTTTTTGAGAATTATAGTCAGTGATGCGTACGGTAGGCTTGTGGGCCTACTAAGGCATATGGGAAGCTTTGAAAACTTATAGTCAAGACACGATTCTAGCAGCAGTGGCCGTTGGATGTCCATCCAACGGTTGTAGTGCTTCTTCAATCTTCGATATTCTTGCTTCAGCCGCCCAAACCACTGCCGGTGGTACCACCTGCTACCGCCTCTCGTGGCCGGTTGTGCTGTGTCGCAGGCTTCAACGGCCCACTCTACTCCCAAACGCTATCCAAGCCATTCCTCTACTCACCAACACCTCATGTTCTTCACCGACGACGGCAGCCTCACACCGCAGCCGAACCAGTGAACCCTCATACTCCCCTCCGTGTGGGCATCCACTGTTGTGTCTTCGCCGGCTCCGGGACGTTCCCTTCGTAATACTCGCCATCATCCACTAAGTTGGTTCTCTCGGCGCGGCGTGGTCAACTTTGTCAACAAATGACAACCACTGGATGAGGCATGTACGTGGATTGGCTGACAGTAGGGACCCACATGGCCCATGGTCGCACGCAGCAAGTGCCCCCATATTATGTGAAAACAAATAATTTCTCCCCTGACAGGTTTGACCCACCAGCTACATCTTCGCATGCAAGGAAATGCTTCGTTTATTACGCGGAAATAAAAAGTTTCCTCTCCCTGACAGCTGGGACCCACCAGCTTTATTATGATCCTTTTCCTGAAAATATAGATTGTACCAAAGATGCTAAATTGTTTTCTTTTTATTCTAAGTCAAAAAAGAAGAAATAAAAAAACAGAAAGCATCTTCGCACGCAAGGAAGTGCCATCTTATTACGCGAAAAAAATTGATTCCCCCTGCTAGCTGGCACCCACCAGATTTGGAGGCTGGCTTGTGGGCCTACTAAGTTAACGCGTACGCAGGGCTTTGTCAACTTAGTCAATAAAAGATTCTAGCTGCACTGACCGTTGGATGTTAATCAAACGGCCAAGCCACATCTTCAACCTCTGGTCTTGTTCCTCCAAATTACCAAACATGCGCCCATTGCACCGCTTCGCTCTAGCCTCCGTGGTCGGGTCAGGTCTTTGCCAAGATGCCTCACCGCCCGACCATACTACTACTGGCCAGACCTTCCCTCTACTCACCCACACCCCTGTTATTCTCCGGAGATGGCAGCCTCAAACCGCAGCCAAAGCAGTCAACCCTCGTACTCCCCTTCGTGTGGGCATCCACTGTTGGGTATTCCCCGGCTTTGGGTCGTTCCCTTCCTAGGTCGCGCCGTCGTCCACCACCTTGGTGCTCTCGGGCAGTACGGCATCGTCAACGCGGTCAATGAACGACAACCATCAGAAGAGGACTGTAAGTAGAGAGGTCGATACCGGGTCCATGGTCGCACGCAAGGAAGTGCCTCCTTATTACGCTGCAAAATAATGATTCCTCCACCGACACCTCAGACCTACCGGAAGGGCCTCTCTATTTTGGCGAAAAACGTTTCCCCGACAAATTGGGACCCACCGGCTTTATCTTCGCACGGAAGGAACTGCCTTCTTACCCCCTGACAGCTGGGACCCACCAGGTTGAAGCGAAGGTAGTGTTATCAGTCCGGCCACGAACATGTACGTACATAGCGGTCGATCGGTGTCTCTGCAGTGACGTACCATGGCCGAGTAAGGAGCGGCACGTGTTGAAGTAGAGGCACCGACATAGCATGTCACGCAGTGCCGTCTATATCTTGTACACGTACGTACAGCCACGCTGCAAGATAGTAAAAACAGCTACATACGTACATACGAGCGGGGTCTCTAACGCGTACATGGACTAATCCTGTTCATCGGAAGCCAGCCAGCTGGGTCGAAATGGAGAAACTGCGTTGTGTTCATGGGGAGGCAGCGGGAATGCGTCATGTTCATCGGGAGGCAACATAATATGTCATGTTCATCAGGAGCCAACCGTTTGGACGGAAAAGCCGAAACGAGGTCTGGCGTACCACATAACGGAGGAAATGGGTCTTCTGTTCGACCACGCACAGTCGAAACGGGGTCTTGTTCATCGGGAAGGGTCTGGCATACTGCGAAACGGAGGAAACAGACTTGTGATCAACTGCATACGATCGAAACGGGGTCCTGTTGATCGGGAGGGGTGTGGCGTACCGCAAAATGGGGGAAACGGACTAGTGTTGGAGCGCCTACGGTCGAAATGGGGTCCTGTTGATCGGGAGGGGTGTGTCGTACCGCAAAACAGGAGTCCACAAGCTATTGTTCATCCACCGTCGACTTCCTCCAGCCTCCACCAGCTTCTGTTCATACACGGGGTCCTGTTCATCCAGACTCCCCGCCTACTGTTCATACAGCCCTCCACGGGGTCCTGTTCATCTAGCCTCCACCGGCTACTGTTCAACCAGCCCTCCACGGGGTCCTGTTCAACCAGCCCCTCCACGGGGTCCTGTTCAACCAGCCCTCCACGTACGGGGTCCCTCCACCGCTCATCGCTCATCCACCCCCACGCCTCCTCGATCGGGGTCTTGTTCATCCAGCGGCAACGGTCTCTACTACCACGGTATCTTGTTCATCCAACCCCCACTAGGAACTGTTCATCCAACCCCACCGGGAACTGTTCATCAAGAGGCAGCTTCGATCGGCTTCAGTTAGCAGCAATAGCGAAGGAATCAATTGGGTTTAGTTAACAGCAAGGGAATGATCGGGGTTCAGTAACGTAGCTAGTGCAATCGCTCGGGTTCAATTAGAGCCCAACGCCTTGCTCGGGTTCAGTTAGAGCGGAACGCCTCACACACACGCGCGTACGTGTACGAGAGAAACGTGCAAACCTCCGTGCGTCGCTCGACCCCGACCACCCACCGTAACCGGGAACTCCCTGATATTTTCCCCGCCCTCGCTTCTACCATGATTTTTTCCGTCATGGACGGCCCAAAGAATTTCATGCAGCTGTTTCTCCGGCCCGCCCAGGACGAAAAGCCCATTTTCTGTCATGATTTTTTTTCATAGAAGTAGGAGCCCGCCACATCTATGATGATACCGGGTTTTGTCACAATTATCGTCATAGAAGTGCCATAAGCATGACAGGAAAAAAATTCGTTCGGCCCAAAATGTCATGGATGTGTGTTTTTTGTAGTGGTGGTCTATACAGCAACTGCCACTTATCTTCATCGTAATGAGCTACAAATTTGCAGAGATGATCACCTTAGTGAGTGATCACACCTTGCCAAAGACAAGAGTCTATCCCCTCTTATAGCTTCCTCACCACATAACAAACATGTTGTTGTTCATCTGCATTGGAGCCAAGTGTTAATCTCTTCTTTGCACTAAGGGTGGAAGGGTCCATCTCCCAGACAAGGTTTTACAGCTCAGAGCACGAGCAATCGTTGTGTACACGCGGTGATCACGCTTGCGTCATGCACACAGCGAGCTCTGGCTCGTTCCGTCCACTGTTCTCGTCCGCTCCCTCTGCCCTCATTTAATGCCCTACAGCATCCTCATGATCCCCTGCATCGACTCGTGCCTCTGCCCCATCCTGGCTCGCATTGTTCATGTCGCAAACGCCATGCCCGTTCCACTTATAGCTCCTATCTTCCATTAGAGCCATGCTCAAGCTCGCCCGTGAGCTCTAGAGGCTTCCCCCGTGTCAGTGTCAAAACCGGCGGATCTCGGGTAGGGGGTCCCGAACTGTGCGTCTAGGCGGATGGTAACAGGAGACAAGGGACACGATGTTTTTACCCTGGTTCGGGCCCTCTCGATGGAGGTAAAACCCTACTCCGCTTGATTAATATTGATGATATGGGTAGTACAAGAGTAGATCTACCACGAGATCGTAGAGGCTAAACCCTAGAAGCTAGCCTATGGTATGATTGTTGTTGTTAGTCCCCACGGACTAAAACCCTCCGGTTTATATAGACACCGGAGAGGGCTAGGGTTACATAGAGTCGGGTACAATGGGAGGAGATCTACATATCCGTATCGCCAAGCTTGCCTTCCACGCCCAGGAAAGTCCCAACCCGACACGGGACGAAGTCTTCAATCTTGTATATTAATAGTCCAGGAGTCCGTGAAAGGTTATAGTCCTGCTATCCGGACACCCCTAATCCAGACTCCCTCGGTAGTCTCTGAACCAGGCTTCAATGACGACGAGTCCGTGGCAGATTGTCTTCGGCATTGCAAGGCGGGTTCCTCCTCCGAATACTTCATAGAAGATTTTGAACACAAGGATAGTGTCCGGCTCTGCAAAATAAGTTCCACATACCACCATAGAGAGAATAATATTTGCACAAATCCAATCTGCTGATGTATTCCGCAGCGTGACATCACACCACGGCCAAGCCTTTATTCGAATCGATTTTACTGTCCCACCTCAGCGCGTTTAGCGAGGCGGTTTCCTCGGCACGTCTTGTCGAAGCAGAGATCATGTCCCCTTATTCCGGGATTCTCATTAATACGGGCGTGGGTAACCCAATCGTGCCCGTTGGCACGTCTCCTCTATCGAAGGCGAGTCCCAAACGGTCACGGGGAGGGCTCTTGGTATTCAACCTCTTTATAAAGAGACCAAGGCTCAACTCCTTTCTTTCAATCTCAATCGAATCCGCCTCGCCTCGAAGTTCCAACACCCAAAGCTCCAGATTCGTGCACTTCGGACCTTCGATGATGTCCGCCCGACCTTCAAGGCGGTGGATGCCTTCCTCTCACGGAAGAAGACGTTCTAAAGCTAAGAGACGCCAGTATCTAACCGCGAAATTTCAGATAGGCTGCCCGCTCAAGGGCAGGTTATTCCCACTCCCAAGCCTGGTGAGAGCGTGGTGTTCGCGTCTCACTTCCTTCGGGGGCTAGGCTTCCCGACGGACCCCTTCGTGAGGGGGCTCATGTTTTATTATGGGTTGGAATTTCATGACTTGGATCCAGAGTCCATCCTCCACATCTCATCGTTCATTGTCGTGTGTGAAGCCTTCCTCCGCATTACTCCTCACTTCGTATTGTGGCTTAAGACCTTCAAAGTGAAGCCGAAGATGATCAAGGGGCAGCAAGCGGAGTGCGGAGGGGCTGTTATAAGCAAGAATGCTGACGCTCCATGGCCCGAGGGCTCTTTCCAAGAGGAGTTCAGCTTATGGCAACGAGAGTGGTTTTATATCACAGCTCCCAGGGGCACCAAGTGGGTGGCGCCACCTGCCTTTCGCTCAGGTCCTCCACCGCGGCTGGCGTCATGGGTCAATAAAGGGCTTGACTGGGGGCCTTCCAAGGACGTGCCCTTGTTGCGGGGCCGCATTCAAGATCTCCTAGAAAGAGACATCAACCTGGTCGTAGTGACGCAGGTCATGTTGATTCGCCGCACCTTGCCCTGCAAACGCCGCCCCCTCCGCCTGTGGGAGTTTAATCCGGAGGGACCACGGGCTCTCCAACACTTTACGGGCGCGACGCCCATGGAGATGTACAAATTGTTCTTCGGATCACAAGCAATGTGTCCGGACTCGACAGAGGACGCAGGTCTGAGCTGCAATCGCCCGGATACTCAGGTAAGTAGCCCTGTACCCGGACACGCTATCCGTATATTTATCATAAAATTGCCCTTAAAAGAGTTGTCCCTTATACAGGAGTGGATAGCGAAAGCAAAGCTAATCAGGTGTCCGTCCCCATCCCTGAGACCACGCCGGATCCCGTGTTAACCAGGATGCTGGAGGTTGCGCCTTTGGAAGAAGGCGAAGGGGGAACAAGGAAGCTACCGCCTCCTCGAAGGAGGCTGTTAGGAAAGGAGGGATCGAGAATCCCTCCATCCAGGGGAAGAAGAGGACCGCCTCTGAAGACCCGGAGTCCACGGTCTCAAAGCGGGGGAAGAAATCTTCGTCAGAGGGTCCTGCGCCGAGAGATGCCTCGGTCGCACTGTGCCCCCAAGGGGTTCAGCCCTCCACCGAGCCGTAAGTAGAGAGGGGAGTTTTAAAATAAGAGACATCCTTGTTCTATTTCTGAGGAAGATAACCGAAATTTTACCTTGTAGTTCGGATCTCAGCCCTTCTCGCAGAGCTCATCTTCAGGGATCTTCGTCCCGAGATGATGGAGAGCGGAACGCCTCCCCTGCCATACCGCCGTGCAGGCAGGCGACCACGAGGTGTCGCCACGGAGGGTTTCTCCGAATCCGCAGGCCGAAAGCAGTCGTGTGGCCCCCAAAGCCCTCCATGTCCGGCCTTGAAAAAGGCCATCGGTGAAGTGCGGCACCGTCCGGTCGCTGGTCGGAGGAGTCAAGAATCTGCTCGGGCGGCGTCTATCTCAGAAGAACACCGTGCGTTGATGGGTACAGTGATTGAAAGGATTTCATCCGCGGAGAGCGGGTTGTACGAGGCCGCCAGGAGTTTACTGACGGGTTTTGAGGTACGCGAAATGATGTACCTTTTGACAGTTCCGCATATATAAGATGCGCCCTGCGTAGATAGTAGCCCCTGAGACTCGGTGCATTGTAAAAAATGACGGCGCACCGAGGATCATAATCCCAGGTATAATATGTTGCCCTTCCTGTGTAGGTGGCGAAGTGTCCGGTGGCTAGCCGGACTGATGAATTTGCCGAGCTAAAGCGGCAACTTGACGTGGCAGATGCCGACATCGCGCTTGTCAACAAGCGGCTTGACGAGTCACAAGGTATGCAATTTCTCCGCGGACACCTGGTAAGGGGGCTTGATGCTCGTGCCTTACAACATGTATGCTTGATGCAGATGGTGCCGCTGCCATGGAGAACCTTCGGGCAGAACTCGCCCGAGCCAAGGAGCAGGCCAGAAAAAGTGATGTGGCTGCCTTAAAGGCGGTCAAGAGCTGAAAGCCGAACAGGATGCTCACTGCCGAAGCAAGAAGGAAATGGCCGAGATGGCTGTGAAGTTGAAGAATGCTGCCGACCGCTGCAAGCTTCTTGAAAAAGAAGATCGGGCGGAACAGAAGGACCTGAAGAAGGCCACTACCGAGGCCAAGGATGCTCGCTCTGCAATGAGAGCTATGAAGCAGGAGCTACGTCAGGCCGGAGATATCGCGGCTGGAAAGCCCTTTCTGCTGCGGATGAAGTTCGGGGATCCTAAATATGCTCAGTTGGGCCGGCTGTGGAGTGCGGTGGATACTTATCTGGACTTGGCAGCAAGTGCCGCGGACGCGGCCGAACACTTCCGAGATCAAAAGGATCACGAAGTGGAGAAGCTTTTTTGGTCGCAGTTCCACAATCTAGAGCGCCCACTTCCATTAACCGATCGTTTGGACGAATGGGCGGAGCTGAATAGGTTATCCGGACTCGCCATGAAGGATGTTGTGGGTCATCTATGGCCGGAAAGGCCCGAGCTGAAAAGTTATTTTAGCTTGGTGTAGCAGTTCCTTGGTGCGGTGCCGCATATTAATGCAATGAAGAGGTCAGCGTGCATAGAGGGTGCGCGAATGGCTCTTGCCCGTGTCAAGACATCTTTGAGGCGGAGATGAAGGCCACCGCTGTTGCATCCCAAGATTCGGACGAGAGCCGAGTACCTGCCGAGCACTATTTTTAGGAAGTTCTGCAAGGCGCTCGTTTAATAGAGACGCAGTGCTCGAAGGATATTATGTTTGAATAACATGTATCATTGTAAAACAATGTTTCGAGGGAATATAAAAGCTTTTTATACTTGTGCCTTCAAGAATTAAAATACCTCCTGTGCGGTCGTCAATGTATATGTATATATAACCTGAAAGATGGCAGTCTTTCAAATTTCACGCATATAATGCGGGGTGTTATAAGCGCATTTTCACACTTGATCCAACGTCTTGGTCCTATTAAGGAGGTGATAGCACAGCGAAATAGGCAACCGCACTATAATGCTTTATCACTTTCACTTAGCCATAGGAGTTTGGACGGTGGGGCTACTATATAGCCCCTAGGGGCACCGCTCACCACCAATTGGGCGCTGCAGTGTGCCGAAATGGCCCTTCGTTAATGCGAAGGAATCCTAAAGATTCCGGTGGGTCATCGAGTGGTTGACCAGTCTCACGCTATATCATGATCGGTTTTGACTTTCTCTCTTTGAGGAATTGCTCGCTTTGGCGAACCAGGCACAATCGCAGTAGTTCTCCTAGTGCCGCCTTAGACGATAGAGCGGAACGTAAGGCAGCAAAACATAGGAGCCGGGCAAACCCAACATTTGACCAAAGAGATGATTCGGAGCTAATGCATATAAGGCCAAACTTCATGACGCGAACACTCCCTAAGGTATTCGGTCTTTATGAAAACGGGATGAACAACGCCCTTGGTAATAAGCCCTCGGTGTCCAGTACGCAGCAAGAAAATTCTGACGTGGCCACATGCCAAGACGCCAGCCTCCTCCTCGGTTATATCAAGAAACCGGGCGATGTGTATCAACAAGAGACAGTAAAAAAGGTTTACGCAGGGTCTTAATCTAAAAAGAATCCTTGGAACGGATCCCTAATGCACGTCTGCGCCTGTGTCTCCCATTTGTGCCCGTATCACGGGCCAGGTGTAGCACAGTGTTCATCTGTAAAAGAGAGGAACTTAGTTGAAAAAGATCGTGCGAAAATGTACGTTATATTAAATAAACAAAGTACAATTCAAAAAATGAATAAAAGTGAGCTTTATTGTCTCTTGTTGTACATGCGTGGAGCCCCTTGTACGGGGGTACGCGGCTAATAAGCCCTTGTATGTTTACGCCAGACTCGTCTAGCCATGTCCGGGGTCTGAACGACCTGTTTAGGTGCTTTGATTAGTGAAGCCGGTTTTAGTGTGTGGCTGTCAAGGCAGCCGCACAATCTTCCGCGCTCGAGGAACACTCGATATTTCCCTTTAATGAGATGATGCCTCGTGGACCGGGCATTTTAAGTGTAAGAGATGCGTAATGTGGTATTGCGTTAAAGCGAAAGCTTGGTCGAAGAGTGCTTGATAGCTACTTGTAAATGGGGCTATGTGCAAAGTTAGCTTTTCGCGGCGGAAGTTGTCGAGGAAGCCGAACATAACTTCTAGCAGGAGAGAGCCCGTACAATGGGCATCTGGACTTGGCGTTACCCCTTGAAAGGAAGTGTTGCTATGGCGAATTTTTGTTGGGTCTATCCCCATTTTGCGGATTGTGTCCTCATATAGCAGGTTTAGATCACTGCCGCCGTCCATTAGGACTTGTGTAAAGTGGAGTCCGTCAATTATCGGATCTAATATCAGGGCAGTCCAGCCCGCATTCCGGATACTTCTAGAGTAATCCTGATGGTCGAAGGTGATTGGTTTTAACAACCAGTGGCGGGACTCCTCCAGGATAGGCCGTATGTCAGCGTATCTCTATGGGTGCCACTGTTTTTCCCTTTTGTCACGTGAAGTGAGTTTACTGTTTTGACTTCTTGTGGGAAATTCTTTTGTTTTCCGGTGCTCTGCTTGTGGGTTCGTCATCGTCCTCGCTTGGTGTGTCGAGCCCCTTGTGTTCGGTGTTGAGTTTGCTGGATTGCTTGAAGACCCAACAATCTCTATGGGTATGGTTTGCAGGCTTCCCAGGAGTATTGTGGATTTGGCATATCTTGTCCAAGATTTTGTTTAAGTTAGATAGCTCGTCCCTGTTATCCTTGAGGGGCAGCTTTTTCTGATTCTGCCGAGAGCTTTTGAATCCGGCGTTGACCGCCGTGCTCTTGGGTTGTTTCCCTTGGTCCGCGCTGATCCTTGTTGCGTCGCGGTTTCCCGTTCCATCCCTAACCCGGATGTACTTGGGTCACTAGTATCGCATCTTGCCAACCAGCTATCCTCTCCGCGCAAAAGCGGGTCATGAGGCTGGTTAATGCGCCATTGTTCTTGGCTTTTCTTGGCCGAGGTGTTCTGGCGAGCCATTCGTCTCGGACGTTGTGTTTGAAAGCTGCTAAGGCTTGGCGCGTCGGACAGTCGACTATCTGGTTCTTTTTAGTAAGGAATCTGTTCCAGAATTTCCGGGCTGACTCTCCGGTTTGTTGAGTTATGTGACTTAAATCGTCTGCATCCGGAGGTCGGACATAGGTCCCTTGAAAATTTGCATGAAAAGCATCCTCGAGCTCTTCCCAACTTCCAATGGTGTTTTCGGGGAGGCTTTTAAGCCAATGTCGGGCTGGCCCTTTGAGTTTGAGGGGTAAGTATTTTATGGCGTGGAGGTCATCTCCTCTAGCCATGTGTATGTGGAGGATGTAATCCTCAATCCGCACTCCGTGGTCTGTTTTCCGTCAGATGCCTCTATGTTTACGGGCTTGAATCCCGCCGAAATTCATGATCCAAAGACCTCATCGGTGAAACATAGGGGGTGTGCGGCACCCCTATATTTGGGTGTACCGTGATGTTCGGATACTTGATGCGTTGCATTGCTTACTAGATCTTGCTTTCTTGGCCCATAGATAGATCTGACTGGGCCATCTTTTTGATGTGAATCCTTGTGCGGATCGTGTGCCGGCTTGTGTGCGGCGCCCATTGCCACATTATGTTGGCCATGGGGTCGTTTATCCGACCAGGTGGCTTCCTTATTTTTTGATTGCGGAGGCTCTAAGGCCTCTTCATCAAATTCCGGCAGTAATTTTCGCTTCGGATAGCTCTTTGTGTGGCGATCCTTTGTATTTGTCTGCGGTGTTGAGTACTTTGCTCCATCTAATTCTGAGTGCATCTTCCGCTGTTTTGAGCTTCCGTTTACGCTTTTACGAGCTACTGTGCGATGGCAGCGAGCCTTTTTGGAGGTTCTTCGCTTCCAGCAACTTGTCCGCGTGAGGTCGTCCGGACTGTTGTCTTCGCCGGTGACGGGTTGTTTATCCAAGTTGCCTGTTCGGACCGTTCTCGAATGGCATGTTAAATGCCGTCCGCCGGTTCACCTCGCTCTGTGGCTGGGTCTCAGATGGCTGCCGCCTCTATCGAGGTGGGGTTTGGAGCGGCGCTTACGCCGCTTTGGCCCCTTTTAGAGGGAACGATCCCTCGTTGCGTCCCTTTGTTCCTCGTCGTCGTTTCTTTTAGGTGTGTCCACCATGCATACATCGTGAGATGAGGTGGTTGTCCAGTGCCCTATAGGCGCTGGTTCCTGTTCGTCTCCTACATCATCGTCCATACCGTCGATGTCTTTGGAGTCGAAGTCGAGCATGTCGGTTAAATCATCGACAGTGGCTACGAAGTGGGTGGTGGGTGGGCTTTGAATTTCTTCGTTGTCCGCGTCCCAACCTTGCTAACCATAGTCCGGCCAGGGCTCTCCTGATAAAGAGAGAGACTTTAATGAATTCAGAATGTCGCCGAAGGGCGAGTGCTGAAAGATGTCCGCGGCGGTGAACTCCATGATCGGCGCCCAATCGGATTCGATTGGCAGGGGCGCGGAAGGTTCGGAGTCCGGAGAGGAGTCCGACACTTTGGAGTCACGGGCGCAGAGGGCAAGGCCGGTGTTCGGCTCGATCGTCGTAGAGACTGCAGCCCCCGAGGCGGTGTCCAGCCACCCGTCCTTGATTGGCGCAGTCGGCTCTGAGCTAAGGGTCGGAACGGACACGGGTGCGGCCTCCAGGCACTGCTCGGGCGGCGAGCTAGATCATGCCCATCGTAATAAAGGCGGCTCGCACGGTTGTGGCTTGGATCCGTCGAAGATCAAGTCTCCGCGGACGTCGGCCGTGTAGTTTAAACTTCCAAATCTGACCTGAGGGCCAGGGGCGTAGCTTTCGATCTGCTCCAGATGGCCAAGGGAATTGGCCCGCAATGCAAAGACGTCGAATACGAAGATCTGTCCGGGGAGAAAAGTCTCACCCTGGACCGCATTGTTGTTGATGATCGGAGGAGCCATCGGGCCTAAGGATGACGACACAGAGGAACTCTCAATGAAAGCACCAATGTCAGTGTCAAAACCGGCGGATCTCGGGTAGGGGTCCCGAACTGTGCGTCTAGGCGGATGGTAACAGGAGACAAGGGACACGATGTTTTACCCAGGTTCGGGCCCTCTTGATGGAGGTAAAACCCTACTCCCGCTTGATTAATATTGATGATATGGGTAGTACAAGAGTAGATCTACCACGAGATCGTGAGAGGCTAAACCCTAGAAGCTAGCCTATGGTATGATTGTTGTTCGTCTCACGGACTAAAACCCTTCGGGTTTATATAGACATCGAGAGAGGGCTAGGGTTACAGAGTCGGTTACAATGGGAGGAGATATACATATCCAGATCGCCAAGCTTGCCTTCCACGCCAAGGAAAGTCCCATCCGGACACGGGACGAAGTCTTCAATCTTGTATCTTCATAGTCCAGGAGTCCGGCCAAAGGTTATAGTCCGGCTATCCGGACACCCCCTAATCCAGGACTCCCTCACCCCGCACTATATAAGCGTGCCTGAGACTCTCCCCCACCTCACGACCTCCTCCCTCGCCTCTTTTGCTCACTGGAGTCACCTCTTCTCGACGTTTCTTCCTCGGACCGTCGTGACCTCGCCGGAGTTCATCTCGTTTCCGGCCACCTCTAGCCTCCTCTCCTCCTCCCAAGCCCTTCACCGGATCCCCCTCTTCCCCGTGCTCCGCCCCACACCTTTTCCCCTTGCTGGAGCGGCCCGCATCATCGCCAACCACCACCACCGGCGCCTCTCTATACCTCTCCTGGCGCCGCCCGTCGCTGCTCCTCCACCCCACCCGGCGCCTCCCTCCGCCAGGAACGGAACCGCCGCGCCGCCCCACACCCGTCGGTGTGCTCGGATCGGCTGGAGATGGCCTGAGCCCCCCCGCCAGTCCCTCCTCTGCTTCCCTCTCTGTTCACGGGGAGAACAAGGGTGCGAGGAGGAAGACGACGCCACTCGGTCCCCTCCCTTGCCCCTGGGCCCGGCCCGTCAGTGGCCCAAGCGCCACAGACCATGTGTCAAGTGGACACGTATTCTGGTGCATACATTTTCATTTGAGGAAAGTGTATTATGTTTCTTCTTCGGCCCAAAGTACGCTTTCTCTTTCTGAAAGCGTATTTCTCTAAAGACGCTTTCTATTTTAACCTCTAAGGGCCTGTCTACGAATATAATTTTACAGATTGGTCCCTGTTCTTCAAACACTCGTATCTCCACAACCCTAACTCCAAGTGAGGTGATTCCAAGGCCCACGTCTTTGTCTCGTCGAGCTCGGTCTGTTGGTATCATTTTCACAAGATTGCCACCTAGTGAAAATGACCATTACGCCCTTGCCTTTAATCAGCCCCCTTCGAGAGAGAAGTGTTTCCAGCGATTCTTTTTGCGGCTTCACCGCATTTCTTCCCGGAGTATTCTTAATCCCCAGGCAAGCCACGAGAGCCACTTGCATGATGGATTTGCAGTAGCCATGGTTTTCAACTTGAATATTTAAATAAGTTGTGCGCGTTAATATTTCCGTGAACGCTTTATATGCTTGTGGATCCATGCTCGTTCTTATGCCATGATTATTTTCATCCAGTTGGTTACATGCTTACTTGCTAATATTGTTATCATGTTCGATTCTGGCACAGTTATTTTCCCAATGCTCGTGGTCATACTATGTTCGTATTAGTGATATGCTTTGCTATGCTTGTGATATTCATGATCATTAGTATGCCATGTTAATTTGCATTTGAATGATTGCATGTCATCCATGTTCATGTTGTTATCATGATCATTTCATGATGTTATGATATGACTCGGCATCTTTTGCATTCAAGTTTAACCGGATATTAATTGAACTTGAAAACCTATTGGCTGAGTCATAGTGCCATCGAATCGAGCTGACTAGTGCAACCATACTTGTCTTTATGGGGAGACCCTAATGCGGTCTATTGTCATGCCTCTCGCAGGTGCCTCCAATTAGGGAAGGTTATGGGCGCGCGCTACCTTGGCCAGGTAGGCGAACATAAGCCTTGTGTGCCCGTGTTTGTTATTGAGATCTCATGTCCAACTTATCTACTTTTTCAAACACTTTTGCCCTTGTTTTGGACTCTAACTTGCATGATTTGAATGGAACTAACTTTGGATCGACGCTTTCAGCAGAACTGCCATGGTGTTATTTTTGTGCAGAAATAAAAGTTCTCGGAATGACCTGAAAATCCACGGAGACATGTTTTGGAATTAATAAAAAATATTGGCGAAAGAATCAGTATCAGGGGGCCCACACCCTGTCCACGAGGGTGCAGGGTGCGCCCACCCCCCTGCGGCGCGCCCCCTGCCTCATGGGCCCCCTGGGACTCCACCGACCTTAACCCCGACTCCATATATTCACGTTCGGGGAGAAAAAAATCAGAAAGAAGGATTCATCGCATTTTACGATACGGGGCCGCTGCCAAGCCCTAATCTTCCTCGTGAGGGCTGATCTGGAGTCTGTTCGGGGCTCCAGAGAGGGGAATCCGCCGCCATCGTCATCATCAACCATCCTCCATCACCAAGTTCATGATGCTCACCACCGTGCGTGAGTAATCCCATCATAGGCTTGCTGGACGGTGATGGGTTGTATGAGATTTACCATGTAATCGAGTTAGTTTTGTTAGGGTTTGATCCCTAGTATCCATTATGTTCTAAGATTGATGTTGCTATGACTTTGCTATGCTTAATGCTTGCCATTGGGGCCCAAGTGCCATGATTTCAGATCTGAACCTATTATGTTTTCATGAATATATGTGAGTTCTTGATCCTATCTTGCAAGTCAATAGTCACCTACTATGTGTTATGATCCGCAACCCGAAGTGACAATAATCGGGACCACTCCCGGTGATGACCGTAGTTTGAGGAGTTCATGTATTCACTAAGTGTTAATGCTTTGGTTCGGTACTCTATTAAAAGGAGGTCTTAACATCCCTTAGTTTCCAATAGGACCTCGCTGCCACGGGAGGGTAGGACAAAAGATGTTATGCAAGTTCTTTTCCATAAGCAAGTATGACTATATTCGGAATACATGCCTACATTACATTGATGAACTGGAGCTAGTTCTGTGTCACTCTATGTTATAACTATTGCATGAGGAATCGCATCCGACATAATTATCCATCATTTGTCCATTGCCTACGAGCTTTTCACATATTGATCTTGCGTAGTTACTTTTCCGCTCCCCAATCGCTATTTATTGCTACAAAAACTGCCATCGTTACTTTTTGCCACTGCTATCAAGTTACTTCCATACTACTTTGCTACTAAATACTTTGCTGTAGATATTAAGTCTTTCAAGTGTGGTTGAATTGACAACTCAACTGCTAATACTTGAGAATATTCTTGGCTCCCCTTGTGTCGAATGAATAAATTTGGGTTGAATGCTCTACCCTCAGAAACTGTGTGATCCCATATACTTGTGGGTTATCAAGAATATTTTCTGGCGCCGTTGTCAGGGAGCATAGCTCTATTCTTTGTGTCACTTGGAATTTATATCTGTTGATCACTACGAGGAACTTGAAAGATGAAAGAACCAAGATTTTTCCCTCAACTACGAGGGGAGGTAAGGAACTGCCATCTAGCTATGCACTTGATTCACCTTCTGTTATGAGTAAATTTGTGACACGTACGCCTGTTATTGATTCTGATATGTCGCATGTTATTGATGATGCCACTTCTGCTATGTATGATGCTTATGATGAAACTACTTCTATGCTTGATAATATTGTGCCATTAGGTGAATTTCTTGATGAACAACTTGCTAGGGTTAGAGAGAATGAAACTATTGAAACAGATAATATTGATGAAAGTGATGATGAAGATTTTCCCCCTGGATATGAATTGCCTGATGTGCCTGAGGGTTATGTTATGGATGAAGAAACTGCTAGAGACCTTTTTGCTTGCAAAGATAGATATGATCTTAAGAAATTGTTAGCTAAGTTGAAAGAAAAGTCTTTGAATGCTAGAATGAAATATGACCCTGCTTTTGCTACTTCACATATCTGTATTTCTGATAAGGATTATGATTTCTCTGTCGATCTTGAGTTAATTACTTTGGTTGAATCTGATCCTTTTTATGGCTATGAATCTGAAACTGTTGTGGCACATCTTACTAAATTGAATGATATAGCCACCATATTCACTCATGAGGAAAAAATTCGTTACTACTATATCCTTAAGTTATTTCCGTTCTCATTAATGGGTGATGCTAAAACATGGTTTAATTCTCTTGCTCCTGGTTGTGTGCATAGTCCCCAGGATATGATTTATTACTTCTCTGCTAAATATTTACCCGCTCAAAAGAAACAAGTTGCCTTAAGGGAAATATATAATTTTGTGCAAATTGAAGAAGAGAGTCTTCCACAAGCTTGGGGGAGGCTTCTCCGATTACTAAATGCTTTGCCTCATCATCCTCTCAAGAAAAATGAAATACTTGATATCTTTTATAATGGACTAACTGATGCTTCCACAGACCACCTGGATAGTTGTGCTGGTTGTGTTTTCAGGGAAAGAACTGTTGAGCAAGCTGAATTGCTATTGAATAATATACCGAGTAATGATAATGATTGGACACTTCCTGAACCAACTCCTAAGCCAACTCTGAAGAAAATGGGTATTCTATTTCTCAGTCCTGAAGATATGCAAGAGGAAAAGAAACCTATGAAAGAAAAGGGTATTAAAGCTGAAGATGTTAAGAATTTACCACCTATTGAAGAAATACATGGTCTTGATAACCCAAGACAGGTAGTAAAGGTAAATTCTCTCTATAGATTTGATGAAGGTGATATTCCTCGTAATAAGTCTGCTAGCCAATGCTTGAATGAGTTTGATAATTTTATTGTTAAACAAGAAAACTTCAATGCTTATGTTGGTAGACAATTGAAACATAATGCTTATATGATTGAACACTTGAGTGATTATATGTCTAGAGTCAAAGTTGACCTTAAACTTATTAGTAAACATGCTTCTATGGTTACCACTCAGGTAGAACAAGTGCTTAAAGCTCAAGATGATTTGCTCAATGAATTAAATAATAAGAAAAATGATAATGTTGTTAGAGTTATGACTAGAGGGGGTAGCATGACTCAGGAACCTTTGTATCCTGAGGGCCACCCTAAGAGAGTTGAGCAAGATTCTCAGAGAACTAATGTTGATGCACCTAGTCCTTCTAAGAAGAACAAAAAGAAAAATGATAGGACTTTACATGCTTCTGGTGAACCCGTTGTTGACACACCTGAGAATCCCAATGATATTTCTATTTCTGATGCTGAAACACAATCTGGTAATGAACATGAACCTAGTGATAATGTTAATGATGATATTCATGTTGATGCTCAACCTAGAAATAACAATGATGTGGAGATTGAACCTGCTGTTGATCTTGATAACCCACAATCAAAGAATCAACGTTATGATAAGAGAGACTTCGTTGCTAGGAAGCACGGTAAAGAAAGAGAACCATGGGTTCAGAAACCCATGCCTTTTCCTCCTAAACCATCCAAGAAAAAGGATGATGAGGATTTTGAGCACTTTGCTGAAATGATTAGACCTATTTTTTTGTGTATGCGTTTGACTGATATGCTTAAAATGAATCCTTATGCTAAGTATATGATAGATATTGTTACAAATAAAAGAAACATATCATAAGCTGAAATTTCCACCATGCTTGCCAATTATACTTTTAAAGGTGGAATACCAAAGAAAATAGGAGATCCAGGAGTGCCAACTATACCATGCTCCATTAAAAGAAACTATGTTAAAACTGTTTTATGTGATCTTGGAGCCGGTGTTAGTGTTATGCCTCTCTCTTTATATCGTAAACTTGATTTGAATAAGTTAACACCTACTGAAATATCTTTGCAAATGGATGATAAATCAACTGCTATACATGTCGGTATTTGTGAGGATTTGCCTGTTGTGGTTGCAAACGTTACTATTTTAACAGACTTTGTTATTCTTGATATTCCTGAGGACGATAGTATGTCTATTATCCTTGGTAGACCCTTTTTGAATACTGCAAGCGCTGTTATTGATTGCAACAAAGGCAATGTCACTTTTCATGTTAATGGTAATGAGCATACGGTACACTTTTCGAGGAAACAATCTCAAGTCCACAGTATCAATTCTATTGGAAAATTTTCAACGATTACAATTGGAGGTTTTGAATTCCCTCTTCCTACTGTCAAGAAGAAATATGATATTCTTATTGTTGGGGACATGCTTATCCCCGTTGAGGTAACCTAGTGTTATTCGAAAATTCTCCGGTTTCATGCGATTCTGAAAGAGTTTGTTAACAAGACTTGATCGACCTTGTTAGTGGATTCCTTTTGATGAGCACGAGATGGATGAAGTTAGAAAGCACAACTCTCTGTACCCTCTTTTTACTTTCTGTTATTTAGATTAAATAAAGCAAAAGTAGTATTTACTGTCTATTTTCTGAATTATCCTTGCAATAAAAAAATACCCCGAAAATAAAAGTTCTCTAAATGTCCTGAAAATGAAATATGATTTTTCGTAGAATATTTAAGAATTTCTGGCACTGAGAACACACCAGGGGGCACCATTTGGCCACGAGGGCACAAGGAGCGCCCACCCCCTTGGGCGCGCCCCCTGCCTCGTGGGCCCCACGTGGACCCCCTCCACTTATTCCAGCACCCACTCACCTCGTCTTCCTCCAGAAAAAATCCTCCCATAGCTCAAACCCGTGTTCTAGCTCATCTTGCTGCCATTTTCGATCTCTTTTCTCAAAGGTCCATTCACAAAACTGTTTGGGGAGATTGTTCTTCGGTATGTGACTCCTCCATTGGTCCAATTAGTTTTTGTTCTAGTTCTTTATTTATTGCAAATTTTTGCTACTAAAGTGACCCTATTCTTGAGCTTGCATGTCAAATTTATATGGTCCAAAGTAGTTTTAATGCATGATATAGCCTCTAGGAACTTGTGGGAGTAGTTGCTATCAATCTTGTTGAGTTTGGTTCACTTTTATTTTGAGTCACTAAAATTTCAGAATTTTTTCAGAGAAAGAAAATGTACCAAGGTGGTTCCTCAAGGAAGCAAGGACCAAGGCTCACGATACGTGAGCCGGATGATGAACCATCGAGGGAAGCTCAAGTGCGGCCTTGTGAATGGCCGTCAGAGGAGTTTATGGTCCAGACATGCATCAATGATGAATTTGAAGCATATGTGCGTAATGCTGATCTTGAGGACTTCGTGTCAGATAAGTTCCTTCAGTACCACTACCTAACTGATTCCTTTGTAAGGAGGTTTAAATTTACATCCTCGCGCAATTATCACACTGTTTTATTTGATCTTTATGATAATCATATACCATGGACTTGGAAGATTTTAATACTGCTTGTAAGCTCCCGCAGTGGGGAAATGTTAGTGAACCTCGCAATTCTGAATTTAAAGACTTTCTTGCTAGTATCACTTTGGGGGAATCTAGGGAAATCACACAAGCTACCATAGGGAGCATTCGTTTTCCATCCATATGTTATTTTGCTCTCTTTATAGGTAGATGCATTAACGGTAAAGATGAGGCTTGTCACATGTGCGTTCCAGATCTTTGTGTCCTCAAGAGTGTGGTATTAGGTGATAAACAATATAACTTGGGGGCCATTGTTGCACGAAGGTTGCATCTTAACGGTATAAGTGGAGATTTGTTTGGTGGAATTTTCCCAAAACCGAAAACTGGAAAGGAGGGAGTAGTAAGTAGTACTACCTCCATAGTGGGTACGTACTCCGTAAAATCAGATTTTCCCAAAACTAAGTTGCTCAACCTTTATTTGCTTGTTTCCCTTCCTGCCTCATCGCCTCGAACGAACTATGCCAAACTCCCCTGACTACCGTGCGGGAAAAGACCCGCCCTCGCCTTTTTTAGTCCGGGTTTGTATCGATGGATCGCACGAAGCAGCAAAAACCAAGCCGTGTCTTGTACTCCTCCATCATACTCTACTAAAAGAGTGGAGACGCTCGCTTTCATGAAGGATGTACTTCCTCTCCCGACATGAGGGACATATAGCAACCGGGTCGACGTGTCATGCATTAAATAACAGTGTAGAACAGCATGGGGGATGCACCCCAGTCGTAGCGCCCCAGTAGTAGTAATGAGCAATCAAACGTCTGTCGGTGTACAAAAGTAGGGGGGCCCTTTTGCACCCCACTACTTGTGCGCGGGCAGTCGCAGCCCCACGTCCCTGGCCACGCTTGGCGGGGCAGAGGAAGCAAAGGCACAAGACGACCAGACCAAAAGCCAAGCCGGAAACACGAAGAGAAGAAAGGCGAGGTGGACTTCCCCGGCAAGGCCCTTGCCGGGGCGGCCCCCACTGCCCCGGCAAGATCCTTGCCGTGGCAACTTGCCCAATGCCAGCAGGGCTGCCACCCTCGAGCCTGAGAGTTCCGACGCCCTCAACCACATTGGAACCAAAGCTCGGGAGGCGCCTCCATGGTGGCATGCAGATATTTGTGAAGACCAAGAGCGTACAAGATTAGATAAGTAACCAGAAGACAAAGATCCTCGACAAGATCCTTGCCAAGGATACCCACGAGACCCCAGGCAAGCCCCTTGCCGGGGCCCCGGCAAGACTCTTACCGAAGACATCCGCGGGGCCGCAGCCAGGCCCACGTCTGCCAAAGCTCCGCCGCCGTTCCCATGCAGCTGCAAGCCCACCAACTAGGCGAACACATGCATGGAGACGTGCGGCCTCTAGGCCAACTCAGCAAGCACCTACGTGGTGGCATGCTGATCTTCGTGAAGGCTCTGCCACCGCACCAACTCAGCAGCCAGCCAGCCAGCGTGGCACTACTCGCCTCGTCAGTTCGGACGCGCGTCGAAGCCAGGCGAGGCGGTGACAGTTGGGATGAGCTTCCTTGCCATCCCCGATAAAGCAAGAAGGGCACGTCAGTAGCACATTAAATGTGTTTGTCCTACGGTGCCAGAGGATAGACTCGACCATTGTATAACTTTCCACCTCCTGTGTGCCACTGTGGCAGCCCCTTTGTCTATAAAAGGAGGCCCGTGGCGTACTGAGAGAGGATTCAGACTTTTTGGACCCTGCACACCTTGTAGCTAGTCCAAGAACACCAGATAAACAGAAACCAGCAGGAGTAGGGTATTACGCGTCTCTCGCGGCCCGAACCTGCTCTTTCCAC